>JAABKJ010007545.1:155696143-155774365 GCA_011634705.1 Andricus grossulariae
TCATGAATTTTATTGTTCGGGAATTTTATTATTTGGTAATTTTCAGATTCGGGAATTGTATTGTTCGAAATGTTTATTATTCGGGAATTTTATTGTTCGGGAATTTTATTATTAGGCTTTTCTTAAATTCATGAATTTTATTGTTCGGGAATTTTATTATTTGGTAATTTTCAGATTCGGGAATTGTATTGTTCGAAATGTTTATCATTCGGGAATTTTATTGTTCGGGAATTTTATTATTCGAAAGTATGAGTTTATTAATTATTTATATATTCATTTAATGTTTAATTAAGTAATATTATAAACGGTCAAGAATTTTATTATTCGGGAATTTTATTCTTCCGGAATTTTATTTTTCGGGAATTGTATTATTCGAAAGTATAAATTATTTAATTATTTATATATTTATTTAATTTTCAATTCGCTAATATTATAAACTGTTGGGAATTGTATTATTCGGGAATTTTTCAATTCGGTAATGTTATAAACAGTTCGGGAATTTTATTCTTCGGGAATTTTATTTTTCGCAAATTGTATTATTCGAAAGTATAAATTAATTAATTATTTATCTATTTATTTAATTTTCAATTCAGTAATATTATAATCAGTTCGGAAATTTTATGGTTCGGGAATTTCATAATTCAGGAATTTTATAATTCCAAAAGTTTATTACTCTGGAATTTTATAATTCGGGAATCTCATTATTCGCAAATTTTAAAATTTGGGAAATTCATTATTCGAGAATTTTATTATTCGGGAATTTTATTCTTCGGGAATTTTCAAATTTGAAAAATTTATTATTCGAGAATTTTATTATTTAGGAATTTTATTCTTCGGGAATTTTATTTTTCGGGAATAGTATTATTCGAAAGTATAAATTAATTAATTATTCATATATTCATTTAATTTTCAATTCGTTAATATTATAAACGGTTGGGAATTGTATTATTCGGGAATTTTCCAATTCGGTAATATTATAAAAAGTTCGGGAATTTCATAATTCGGGAATTTTATTAATCGGGAATTTCATAATTCGGAAAGTTTATTATTTGGGAATTTTATAAATTTAGAATTTTTATAATTCGGTAATTTTATTACTCACGAATTTTCAAATTTGAGTAATTCATTATTCGAAAATTTTAGTATTCGGGAATTTTCAAATTCGGGAAATCTATTATTCAAGAATTTCAATATTCGTGAATTTTTTTTCGGGAATTTTCCAATTCGGGAAATTTATTATTCAAGAATTTCATTATTCGGGAATTTTTCAATCTGGGAATTTAGCAACGTCGGGAATTTTATTTATCGGGATTTTTCAGTCCTCATGAACGAAATTCTCTATTCACAACCCTTTAAAAATCTTAAATGAGATTATATTTATTTATTTATCTTTAAATAAAAATTAAGAATTTTCTGTAACATCAATTTAGTCAATCAAAATTTTGAAACAATTAATTTCATTTGATAATAAAATTCATTTTTAAATTTTTCCGAACATTATTGATAAACGAAAAAATTTAAATTGTAAACGTTCTTCAATATAAGGAACTAATTCTGTTTTCAACATTTTGGCATCGACAATAAAATTTCTCGGGAAATTTTAAGTGATTTGAGTTTCATTTTTAAAAATTAGCCTTAAACTTTGATGATTTCAAAATATGTCGAAAACAATCTGGAAGACTCTAGAACAGTTTTATTGAATTTTTCAATATTTAAAAAAATTTCAGAAAAACTTTGTTTTACTTCAAAAGGCATTTCAAAGTTATAGAATTTTCGAAAAAAATGTAGATTTTTTAAGATCTTGAAATAATATGTTAATGCTTTTTAGGGATTCTGAAAAATGTTAAGATAACGAAATTTGTTTCTTAAGATTCCAAGAAAAATTTCAATTGATTTTTATTTTCAAAAATTGATTTCAAGAAATATTGAAAAAGACTTTAAAACATTTGATAATCATTTTCTTAAATTTCGACTAATAACGTAGAAGATTTCAAAAAAATTATGACAAAATGTAAATTTCTGAGGATTCTGAAAAAAAATCTTGGAAGTTTTTTGAAGATTTTCAGCGGTTTCAAGATAATACAAATTTTATGTACAGCATTTTGAAAATATTTAAAACGATTTCCTGAATGGAAAAATTGATCAGCTTGAAAGATATTGCAAATTTTTTGAAGCTTTGGAAAGACTGAAAATATTTTAAAACTTTCTAAGATTTCCGAAAATTTATCAAATATAAAAAAATTTGTTTTATTTTTCAAAATGACCTAAATTAGTTCTAGACTCCCTCAAACTATTCCTGAAGTTCAAAAAATTGTGTTCAAATAAAAAAAATCTTAGAAATCTTCTAGCTAATTTTTCAACACATGCGAAATCTTCAAAAATCTGTTTAAATTTTCTCAAGAAACCTAGGAAAATTTTATTTATATAACCATAAAGCAAATGAACAAAAATCCTAAAAAATAAACAGTTGTTCGAAATTTTAATTTTTGTATTGACAATTATTTTTTCCTTCAAAGTATAATATTCCTACATTTTTTTTTCTCGATTGAGAAATCTTTTTTGGATGAAAATTCAGCAATTTTATAGAATATTCAACTTTTTCTTTTGAAAATTGATCTCTTTTGGTGGAGAATTATTTGTCATCAAATTTGTTTCTTTATGAATTTCGCTATTCATTATTTAAAATATAAATTCTTCTGGATTAAAATATCAACTATTGCATTTTTGCTGAGAATTCATCTTACTTAGTTGGAAATTCAACTAATTATTTCAAAATTGAAGATCTTTGTGAAGAAGTAATTTTTTTTTTGAAGATTCATCATTTTAGTTAAAATGATTCTTTTTTGGGTACACAATTAATCTTCATGATAAAAAAATTCATGTATTTTAAAATAATCAAAATTGAAGGATTTTTATTTATACATCTTTAAAATTCGAGAATTTTCACTTGTAACTATTTAAAATTGTAGAATTAGAATTTCTTTGATTTAAAATTAAAAATTGAAATCCAACAAATTCAAATAAAATATTTTCATCTAAAAGACACGTTTTTTATTTTATTGAATTTATTATGTTATTCTTTGTTTATTAATTAGATATTTTATTTTTTATCTAGATTCGGGAATTTTTTAATTCGAAATTTTTCCTATGCCAGCAATTTTATAGTATTGGGTAATTTATAATATCGGCGACTCTCAGGAATGTTATTATTCAGGAATTTTCCAAATAAATAATATTTTAAGTTTTCGAAAATCTTATAACTTTTGGAATTTTCTATTTGGAATATTTTCCCGGACAGAAAACCTTATAATTTCGGTCAACTAAAATTATGAATTGTTAACTGGAATAGTTAAATTTTCGGTTGAAAAATTAATTGTTAACCAATGAATATAAAAATTCAAATAGTTACATTGTTTCCAAAATAAAAGAATTTTCAACCCAAAAAGACAAATTTTTAACAAAACAGTTGAATTTTCAAGCCAAAAAACTAAATGTAGAAAAAAAGAGAATTTAAAGAAAGAGTTAATTTACGACCAAACAGTTCAATTTTTAGTTGAAAGCATGAATGTTGAAGACAAAAAATTAATTTTTTACAAAATAGTTCAACATTAAACTTTTCTTAAAAAAAAAAAAGATTTTAACTTTAAATAAGAAACAGTCGAATTCTCACCCAAACGGGTTGTGATTTTCATGCGAAAAAGATGAATTTTTAACCAAGAATGTTTTTCATTTGCTTAATAAATGACAATTGAAAAATTATTAATTTGGAAAATAATCGAGTAAATCTAATATATATTTTGGAGTCTTGACAAGATTCCAAAATAATTTAAGTCGTGAAAATATTTTAAAACATTGAAAACACAATGTAGATTCAAATATTTTGAAAATTGGTGTCAACATTTCTGGAAAAACTTACAATATTTTTTAAAAATTAATGTCAAATGAATATTTAAGAAGATTTTCAAGATTTTCAAGAAAGAATCAGGATGATTTCAGGATAATTTTTTTACTTTTGAAGGAATTTAAAAAAGTTGTAGGAAAAAATCGAGTTTCAAGATAATAAAGTTACCATGAGATTCCCGAAAAATATTTGAATGATTTTTTTAATACAAATTTTCAAGAGAATATTTAAAAAGATTTCAAATCAAATTTTAAGGTATAAGTTAATGTTTCTAACTTAAAATGTCTTCAAATGATATAGTTTTGTGTTCTTATAAACATTTTGATTCATTCTTCAATTCATAGCATTGAAAATAATAGCTTGGATTTATATATTTTTTTAATCTTTTAACTGTAAAATAGAGAAAAATTATTATTTAAAAATTTGCAGTTCAACGGTGTTTCATTCAAAAAATATTTCAATTGAAAAGTGTTAAAACCTTCAATTTATACACGTGAATTATTGGGCGTTTGAATCAACATTTCTTAAGCTTAAATTTTAAGAGTTTAAAATTCAAAAATATTTTAGTTTAGGTGTTTTAATTTTCGGTTCAGTTTTGATAACTTTAAATAAAAAAAACAGTATTTTCAAGTGTTCGAATCTTTTAATTTCAATGATCGTGATTAATACTCACTCAATTGTTAAATTTTTATTTTCAGTCAAAAAGTTGTCCTTTTCCGGCCTAGGATGAAAAATATTGAGAACATTGCAATTACGTAATTTTAAATGACATATATGGTCTCCAATCAGTTCCTATATATTTGGAGAAAAAACTTCAAACGTAAGGTTTTTTTTATGTTTATAAATATTGTTATTCATTGTTGTCTTTTAATACTCTACCAATCGTTTAAGGTTTAAACACAGAAGTTTTTTTTTGTAATAGCGATCATGAGCACATCTTAATTTACAATTATCTCATTGCAATATTCGAAATATTTGTTCTCCTAGGTCGAAAAAGAAGAACTTTGTTCTAAAAATAAAAATTGAACAATTGTGAAAGAATTGATCGTGGTAATTGAAATTAGAAGATTCGAAAACTTGAGAATAAAAATGTTTTCATTTGAAGTTAGAAAAACTGAACCGGTAATGTCAGCTAGATATTTGGTTAGTGCATAGATCCACTGCATACCGTTATTCTGATTGATTCAGCGTTTTGCCGGATGTAACGTTTTAACAAGGCGGAGAAGGAGAAGAAGGAGGGGAAGGAGAAGAAGGAGGAGGATGAGTAGGAGGAGGAGTAGAAGGAGGATAAGGAGGAAGAGGAGAAGGAGGGGAATGAGGAGAAGGAGGAGAAGGAGGATGAGAAGCAGAAAGAGGAGAAGGAGGAAAATAATGAGAAGGAGAAGGAGGAGGACGACGACGACGATGACGAACTAGATGACTGCATGTGTATTAGAGATGCTGTCGGCTTGATATTTCCTTACTTAATAGATCCACTGCATATCATTATTCTGATTGGTTCAGCGTTTTGCAGGATGTAACGTTTCAAGGAGGAGGAGAAGAAGGAGGAGAAGGAGGAGAAGGAGGAGGACAAGGAGGAGGAGAAGGAGGCGGAAAAGGTGGAGGAGGAGGACGACGACGACGAAGTGGATGACTGCATGTATATTAGAGATACTGTCAGCTGGATATTTCCTTAGGTAATAGATCCACTGCATACTATTATTCTGATTGATTCAGCGTTTTTCAGGATGTAGCGTTTTAAGGAGAAGGAGGAGGAGGATGAGGAGGAGGTGAAGAAGGGAAAGGAGGAGCAGAAGGAAAAGGAGGAGGAGGCGGAGAAGGAGGAGAATGAGAAGGAGGAGGAGGAGGACGACTACGACGAAGTAGATGACTGCATATATATCAGAGCTACTGTCAACTGGATATTTCCTTAGTTATTAGATCCACTGTATACTATTATTCTGATTGATTCAGCGTTTTTTAGGATGTAACGTTTCAAGGAGGAGGAGGAGGAGGAGGAGGAGGAGAAGGAGGAGGAGGACGACGACGAAGTAGATGACTGCATGTGTATTAGAGTTTGCTGTCAGTTGGATATTTCCTTGATTAATAGATCCACTGCATACCATTTTTCTGATTGATTCAGCGTTTTTTAGGATGTAAAGTTTCAAGGAGGAGGAGGAGGAGGAGAAGGAGGAGGACGACGACGACGAAGTGGAAGACTGCATGTGTATTAGAGATGCTGTCACCTGGATATTCCTTAGTTGATAGATCGACTGCATACCATAATTCTGATTGGTTCAGCGTTTTGCAGTATGTAACGTTTCGAAAAGGAGGAGGAGGAGGTGAGTTACTTTTTTCAAATATTTTTTTGGAAGAATTTCAAGCAGAACTTAAAAAATATATCATATAAAATTCACGCAATAACTCCATTGTCATGGATAGCTACACAAATTCGTAGATGAATCAGTTAATGCTTCCTTTGTAGATGCTGGAGGCGATATGAGATCCTGGATGATGAATAATGTCCTCTGCCCCATTAGTATCTATTTACATGCGCGTAGTTTCCACTGGTGAATGTGATCGCATATGGACGATGAGAATATCTTGGAAAGCGGGTAGGGAGGGTACTTGGAGGGAAAATTTAAGCCAAATGTGCAACTAAGTACCTACTTACGGCGCATTTGACGCATTTGATGCAGGGGGATCACGATTGCATTTGAATTGGGCTTTAGAGAGCGGATTTTCGCCTGGGATTGAGCCATTGTGCCATTTAAATCTGCCACCTGATGGCCCTTGATACGCTATTGCTATGGTTTGCCTTTATGAATTTTAAGTACCCCGCCCTTTATCCACTGGTCCTTTCATCCTTTTTTAACTTTCATTCTTTTGGTGCGACTTTCAGCATTTCATTTAAGGGGATCTATTAGTTACAGTTAATTTATAATATTTCCTAGTTTTCCATATGGGAGCGTCTACATTAGGGTGGTCCAAAAAAAAATTGGAAAACTTTTTTCTCGAATCTGTATGGATAACGCCTCTAATTCAGAGGTTGCTTAAGCCCCGTGAAGTTCAACGCGTATTTTACATAAGACAAAAAAAACGTTTTTATAAATTTTATTCAGAATCCTCAATATTAGCTGAATCGAGTTGAAACTAAAAATTTCTCTTCACAATTAGCCATAGAAGTCGAATAAGATATTGCTTTTGAAATGTAACCCTTATAAGTCTGTTTTATAGGGTCCAAAGAAACTGCATATGTGGAAAAATCAGTTTTGCGAATTTGGGGCGCTGATTACGATTATTTGGAATTTTTTAAAATGTAAATTTTTTCTAATGCATAAAGTACTACTTTATAATGATAATAAGATGTTTAAATAAATTGTTGAAAAAATTTATTATTGTTTTCAGGTTTTCTTCTTAGAATGGAGATAGATCGACGCGGTTTTTTCACAAATTTCTAACTTTTTGTCGAATTTTCAATTGCAGATTAATGTTAATGTTACCAAAAATAATTCTTTAAACAAATTATTATTGTAAATTGCTATCTTCTTCTATATCAATGACAGAAAATTGCAGTTTTCTTCTGAAATTTGTAACTTTTTGCCCACTTTTCACTTAGTGGGGTGATAATCAATGCAAGTTAATAAAAAAAAGTTGCTTGAGCAATTTATTATTGCTTATAACTATTTTTCCTTAGATAAATGCTACCAAATTTGCGGTTTCTCCTGAAATGCTCAAATTTCCTTTGACTTTTTAGTTATGAACAAATAATAAATAAACATGAGAGAAAAACATATTTTCAACAATCTTTTTCTTTTTCGTGAATATATTTCGTTCGATGGGGTTGATACCGAAATAAGCTCAATTCCAAATTTTTCTTCCACTTTCAACTATTTTCTAAGAGAATATAGTTATAAACATCAATCAATTGTTCAAATGCATTTTCAGTTGAAAATTGATATTTGTTAGTTTAAAATCAAACCATTTGGTTAGAAATACATTCTTTCAATTAAAAATTCAAGTTCTTGGTCAAAAATTCGTGTATTTTGTTAAAAGTGCATGTTTTTGTGTGGAAAATAATTCTTTTGATTCGAAAATCAAATTTTTGATTGAAAATTTAGCTCTTTGGTTTAATGTTGAACTCGTTTCTTGAAAGGTGATTTTTTTTAGATTCATCATTTTAGTTAAAAATGCATCTCTTTGGTTAAAAATTAAACTATTTTTTTTAATCGGTTCATTTCTTGTTGAAAATTGATCCTGTATAGTTTAAAACCAAATTATTTTGTTAAAAATGCATCTTTATAATTTAAAATTCAAATACTTGGTTAAAAATTCATGCATTTTTCATAATGTTCATATTTTTTTGTTCAATATTAACATTCTCCATTGAAAAAAAAAACTTTTTTGTTAAAAATTCCTCTCTTTGGTTAAACATCTAACTATTTTGTTGAAAAATCGTTTCACTATTATTTGTTGAACATTTTTTTTATTGAAAATTTAACTATTACATTTTTGGATAAAATTGTGTCTTTTTCAGTTCAATTTTCAACTTTTTTCTAATTCATCTTTTTTACTTGAAAATTTAACTACTTGCTTTATAATTCATGTAATTTGTTTAAAAATGCAACATTTTTTTGTAGAAAATTAATCTTTCTAGTTGAAAAATTAACTTTCTCTCTTTTTTGAAAAGTTATTTTTTTGTTGAAGATTCATCATTTCAGTTGATAATTCATTTTTTTCAAAGATTTATCATTTTAGTTGGAAATTCATCTTTTTGATTAAAATCTAACTTTTTAAAAAAATCGTTTCATTATTTGTTGAACATTAATTTTTGTAACTGAAAATTGAACTAATCCATTTTTGGTTATAATTTTTGTCTTTTTCAGGTCAAAATTCAAGAATTTGATTGGAAATTCATCTTTTTTGCTTGAAATTTAATTATTTGGTTGATAAATGATGTAACTTATTCAAAAATTCATCTTTTGTTGTAGAAAATTATCTTCGTAGTTAAAAAATCAATTTTCTTATAAAAAATTCAACTTCTTGGTTGAGTCTTAAATTCTTTTCTCAAAAATTAATTTTTTTGTTCAAGATTCAACCTTTTTTTTGAAAATTTACCTTCTCCGTTGAAAATTCAACTATTTTTCTAAGAATTAGTTTTTTTTTGTCTGGAAAGTAATTTTCTTCATTAAAAATATAATTATTCCAGTTTTGGTTAAAAACCGGTATTTAAAATTAAAAATTGATCTTTTCAGGTTGAAAATTTATGTATCTTGTTCAAAATTGATGAGAAGAAAAAATGCAACAACTTAGTTGAAAATTAATCTATTTTGTTTGAGAATTTAACTATTCTGTTGCGAATTAATTTTTCTTGGTTAAATGCGACTGTGTTTTATTTGAAATTAAAATCTCTTCTCGGTTGAAATATCATATATTATATTTTTAGTAGATAGTCGTTCTTTATTATTTTTTTTTTGGTTAAGTAAGTTAAAAGTTAAAGTACTTTTCAAAAATCCATTTTTTTGGTTAAAAATTCATCACTTTAGTTGAAAATCCATCAATTTGGTTGTAAATTACATTTTTTGTTGAAAATTTGTTTTAAGGTTATGACAATTTGATATTTTTGTAGAATATTTGACTATTTGTTTGATAAGTAACTTTTTTATTGGAAAATGATACTTGCTGATTGAAAATTCAACTCTTTTCTAAAAAATTTGCCTTTATAGTTTAAAATTTCCACAGTTGGTTGACATTTTTTTCTGAATGATAAATCTTTCCGGATTTAAAATTTAACTCTTTTGTTGAAAATTCTTTTTTTTTGTGCTTAAATTTACCTGTTTTTACTCAAAATATAAATATTTTTTGGTTTAAATATCAACTATTACTTTTTTCGTTTCAAACTTTTATTTTTGTAGAAAATATATCTTTTTAAATTGAAAATTCAATAAATTACTTGTGTAAAAGTTGAAATTCTTTTTTGGAAATGTATTCATTCTGCTTGAAGCTTCATCATTTTACTAGAAAATTCAACTGGTTCATTGCAAATTTAACTATCTTGTTCAAAATTCAATTATTTGTTTAAAATTTTACCATATTGAAGAAAATTCGACTTTTTAGCTTGAAGATTCAATTTTTGCGTTGAAAATTCAGCTTTTATGGTCAAATAATTTTTTGTAAATTTAACTGACTTTACATTATTTTACTTACAAGAATTCATTCCCCTATTATTTTCCTATTTTTGTGAAAAATAACCCTTCTTTCAATTGTTCATTATATTAAATTTAGAAAATAAAAATGCAGGGCTAGTCATATAATAATTCCTTTCAGAAAGCAATACAAAGGACATCCTGAAGAACACAAATTCGAAACACATTAACATATTTAAAGATATAAACAAACATATATATATACATATATATTTAAAAAAAAAAATTTTTTTATTCTTGAATCACAGCACCAATTTGGCCAAAGGCTATGTGGCGATCAAATCTATCCTTAATAGAGTCGTTCACACCCTAAGAATTAGCTCAAACGAATAAATATGTACGATCGCCTATCAGCGATGAAGTATTGACGAGGTGGCAATTCGCGATGGTTGCGCCCGCAATTGCTTTTTGCGCCCGATCTTCAATAAAACATGGGGTAGAACAAGTTTCAGTGATCCGCATCCTCAGTGGTGAATTTTGGGTCATTTCAGGTTAACGAGTTTTTTCCTGCTCTGGACGATACTTTAGCCCCTTTAGCCAAACGAAGGGGATGTTTTAGCACGAAACCCCTCGACACCCCTTGACACCCCTCTCATAATACGAGCGACAAGCTGCACCCCATCTATCGAATTATTTCCTTTCTGCGATAATTCACCCTTAATACGGGTTTCGCCTCGAGTTTGCCCTTTTTATGAATGCAGATTAGGAAGGTCCAAACATTTTGTTTTCTAATTTTTATGAATAACGCTCGGAGACTCTGGTTGCAAAAACGAATTTCGGGTCCATAATTTTCAACAATTTTCAAATTTATTAGCCAACAATTTTAACGATTATGGAGGGAGCTGCACAAAACCACACTGTTAGAAATGTTTCCCATTTTAGTATACACGGGCACATTAAATTTCCCATATGATTACTAAATTCATTACACTTTGTAATTTTAGTATACTTACGTATACTACATTTATTTTATGGACTTATATGTATGCGAAATTTATTATGTCTACAGTGAGTTTCTTTCACGTATATGAATTTTATAGTTTCCGTATACTAAAATTCATACACATGTTTACTATATTCAGCTGCGCAAGCGCGTTTTGATTTACGCGAGTTGGGCAATGTGGCCGATGACAGTGTAACCATATGTTTATTTGAAAATTGTAACTTTGTTCTTCAATTTCATTTGTTATCTGATCATGCTTACAGATAATGAAGACGGAACCCACGCGAAACGGAACGCGTATTCTGAAATTAGTATATGCGTATACGAAATTTCGTATATATGTATACTAAATTTCGTATATATGTATACGAAATTTAGTATACGCGTTCACTAAATTTTATGTGCATGCATACTAAATTCAATATATGCATATACTAAATTTACTGTATGCTGGTATACTAAATTTCATGTTGTGCATTCTTGCTTCCATTACATGTATACTAAATCTAGTACAGATTTTTCTAAGAGTGCATACTCCAGAAAAAAACGGATTTTTTCAACAATTGCGTTCTCGTCGTAAGCCACAGGTAACTTCTTTTGTTAAACAATGAATTAAACAGACCTATCTTATCGAAAAATTGAAGAATCAAACTAGATTTTTATATCAATGTAAAAATAAAAACCTTTTCCGAAACCATGTTATAAATCAAACTAAGACTCATATTCACTCCTAATCACAAGGTTCTTATAATAAATTTGAAAATACTTTGACATATTTCAGATATAAAATACTACAGTTACAAATATTAGATATTCACATACATGTAATGGAAGCAAGAATGCACAACATGAAATTTAATTTAGTATATGCATATACTGAATTTAGTATGCACAACATGAAATTTAGTGTACGCCTATACTAAATTCAGTATACATGTACACGAAATTTAGTATACGCATATACTAATTTCAGTATACACGTTCCGTTTCGCGTGAGTTCCGTCCTCATTATCTGTAAACATGATCAGATAAAAATTGAAATGAAAGAACAAAGTTTCAATTTTCAAATAAACATATGGTTACGCTACATTTACGTTAATAAATTGAACATACCTTTTAAAGAAAAAACTTCGCATATTCTCTCAGAAAGAAGCCCAACCTTTTAGCATTACGAAGAACTCAAACAAATGCCACCGGCCAAGTTGCCCAATTCGCGTAAATCAAACTTAATAAATTTAGTATACATATAACTCTATGAAATAAATTTAGTATACGTGAGTATACTAAAATCACAAAGTGTAATGAATTTAGTAATCATATAAGGAAATTTAATATGACCGTGTATAATAAAATTTCAAACATTTCTAACGGTGTATGCGATATAATGAAAAGACTATCATTATATGTCTACATTTTAGGCGTTGAAAATGGAAGATTAACAATTTTAAGATTCACTTCAAAAAAATGCCTAGCGTCACAAATTATTTGAATCTTTAATCACATACTACTAGAAGAGAAATTTAAGGAAACAAAAACAATAACAATTAGCTATAAAGGAAAAGTTCCAAGTATCCTAAATGATCCACAAACATATGAGATCATAAAAAATCCAACAGTATATATTCAGCACAGTTTAAACAATATGGTAAGAAATGGTGGTTTGTAGCTTCAAAAGATAAAAAAATATTGAATATTGGAAATTGAACAATAACAAATTTAAATTTTCGATTAAAACTCTATAAACTATTTTTGATTTAAAAATAATTTAGAAAACTAAACACTCTTACTCGATTGTAAATCCTATTAAAATATTGTTTCAATCTAAAATATTTCAGTTTTAACCAATTTGGTTTGAAATTTTTTAATTAAGGATGACATTTTTTAAAAATATTTAGCAATATTTCACTTATTATTAAAAATGAGCAATGAAACATAAAATATTAAAAATGAAACAATAATTTCAAATGAATATTTAAACATATTTTTAAAATAGTTTGAATGATAAATTACAATTGAACAATTATTAATTTGGAAAATAATCAAGTAAGTCTAAAATATATTTTAAGGTTCTGAAAAGAAATTCATATTCCTAGAAAAACTAACAATAATTTTTTGTTGAAAAATTAATTTTAAAAGAATATTGAATGAGATTTCTGAAATTTTCGAAAAAATGAATCTGGATGATTTTAGGGTAGTTTTTTACTTTTGCAGGATTTTAAAAGAATTGTAGGGGAAATTCGATTTTCAAGATTACCTAATTATTATTAGATTTCTAGAAAATTTTTGAAATGATTTTTTTCAAACAAATTTTTGAAAGAATATTTAAAAATATTTCAGAACAAATCATAATGTATGAATGCTATAAATTAATTTTTCCAGCTTGAAATTTCTTAAAATTATATAATTGAAGAAATGTATACATTTTTTGATTCATTCTTCAACTCATCGCATTGAAAACGATAGTGTGGATTTCAATTTTTTTTATTTTTGTTTATTTGAAATGTACAATCTATCAAAGTTAAAATTTTTGATTTTGCAAGTTAACAGGTTCTAATTAAGAAATGTTCACTTGAAAAGTTTTAAAAGATTTCATTTCATACGCGAAATTAATTCCACGAATTCACATTTTTTAGGCTTTAATTTGAAAAGTTTAGAATTCAAAAGTATTCCACTTTAAGTGTTTTCGTTTGCGCGACAGCATCTCTGCAACACATGCAGTCATCCACTTCTTTCTCGTCCTCCTCCTTCTCCTCTTCCGCCTCCTCCTCTTCTTCTGCCGCCTCCTCCGACTCCTCCACCTCCTCGAAACGTTATATCCAGCAAAACGATAAACCACTTATCGTCATCATCCTCCTTCTCCTTCTCCTTCTCCTTCTCCTTCTCCTTCTCCTTCTCCTTCTCCTTCTCCTTCTCCTTCTCCTTCTCAATCTGAAGAAAATTGTTTTATTTTTTGAAACCGTCCAAAATTGTTAAAGATTGTTTTTTTTTTCAAAGTCTTCGAAAATCTATATTTTGTTTTAGAATTATTCAAATTTTGCCTAAAATTTATTTGAAAAAACTCTTGAAACTTTTCTCAATTCTTAAACAGCTTCTAAATTTTTTATTTGATATCTTCAAAGAATTAAATTTAAAAAAAATTTTTTTGAAATCTTTTAAAGTTTTAGATTATTTTTTAAATGTTTTCAAAGCTGCGAAATATTTCTTAAACTTACTTGAATTATTTCTAAAATTTTGTATGTTTTTGAATTTTATCTTGAAATTAATTTTTTTTTAAATGATTATCATTTTCCCAGGAATGTTATGAAATTTGTTTTTCCTCCTGAAACCTTTCAACATTCCTAAAAATCTCCTTTTTCGAAATCTTTAAAAATCTATAATTTGTTATAAATTTATTGAAATTTTCTCAAGGTTTAAATTATTTTTGAATCTTTTTAAAACTTCTAAAATTTCTAAATATATTTTAAAATCATTTGAATTTTTCCCAAAATTGAGAAAAATCGTGCAAATTAAAAAAAATTGCCTTAAAATCTTCCAGCTTCTTTTTCGAAAATTTTGGGAAACTTAAGAAACGTTTGATTTTTCAAAATATAATATTTTAAATCAACGAAAAGCGTTTTTGTTTTTAATTTTCTACATTTTGTTTCGACATTTAATTAATTATTGAAATTATTGAAAATATTTTTAAATTTTATCTTAAAATTTATTTTTCGAAAACAAAAATTATTTGAATTTTCCCCAGGAATCTAAAGAAAATTGTTTTATTCTTTGAAACCCTTCAAAATTGTTGAAGATTGTCTCTTCAAAATCTTAAAAAATCTACATTTTGTTTAAAAAATTTTGAAATGTTGAAATATATTATTTTGGATTTTTTTAAAAACTTCTAAATATCTTTTAAAATTATTCGAATTTAAAAGGATTAAAAAATCCTGCAAATTGAAAAAATTGTCTTAAAATCTTCCAGATTCTTTTTCGACAATTTTTGAAATGTTTGAAATGTTTAGAAATCTTTTCAAATATTCTCTATAAAATAAAATTTTCAAAATAAAAAGTTATTTGAAAATTTTCGGAGAATTACCGTTCAAAATGGTTAAAAACATTCTTTTTCCAAAACTTCAAAAAACTACATTTAGTTATTTTTTTTAAATCTCAGGTAAGAACAGACTGAAAAGAGCCACTAAAAGCCATATTTAAAACCAATGAGGTTTTTCTACAACAGTGTATGCAACATCTGAATACAATTTTTAAGAAAAGAATTTAAAATTATTTGAATTTGAATTTCCCGCCATTTTGTACAACAGGTTACTTGATTTCCGGTCTCAATTCTCTTCTTAATTTTGAGCATTTCATCATTCTTCCGTGAAAACTTGGGTATTTTATTGACTACATTTCATTTTATTTCCCACCTAAAATCGTAATTTTCCTTGAATAAAAAGTTCAGAAAACAAAAGAAAGTGCACTTGACCTTATTGACATGCGCAATGGCGTCAGTTTCTCGGAGTTTTCGCCGCGAGAACACGTTCGAAGTGTTGCTTGATTTTATTTTGCTTTTTCGGTAGTAATTCGCGTTTTTCAGTAGTGTTCTTGCAAATTTTCGTGAAATAATTAATTGGGTCGTGTTTTTCGTGAATAAAAATAGTGCTAGAATATGTGAGTCCTTTACAACCTCAACAAATGTGCAAAAGTGTTCCGAAATGTTTTCCTTGTGTAACGGTCAAACAGGACCAAACCTGCAACTCATGTACGTTCGTTTTTCTCAATTTATATTTCGTTTTGTCAGTTTTGCAAAATGGACAAAGTTAAAATCTTGAGTGTTTTCAAAAAACTGAATGCTACAGAATAATAGAGGCAACGAAAACAATAAAAGAACGTCGTGATTTAGTAAACAATTTGTGTGTGAAGTGGACAATGTGGAAAATGGCGACAATGAAGATATTCACAATGGCTTCTGAAAAAAATTCTTTGACGACTGGCTGATTATTTTTTCGATTTTGACAATCGATTTTCGGCTCCGGTGAGTGAAATTTATTTTTAATATAAAAATAACTGTGACCTTAAAAAGATAGACGTTAGCAAAATCTGTCATTCGCTATATATTTTCGCTATATCTTCGCTATATCAAAGTGAATTGTTTACTGGAAATCCTGGAAAAGATATTTTAATTTTCTAGAAATTGAGGTTTTGTTGAACAATATAGATCATATTGAGGACATTAAGACCTTTGCATTGATGGACAAGTAGATTATTTTTAGTTTAAACATATTAAACTAGATTTTTTAGGTTATTTTCTAATGAATATATCTGGTAAAGAAGTAATTAACTTTTATATGTAATAATCTATTTAGATTATTACATTTTCCAAATAGGAAAAGAAAGAATCAAAAAATTTTAATGTATTTTTAACATTGCTAATATTTAATGCATTCTTCAAAAACAAATTTAATAAGAAGATTTCTTGCAAGAAATTAAGGTAAAATTATTTAGACTCAATTAAAATCATTCTGAAAATATTCATTTACAAACCTTGCAGATTGGAACGAATCATGAGTTTAGTGTCTCCATTAAAAAATTTTAAACTTAAGATCGAAAAGATATCTATTTTATCATAAATAATTTTATGCAAAACGAGCATGAAAAAGATTCACACTTGAAAAATTATTTTGTTGAAAATTCGACTTTTTGGCAGAAAATTGATATTAATCGGGTGAAAATTCAATTGTTTTGTAGAAAATTGATCTTTTTGGTTAAAAGTTCAATTACTTTGTTGAAAATTCTTTTTTTTTTCTTGTTGCAGATTCATCAATTTATTTGAAAATTCATCAGTTTTGTTTAAAAAATTGGACTAATTTTTTGAAAATTCTTTTATTTTATTGAAAATAGAATTTTTCCATTTTTGGTTGAAAATGTATATGTTTCAGTTAAAAATTCTTCTTTTTTGGTAAAAAAAAATTAAACTTCATGATTAAAATTTCCTCTTTTTTTGTTTAAAAATCCAACTGTTTGGTTGAAAATTTGTCTTTTTGTTCAAGAATTCATTTTCGTAAGTTGAAAATTCAACTATTGGGTTGAAAAGTTAACTATTTTGTTGATAATTTAATGATTTTATTGAAAATTCGACTTTTTGACAGAAAATTGATATTAATTGGGTGAAAGTTCAACTGTTTTGTAGAAAATTTGTCTTTTTCATTAGAAGTTGAATAAATTTGTTAAAAATTCTTCTTTTTTGGTTGCAGATTCATCATTTTATTTGAAAATTCATCTGTTTTGTTTGAAAAATTTGACTATTTTATTGAAAATTCTTTTATTTTACTGAACATTGATTTTTTCCATTTTTGGATGAAAATAGATCTGTCTTAGTTGAAAATTCTCTTTTTTTAGTAAAAAATTGATATTTATGGATTGAAAATTCAACTGGTTTGTAGAAAATTTGTCATTTTGATTAAAAGTTGAATTACTGTGTTAAAAATTATTTTCTTTTTTTTTTGCAGATTCATTATTTTATTTGAAAATTCATCTGTTTTTTAGAAAATTTGTGTTTTTAATTAAAAGTTGAATTGCTGTGTTAAAAATTCTTTTCTTTTTTTCGTTGATTCATTATTTTATTTGAAAATGTATATGTTTCAGTTAAAAATTCTTCTTTTTTGGTAAAAAAAAATAAACTTCATGATTAAAATTTCCTCTTTTTTGGTTTAAAAATCCAACTGTTTGGTTGAAAATTTGTCTTTTTGTTCAAGAATTCTATTTCGTAAGTTGAAAATTCAACTATTGGGTTGAAAAGTTAACTATTTTGTTGATAATTTAACGATTTAGTTGAAAATTCTTTTTTATTGGTAAAAAATTAATATTTATGGTTTGAAAATTCAACTGTTTTGTAGAAAATTGGTCTTTTTGATTAAAAGTTGAATTACTGTGTTAAAAATTATTTTATTTTTTTGTTTGCAGATTCATTATTTTATTTGAAAATTCATCTGTTTTGTAGCAAATTTGTCTTTTTGATTAAAAGTTGAAGTACTGTGTTAAAAATTCTTTTCTTTTTTTGGTTGCAGATTCATTATTGTATTTGAAAATTCATCTGTTTTCTAGAAAAATCGCCTTTTTGATTAAAAGTTGAATTACTGTGTTAAAAATTCTTTTCTTTTTTTTTGGTTGATTAATTATTTTCTTTGAAAATTCATCTGTTTTGTTTGAAAAATTTGACTATTTTATTAGAAATTCTTTTATTTTACTGAACTATGATTTTTTCCATTTTTGGTTGAGAATATATCTGTCTTAGTTGAAAATTTTTCTTTTTTGGTAAAAAATTGATATTTATGGGTTGAAAATTCAACTGTTTTGTAGAAAATTTGTCTTTTTGATTAAAAGTTGAATTACTTTGTTGAACATTTATTTGATGGTTGCAGATTCATCGATTTATTTTAAAATTCATCTGTTTTGTTTGAAAAATTTGACTATTTTATTGAAAATTCTTTTATTTTACTGAACATTGAATTTTTCCATTCTTGGTTGAAAATATATCTGTTTAGGTTGAAAATGCTTCTTTTTTGGTAAAAAAAATAAACTTCTTGGTTAAAATGTTATATTTTTTGTTTGAAAATGCAACAGTTTGATTGAAAATTCGTCTGTTTGTTCAAGAATTCATTTTCGTAAGTTGAAAATTCAACTATTGGGTTAAAAAATTAACTATTTTGCTGATAACTTAATGATTTTGTTAAAAATTAGTCTTTTTAGTAGAAAATTGATATTTAAGGGGTGAAAATTCAACTGCTTTGTATAACATTTGTCTTTTTGGTTAAAAGTTGAATAAATTTGTTAAAAATTATTTTTTTTTAGCTGCAGATTCATCAATTTATTTGAAAATTCATCTGTTTTGTTTGAAAAATTGGACTATTTTATTGAAAATTCTTTTATTTTACTGTACATTGAATTTGTTCATTTTTGGTTGAAAATATATCTGTTTTAGTTGAAAATGATTCTTTTTTGGGTAGAAAAAAAATTAACTTCTTGGTTAAAATGTTCTCTTTTTTGTTTAAAAAATCAAATGTTCGGTTTAAAATTTGCCTTTTTGTTCAAGAATTCATTTTCGTAATTTGAAAATTCAACTATTGGGTTAAAAAATTAACTATTTTGTTGATAATTTAATTATTTTGTTAAAAATTCGTCTTTTTGGCAGAAAATTGATATTTATGGATTGAAAATTCAACTGTTTTGTAGAAAATTTGTCTTTTTGATTAAAACTTGAATGACTTTGTTAAAAATTCATTTTTTATTGTTGCAGATTCAAAAACCAAAAACCATGGCACAATATACTATTGTTCCCCTATTTTCATGAAAAATTCGCCCTATTTCCCCTGTTTTGAAATAATTTTGGTCTGTGAAGTCTATTTATAATCCTGTTATTTTTTTTTCATTCAGAATTTAAAATGAAGTATATCGTAAAAAACGTGTATAATTTTTTCTTATTTTTCGTAAGTATCTTTGCAGACAAAATTCTATAAATTAAACTCTAAAAGCAGAGGAAGTAAGGAAAATAACTTTTAAAATAAAATGTCATCTAAAGAAAACCAGGATTTCGAGTTATTATTTTTAATGATTTCAATTCGCGTTTGTAATTTTCATTACATGCTTCGTTAACACAGTTTTGATCCCATTAAAAACTTGCACTGTAAAATGCAATTAATGTTCATTCTGGTAAAATAAAAATATATACAGGTGGGCACGAGTGTAGATATTCTAGCCGATTCAGCCGAGGTAATTCAAAACGAAATTTTAATTTGGAAAATATTATTTGGCTGTGCTGGAAGAGACATTATTATGACGTCATTACTGAAATACGGGGTTGTAAAATCGTTAGCCCACGGCATCGTTAAAAATATAGATATACATATTTCATAAAACGAGTTTGCAAAATTTCACCCATGGTGGGTCATAATCCATTATCACATGAGTTTTATTATATTCTACAAATGTGTATTTTAACAGAGAAAGAGTTATTTTCCAATTATCATTAGATTGTTTTAATTTCACCAGGCGATAATGTTTATACTTCAGGGAATTTTTACAAAAATAAAAGAGAGTAATGGATTTTAAATTTTAATATGTGGGGAGGTGAAAACCCAAATTGGTAATAAAATCTTCATTAAAGCATAAGGTAATGAACAAAGCTTAATAGCGCTACTAGTAATAAAAAATAATAGTGAAAAGATATAATTTTATAAAGCTATGATGATATTAGTATTTTTATATCATTTTTATGCAGGGGCACATACTTATAATATTGAATGGTACAATTTGGACATAGTATAATAATATTATAATATTTTAAAATCAAATATAAATAATAAATAAACAATAAATAATAAAGAATAAATAATAAATACAAATACAAATATACAATTCATATTGCCAATGATTTCAAAGATTGCACAAAGATTTCTATTATTTCACGAAGATATCAGCTACATTTCAAAGATTGAACAAAGATTTCAATGAGTTCCTAATGATTTCACAAAGATTTCGGATAGATTTAAAATACTTCAAAAAGACTTCACCATTTCTCAAAGATTTCATGAAGATTTCAATAATTTCACAAATATTACCGAATATTTCAAAAATATTTCAAATATTTTGGAAAGACTTTTGAAGAATTCACAAAGATTTTTTACAAAGATTTCATAAAGATTGTACAAAGATTTCACAAAGATTTCAAATATTTCGCAAAGATTTCATATAGATTCCAAAGATTTCACAAAGATTTCTATTATTTCCCAAAGATTTCAAAGATTTTGCAAAGATTTCGAATAGATTAAAAAGATTTCACAAATACATCTATTATTTCACAAAGATTTCAGATAGATTTCAAAGATTGGACAAAGATTTCAATACATTCACAAATATTACCGAATATTTCAAAAATATTTCAAATATCTCGAAAAGATTTTTAAAGACTTCTATTATCTCACAAAGATTTCAGATAGATTTCAAAAATTAAACAAAGATTTTAATCATTCCTTAATGATTTCAAAGATTTTGGATAGATTTTTAGACTTTTTAAAGAATTCTCGAAGATTTCACAAAGACTTCACAAAAATTCACAAAGATTTCGCAAAGATTTCAAAGATTTCAGATAGATTTGAAAGGTTTCACAAATTCTTCTATTATTTCACAAAGATTTCAGATAGAATTCAAAGATTGAACAAGGGTTTCAATAGGTTCTTAATGATTTCACAAACATTTCGGATAGATTTAAAAGACTTCACAAAAACTTCAACAATTTGTCAAAGGTTTCAATAAATTCACAAATATTACCGAATATTTCATAAATATTTGAAATATTTCTCAATGATTTTTAAAGAATTCACAAAGACTTCACAAAGATTTCACAAAAACTTCGAAAAGATTATACAAAAACTTCAAAAAGACCATACAAAGATTTCACACAGATTTCAAATATTTCGCAAATATTTCAGATAAATTTCCAAGTATTTGACAAAGACTTCTATTATTTCACGAAGATTTCTATACTTTCACTAAAATTTCAGGTAGATTTAAAAGATTAAACAAAGATTTAAATGATTTCTTAATGATTTTAAAGATTTCGAATAGATTCAAAAGACTTTTTAAATAATTTTTAAAGAATTCACAAATATTTCACAAAGACTTCACAAAGACTTACAAAGATTTCAATGATTTCCCAAAGGTTTCAAAGATTTTGCAAAGATTTCGGATAGATTTAAAAGATTTCACAAATACTTCTATTATTTCACAAAGATTTCAGATAGATTTTAAAGATTGAACAAAGATTTCAATAGTTTCTTAATGATTTCACAAAGATTTTGGACAGATTCAAAAGACTTCACAAAAACTTCAATAATTTTTCAAAGATTTCACAAAGATTTGAATAATTTCACAAATATTACCGAATATTTCAGAAATATTTCAAATATTTCGAAACGATTTTTAAAGAATTCACAAAGACTTCACAAAAATTTCACAAAGGTTTCACAAAGATCATACAAAGATTTCACAAAGATTTCAAATATTTCGCAAATATTTCAGATAAATTCCAAAGATTTCACAAAGACTTCTATTATTTCACAAAGATTTCTATTATAGCACAAAGATTTCAGGTAGATTCCAAAGATTAAACAAATATTTCAATGATTTCTTAATGATTTCAAAGATTTCAAATAGATTTAAAAGACTTTTTAAAGAATTCACAAAGATTTTACAAAGATTGAACAAAGATTTCAATAATTCCTAATAATTTAACAAGAAGATTTTAGAGTTTTCGCAAAGATTTAAAAAGAATTCACAAAAATTTTACAAAGACTTCATACAGATTTTACAAAGATTTTACAAAGATTTAAATGATTTCCCGAAGATTTCAAAGATTTCACAAAGAATGCTATTATTTCACAAAGATTTCAGATAGATTTCAAAGATTGAACAAAAATTACAATGCTTTCCTAATTTTTTCACAAAGATTTCAAAAATTTCGGACAGATTTAAAAGACTTCACAAATACTTCAATCATTTTTCAAAGATTTCACAAAGATTTCAATAATTTCACAAATATTACCGAATATTTTAAATATTTCGCAAAGATTTTTAAGGAATTCACAAACGTCTCAGGAAGACTTCACAAAGACTTCACAAAGATTTTACAAAGATTTCAAATATTTCGCAAAGACTTCAGATAGATTTCAAAGATTTCACAAAAACTTCTATTATTTTACAAAGATTTCAGATATAGATTTTAAAGATTGAACAAAGACTTCAATGATTTCTTAATCATTTCACAAAGGTTTCAAAGATTTCGGATAGATTTAAAAGACTCCACAAAGACTTCATCATTTCTCAAAGATTTCACAAAGATTTCAATAAGTTCACAAATATTACCGAATATTTGAAAAATATTTCAAATATTTGGTATAGATTTTTAAAGAATTCACAAATATTTCACAAATTCATGATTTCAGTCCATATTAGCATGATTTTTTACGAAATTTGTTGAATTTTCAATCAAGCAGTTGCAATGTTATCCAAGAAAGATGCCATTTCTACTAAAATGGATGAAATTTTAAATTAAAAACACAATTTTTAAAAGAATTGTTGAATTTTCATCCAAAAAAGATTTTAGTTTGACTTTTTAAAATATAAATATGAATTTCGAATAAAAAGTAAATTTTTACTAAAATAGTTGAATTTTCAACCTTAAACGTCCTTTAAAAAAAACGGTTGAATTTTCAACCAAAAAGCATGACTTTTTAACAAAATTGTTGAATTTTCTATGAAGCAGTTGCATTTTTATCCGAGAAAGATGAAATTCCTAATAAAATAGATGAATTTTTAAATTAAAAAGACAACATCTTCAAAGAATTGTTGAATTTTCATCAAACAAAAGATTTTAGATTTACTTTTCAATTTCAAAATATAAATTTCAAATAAAAAGTAGATTTTCTATGAAAATAGTTGAATTTTTAACCAAGCTGTTGCATTTTCATCCAAGAAAGATGCAATTTATACTAAAATAGATGAAGTTGTAAATTAAAAACACAAGTTTTTGAAGAAATTCCTAATTTTCATAAAAAAAAAAGATTTCAGTTTGACTTTTCAACATCATAATATAAATTTCAAATGAGAAGTAAATGTTTTACAAAAATAGTCGAATTTTCAACCTAAAAAGATGAATTTTTAACAAAACGGTTGAATTTTCAACCAAGAAGCATGATTTTTTAACAAATTTGTTGAATTTTCATCCAAATTAGATTTTAGTTTGACTTTTAAATATCAAAATATGAATTTCAAATAAAAAGTAACTTTTCTATGAAAATAGTTGAATTTTCAAACAAAAAGCATGACTTTTTAAGAAATTTTTTAAATTTTCAATCGAGCCGTCGCATTGTTATTCGAGAAAGATGAAATTTCTAATAAATTAGATGAACTTTTAAATCAAAAAGACACATTTTCTAAAAAATAGTTGAACTTTTACTCAAAAAAGATTTAAATAGAGTTTTCAATACTAAGGTATGAATTTTAAACAAAAAGTAAATTTTCTACGAAAATCGTTGTATTTATAACCCAAAAAGACAAATTTTCAACAAAACACTTGAATTTTCAACCAAAAAGGATGTCTTTTCAACAAAATTGTTGAATTTTCAAACAAATAATAAAATGTATAACTTACAAAATTTATAATTTATAAATTTATTTACTAGTGAATAATAATAAAAAATAACGAAATTTGAACATAAATTTTTGCTCAATCACAATTTTTGGAAAATGTGCAAAAAGATTTTTTTTTAAGTCATATACACACATTTAAAAAAAAGTTGAATATGTCAATCTGAAATTTATTCAGCTTGAACCAAAGAAACATTTGATCATTTTGCTTTTTCGGAAAAAACTTTTGTCGTGATTTAGGATTTTTGGAATTTCATATTGTTTTTGTGATTTTTCAACGTTATAAACACCAAGAAAAAAATGGATCCCATGAATAAAAAATCATAACTTGTTTCTTTGGTTCAAGCTGAAGAAATTTCCGGTTCGAATCAATCCAAAAAACATGTTTTTGTACAGTTTCAAAAAATGTTGCTTAAAATTCATCTCTGGTTGAAAATTGGTGAAAATTCGTGTTTTTTTGGTTGAGAATTAATTTTTTTTAACTAAACATGTAACTATTCAATTTTCAGTTGAAAATTTATATTTTTAAATGAAAATTGACCTATTGTACTTTAAAATTAATTTTTGAAAAAGATTGATCGTTTTGGTTGAAAATTCATCTCGTTGATTGAAAATTGAACTAATATGTTGAAAATTGTTTTTTGTTGTTGTTGATAATCCATTTTTTTAAATAACAAAGTAACTGTTCCATTTTTGGTTGCAAATTTATATTTTTAGTTGAAAATTAATATTTTTAATTGAAAATTGACCTTTTGTAGTTTAAAAATTATTTTTTTTGAAGATTCATCGTTCTGGTTGAAAATTCATCTCTATGGTTGAACATTTAACTACTTTGTTGAAAATTTGTTTTTCTTTTGGTTGAGAATTTTAATTTTTTTTCTGCAAAAAATGAAACTTGAATTTTTGTTTGAAAATTTTATTATTTTGCTTTTGCGGAAAAAACTTTTGTCGTGATTTATGATATTTGGGATTTCATTTTTTTTTGCGATTTTGTAACGTTATAAACACCAAGAAAAAAATGTTTTCCACGAATAAAAAATAATAACATGTTTCTTTGGCTCAAGGTGAAAATTTTTCAGGTTTGAATCAATCCAAAAAACATGTTTTTTGTACATTTTCAAAAAATTCTAAAAAAGACAAAATTTATTTTTAAATTTAAAAAATTTTAAATTTTAAATTTAAAAAAGAGAACAGATGATATTAACTGTTTTGAATATTTTTTTCCCCAACTTGTTTTGGATGTCGACCCACAAATTGCTGTCCCTGATCAGCTCAAACGATTCGATTAATTTTAGCATTTTTACTTCGCTCTACTGAAGAGTGTAGTTGTAAATTTACATTGAAAGTATTAATTATAATAAGAAAGAAATAAATCTTGGAAAGAAATATTTATGAGAACGATGTTAAACATATCAAAATTGTGTATTTAACTCATTTTATTTTTTTTCTGACATTTTTATATCACTGTGAATGGATTTCCAAAGACCTAACTATATCCAATATTTAAAAATAAATTCTGGAATGGTGGAAATCATTGAATAATCATTGACAATTATTTACAAATATAACATTTCTTATAAAAAGGTTATTTGTTCTTTTCTACATGTAAAAATAAATGTTTAATCCTTCCCTTATTTTCTCCTTTTTCGTGAGAAAATTACCCTATTCCCATTTTTTGAGCTCCTTCTGCGCTGTGATCCCTGTGAGTTCAAAATAATTCAAAGGAATTTATTAAAATTCACTATTATTATGTCATTAAGCTATATTTCTTTCTGGAATTCCCGACATATTTATTTAAACAGCACGTTCGTTCTGTAACACTGCTCCGACTCAGGTCTCTGATCAATCTTTGTAGCAAGCACCCCAGGCGAAGAGCTTCATAAAGTCACTTGAGAAATCCCTCAGATAAGTGTTGAAAATCTGAAAAAATGGTAAAAAACGGTATCCTACATCTAGAAATATTTTTTCTTTGAAAATAGCTATGTTTTTAAAAATTCTGAAAAGACGTTTCACATTTAAATGATGTTAAATAGAAAATATGTGCAAATTTCGAGCAGTAAGTATATATTTCGTATTAGAATTCTCTTTCTAATGAACTAGGAGCCGTGATCTAAACTTCTCTTGGACTTTGCAGCAAGTAAACTTTGTCGTACGTACTAGAGGCTCATTAACATAAATTCTGCGCCCTTCCTTTGCGAAATGGCATTTAATTTGTATGAAAATTTAGTACCCTCTTGTCGCTAATTTCTTGACGCGTTCGGGGACAAATTTCGCCTTGTAACACCAGCCCAAGGTAAGGCTTAATGAAACTCTTTTCTCCACCTAATTAGTAATCACCTACCCACACAGCCATTTCGCTTTAATCAAATGCAAAAACTCTACTGTTCAGATTAGAAATTGCAAATTTATTCTTTCATCAAGCAAGATTTTCTCAACCTTTTCTTTATGAGAAGCGTAATTTTTTAATTAAAGAGGGTGGACGAAAAACTTTGTTTGCAAAATTCCCTGACTTTTTCCTGATTTTTCACTGAACAATTTTTCATTTCCCCTGACCGATGATATTCAAAGACTGGCATTTTAATCTTGAAACAATTTCAACATTGAATCTTTTATAAAGGGAATACAAATATTTCAGATTAAAATTCAAAACTTCGGTAACACAGATTTACTTTTTTGAGTTTATGTTTTTTTAAACTGATTTTTGGAAACATAGTACTCTTTAAGGCTTTTTGTGCAATTCTGTTACGTAACTTGTCTTTCTTTAAGTTGATGTTTTTAAAGATTCTTTTTTGAAATAATATTTTTTTAATTTATTCATTTCAACCAAAAAATGTCACTTTTCTACCGTAAAAGATTACTCAGACAAATGCCTTTTTAACAAAATAGTTAAATTATCATAAAAATGATCAAACTTTAACAAAAAACAATTGTATTTTAAACTAAATAATTACATTTTCAGAAAAAAAAATTGAATTTTCAACAAAAAAAGACGAGTTTCACGCAAAAAGGATAAGTTTTCACCAAAAAAACAGTCGAATTTTCGACCAAAAAAGATGACGTTTTAACAAAATATTGGAATTTTTGACAAGAAGATTAATTCTCATGGGAATTCAAGAGACTGATGACATTCCTAAAAATTTGAAAGAATATAATTTAAAGAAATTTTTTTAATAAACAAAATTTCCATCATATTGAGTAAAATGGGTGTAAACAGAATTTAGGACAAATTTTACAGAATTTAAGTGAATTTAATAAAAAAATTAAAACAAAGGAAACGAATTTTCAAAAAAATGCATGAATTTTCCAATAGTTTAATTTTCAACTAAAAAAGCTACATTTAAAGCTAAAAATGAAAATGTTAAATTGTCAGTAAAAAACTTATTTTCATGACACATGCATGATTTCAGCCCTTTTCGATGCCTATGAGGCGGGACAAAAGCTCTACTTTTTACTTTTACTAAAAAAGTACTTTTTACTCCCTAGGGACTGAAAAGTGACGTCAGAGGTGAATAATGAAAATTATACATCTATGAGCTCGCATTTTACAATTATCAGTCCCCTCAACGTAAAAATTGTGAGGAAATTTTGGTTGCATATAATAGAATTTTGCGGTTATTTATGGAAAGTTACCATATATAACTGATTAAATTAGCGAAAATTTTCATAAATTTCCGGAAATACATGGAAATTTCAAAAAATGCATATTGCATAATTTATGGTGAGTTGCCATATTTACCTGTAAAATTACCATGAATGACCGAAAATTTTCATAAATTTCCAGAATTTTATGGAAATTAAAAAAAATGAATATTGTGTAATTTATGGTGAGTTACCATATTTACCGGTAAAATGACCGACAATTTTCATAAATGTCCAGAAATTTATGGAAATTAAAAAAAATGAATGTTAAGTAATTTATGGTAAGTTACTATGTTTACCGGTAAAATCACAATAAATTACCGAAAATTTTCATAAATTTCCGGAAATTGTAAAAAATGAGTATTGGGTCATTTATGGTAAGTTAGTATATTTACCGGTAAAATTACTCTAAATTACCAAAAATGTTATAAATTTCCTGACATTTGTGGAAATTTTGAAAAGTGAATTTTATGTAATTTATGGTATGTTACCATATTTACCGGTAAATTTACCAAAAATTAACGAAAATTGTCATTAATGTTCGGAAATTTATGAAAATTTAAAAAAATGAATATCGGGTATTTTATGGTAAGTTACTATATTCAACGGTAACATTACCATAAATTTCCGGAAATGTATGGAAATTTCTAAAAATGAAGTTTGTGTTATTTATGATAAGTTACCATATTTACCGGAAAAATTACCATAAATGACCAAAAATTTTCAAAAAATTTATAGACATATTTATATTGAATCCGGAAATTTTTTGATTGAATTTTTGATAATTTGGAATAATTTAACATAAATTTCATGCTTCTTTATTCAAAATCTAATATAAACTTAAATCATGACTGTATTTCGAAAAATTTTTGAAATCATCCATTTGTTATAAAAAATATCGTATGCGCCAAGGGGGAGAGACACTTTTTTCCCTAGGTGCATAATATAATAATTCAAACAGAGATATTGAATTTTCAACAAAATAATCAAATTTTCAAACAAAGGGACGAATCTGCAATTAAAGTGCAAAATTTTCCAACTGAAAAGAAGATTTTTAACCAAAAGAAATTTATTTAGTCGAGAAAGAAAAGAAAGTTTACCCAAATTGTTGAACTTTCAAACCAAAAGACGAATGTTCTGTAAAACAGCTGAATTTTCAACGCGAAAGTATTAATTTTCAACCAGGTACTTCAATTTTCAACCAAAAAAATATTAATTTTCAACGAATAACCAAATAGATATTTTAATCATAAAGATAAACTTTCTACTAAAAGAAATATACTTTTAAAACCAAAAAGATAAATTTTGAGAAAAATAGTTGAATTTTCAACACCAAAATATGCATTTTTCACAAAAACTTTATTTTCTACCAAAATAATTAAATCTTCAAACCAAAAAGATGTATAAAACATGGTGTCTAGCGTTTCTTTAAAAAAACTTAAGGACTTTTCCAGGTTTTCCAGGACAAAAAAGTTAATTTTTCCAGGTACCTTTTTTTTACAGTGAAAAAATACTTTGTTGAAAATTTATCCTTTTAGTTGAAAATTCAACTAAATACCAAATAGTTGAATCTTAAACAAAAAAGATTAATCTCAACCAAAAACAGTTGCATTTTCAACTTTCAACCCTAAATTCAAATTTTTGACTGAAAAAGACGAATTGTCAATAAATAAAGATTTTTCAGACAAGGCACAAAACAAATTTCATCCAAATTGTAAAATTGTCAAGCCAAAGACGAATTTTTTGTAAAAAAGTTGCATTTTCAACCCGAAAATATGAATTTCAGCTGAAAAGATTGGTTTTCTACCAATAAAGACGAATTTTTAAATAAAAAGATCAATTTTCAACAAAAATGGAGGTTACATTTTCAGGTAAAAAATTAATTCTAAATGAAAAAAATAACGAATTTTCAACCTAAGAGATGAATCTTCAAACAAAAACTTAATTTTTAGCAAATTGGTTCAAAAAAAAAAAACTGGAATAGTTTAATTTTCAATTTAAATTCAAATTGTTCGACTTTTGCAAGATTTTTTTTTCAAAATCCGTGACTTTCCCGTTCAAATAAAATTCCCTGACTTTTCCCTGATTTTTTCTCTGACCCACGGCCACACTGTACAAATGGTATGGAATAAATCAGTGAAAACTATTTTTTCTTTAAGAAAATGAAAATTCCAGAACCATGAACGAAATTCAAGGAATTTTCCAGATTTTTCCAGGTAAAAAAATTCAAGGACTTTTCCAGGGTTTTCCGGTTAAGAAAATCAAGGACGTTTCCGGTGGTTTCCAGGTAAAAAATTCCAGGACTTTTCCAGGGTTTTCCAGGTAAGAAAATCAAGGACTTTTCCAGGTTTTCCAGGTAAGAAAATCAAGGAATTTCCCAGGTTTTTCCTGGTAAAAAATTAAGGACTTCCCAGGTTTTTCCAGGTAAGAAAATCAAGGACTTTTCCAGGTTTTTTAAGTTAAAAAAATTCGAGGACCTTTCCAGTTTTTTTCATGTAAGAAAATCAAGGAGTTTACCAGGGGTTTCCAGGTATGAAAATCAAGGACTTTCCCAGGTTTTTCCAGGTAAGAAAATCAAGACATTTTCCCAGGGGTTTCCAGGTAAAAAAATTCAAGGACTTTTCCAGGGTTTTCCAGGTAATAAAATCAAGGAATTTTCCAGGTAAAAAAATTCAAGGACTTTTCCAGGTTTTTCCAGGTAAGAAAATCAAGGACTTTTCCAGGGGTTTCTAGGTTATAAAATCAAGGAATTTCCCAGGGGTTTCCAGGTAAAAAAAATTCAAGGAATTTTCCAGGGGTTTTCAGGTAAAAAAATGCAAGGACTTTTCCAGGGGTTTCAGGTAAGAAAATCAAGGATTTTTCCAGGTTTTTTACGGTAAGAAAATCAAGGAATTTCCCAGGGGTTTCCAGGTAAAAAAAATCAAAGACTTTTCCAGGGGTTTTCAGGCAAGAAAATCAAGGACTTTTCAGGTTTTTCCAGGTAAGAAAATCAAGGGATTTCCCAGGGGTTTCCAGGTAAGAAAATTCCAGGACTTTTCCAGATTTTTCCAGGTAAGAAAATCAAGGACTTTTCCAGGGGTTTCCAGGTAAAAAAAATTCGAGGACTTTCCCAGGTTTTTCTAGGTAATGAAATAAAGGAATTTCCAGGGGTTCCCAGGTAAAAAAATGCAAAGAATTTTCCAGGGGTTTCCAGGTAAAAAAATGCAAGGACTTTTCCAGGGTTTTCAGGTAAGAAAATCAAGGATTTTTCCAGGTTTTTCCAGGTAAGAAAATCAAAGAATTTCCCAGGGGTTTCCAGGTAAAAAATTTAAGGACTTTTCCAGAGGTTTCCAGGTAAGAAAATCAAGGACTTTTCCAGGGGTTTCCAGGTAAAAAAATGCAAGGGCTTTTCCAGGTGTTTCCAGGTAAGAAAATCAAGGACTTTTCCAGGTGAGAAAATCAAGGACTTTTCCAGGGTTTTCAGGTAAGAAAATCAAGGACTTTCCAGCTTTTTCCAGGTAAAAAAATTCAAGGACTTTTCAGGGGTTTCCAGGTGAAAAATTCAAGGAATTTTCCAGGGTTTTCCAGGTAAAAAAATTCAAGGACTTTTCCAGGTTTTCCAGATAAGAAAATCAAGGACTTTTCCAGGTTTTTCCAGGTAAAAAAATTAAGGAATTTTCCAGGTTTTCAAGGATTTCCAAGACGCTAGACACCCTGATACATTAAAAGAAAAAGATGAACAGAATATGAAGAAATGAGATGGTGTGAAGGAGTAGAGAGGAAGGAAGAATTTTCCATATGGAAAGAGGATTAGAATTAGTGGAAGAACTTTACAAAAAAAAAAGAACTTTACATGCTACTGAAAACCCGATGATAAAAATTAAGAAAAGATAAAGAATATGAGGAAATGAGAGGGTGAGAAATAATGAGAAGGTTACAGTTTGGGAGGAGGAAAGAAAAAATTTGCATATGGAAAGAGGAAATGAAGAAAAATTAGAAGAAAAATATGATAGTGATTAAGTGATCAGTGTTGGGGGGGGGGCGGGGGCGGGGAGTTATAATTTGGGAAAAAGAAATTAATTAAGAAAGAGGGTTAGAATTAGGAAGAATGAAAATAAGCAAAAAGGAGAATTTTTTATCATAAAAAATGGAATGGCCGCAGTGTGAATGAAAGAAAAAATGTTTTTTAATGAAAGAGGGTAAGAAATAGAGGAAGAGATAATTAAGAATTGAAGACGATGGAAATAAGGTATAGAGGAAGAGAATTGGAGGAAAGACGGTTTGACGGAAGTTTTGACAAGAGGTTGAAAATCTGAGGAAATCTTATCTGCGGAAAAAGTTGAGAAAAAAGATTAAGAAAAAGATCAAGATGGTGACGAAGAGGAGAAAGTGAAAGGTCGGAAAGAGAGAGGGAGAGCAAGAGAAGTTAAAATGTGGGTAAAAAGAAAAATATTTCATAAATAAAGAGGATTAGGATTAGGAAAAGTGAAAATAAGCAAAAGGGAGAAAGTTGAGAAAAAATATAAAGGAAAAGTACAGAAAAAAAGTTGAGCAAAGGGCTGAGAAAAAAAAGAAAGAAAAAAGGAAAGGGGAAAGACGAAAGAGGAAGGGGTGAGTGAGAGAAAAAGAAGTCACAAGGTGGGAAGAAGAAAGAAAAATATGTCATAAAGAAAGAGGATTAGAGTTAGGATAAGTGTCAATAAAGTGGAGGAAAAAGTTGAGGGAAAGATGAGAGAATCGGAGGCAAAAGTTGTAAAAAATTTGATGAAAAGATGAGAAAAATTTGAATAAAAGGATCAAGAAAAAGAGGAACACAGAGATAAGGAAAGATGAGAGAGAATGGGGATGGAAGGAGAGAGAGAGAGCGCGAGAGAGAAAGAAAGAAGTTAGAGTATGGAAAAACAAGAAAATTCATAAAGAAAAAGGTTTAGAATAAGGTGTCATGAAAACAAAGAAAAAAGGAAAAATTCAAGAAAATAATTTGAGGAACAAGATGAGGAAGACAAGAAAAAATATGATGCTGGGTGAGAGAGGAGAGAGGGAAGAAGCGAAGTTACAATATGGGAAGGAAGAAAAAAATTTCATAAAGAAAGAGGAGTAGAATTAGGAGTGGAAATGAACAAAAGGAATTTTTATTATGAAGAACGGAATGGTGGTAGTGAGGGAGGAGGAAAATATGTTGTTTTTTCAATGAAAGAGGAGTAGAGCTAGAGCAAGGAGTAATATAGACTCGAAATATAGAAATAAGTTAAAGAGGAAGACAAATGAAGGAAAGACCTTCTGAGAAAAGATGTAGCATGATCTATTAGGAAACTGATGCAAAAAAGTTTTGGATGGTTGTAAGAGAGTGAGTAAATAAGAGAATTGGAAGTAAATATTTGAACTGTCCTAGACTTAGATGATAGAGGAAGAAGGGAAGAATGGATAAAAGAAATAAAGAATTCTACAGGGATTGGTGTAAGGAATAAAAGAGAAGAAGAAATGTAAATGTAGTACCTAAATATAAATAATGACGTGTGAAGAGACGGAAGTTTTGTCAACCCTTGAAGAAAACGTACTAAAGAAGTCAGAGTAATAGATACGTGGTGCTCGCAAGAGATGAAGAGCTAGAAAATTTTTTAATATTGGGAAAAGAAACATAGAGGTGAAGATATAAGAGAACAAAGTTTGGATAAGGTTTGGATAAGGTAAGAATTATAGGAGAAGTGGAAATGAGCAGAATGGAGAATCTAGAATATAAAGAAATGGTGTGAGAAAGAATGGGGAGATTACAGTGTGGGAGGAAAGACAAATTTTTCATATGGAAAGAGGAGGTGTAGGAAAAGACAAGTGGAGGAAAGATGGGACAAGATAGTGGAGTAAAGTTCTAACAAATGGTGTAAATAAGAAAAGGAGGAAAGCACAAAATATTTGAGGATGGTAGCTAGAAAAAATATATAAGGAGAGTTTCAGATGGTGTAGGATAGTCGTATTGAGGCTAGAAAATCAAATAAGACAGGGATATATTAGGGAGCAGATAGAAGATAGGAAGAGTGTATGGATGGTTACTAGAAAAAGAATATAAGGAGAGTTTCAGAGGCTAGAAAATCAAATAAGACAGGGATATATTAGGGAGCAGATACAAGATAGGAAGAGTGTATGGATGGTAGCTAGGGAGAGAATATAACGAGAGTTCCAGATGGTGTAGGATGGTCGGATTGAGGCTAGAAAATCAAATGAGACAGGGATATATTAGGGAGCAGATAAAAGATATTTGATGATGAAGAAACAGGAAGAATTAAAAAGATAGAGAAAGCAAGAGGAGTTGGGGTAAGGGAGGAACGAAAAGAAGAGTAAAGGAAAGTAAATGTAGTTCCTAGGTACAAATAAAAATAATATAGTGGAAGGAAAGGCGAGAGTTATGTATAGTAATGAAGATGTGATGTGTAAATGATTAATTTGGTTCTCCTAAAGTTATTGAAATCGTCCAAAAAGTTATTTTCAAAATGGAAAAGTTTATAACTAACAAACTACAAAGTGGAGAATTTACCGTGGCCCAGTTTTCCTTATAATGACAGGAGAAAATGAGAAAATAGTTAAGGCCACGATAAAGCCGGAAGATAGACACGTTAGCTTAAACAGTTATGGTTCTGGGAACGGTTGGTAAAGAAACTAAGGAATGTAAAGGAATGTCTAAATCCCCATAAAGAGGTTCACGTTCATATCTCGTTATTGCTATTGCAGTAAAAGCGGTTAAGGGGGAAGTACTGGGTTGTAGGTTGTAGGGGAAATGACTAGGTGCTACTATTTTCGAGAGAGCGAGTCAAGCGTACTCCTGTAATTCCAACCACTTCCTGTTCTTCGTTTAACAGGTACCTCGCTATGCAATCGTTACGGTTTCCACCAAGTAGACAACTAGACAACCTCGGATCCCTTTCCCATATCGAGAACGATCTCGCACAATTATATTTTCAGTACTCAGTTTCTCTCACTCTCTTCAAAAATTGCCAATTCCAGAATAGGTGGAGTTTATTCAATCTGATTACTGTACTCTTGTGATAAAAATTATTATTTTCAGATACAAAGTACACTTGACTGAGTACTCGTGCACTGCGGCCCGTCCGAGGCGAGAGTCGAAACCGTCTCTCGCCCTGGGCGCTGAGAAACTGTGTGGGCCAGAAATTCTAGGAATTACTGAACAGGGGGTTACTAAATCGGGGTCCGAGTGTTTGTACGAATCAATTTTTTTTAAGTTTCTCTTAATTCTTACTGAATACAATTGAATGTTTAACATTAAAATTCAACTCTGAACAAATTAGTGGAATTTTTTTAACAAGTAGTTGAATTTTTGACCTACAAACATGAATTTGCATCCAAGAAAAAATTTTTTCTATCAAGAAGATTAATTTTCTACCAAAAAACGAATTTTCAACAAAATACAATAATTTTTAACCAAAAATAAAAACAAATTAGCAACCAGTAGAATTAAATGAATAAAGGCGAATTTTGAACAAAATAGTTGATTCCTCAACCAAACAAATGAATTTTCAACAAGAAATTTAGTTTCCAGTCGAAAAAGATAAATTTTCAACAAAATAGTTGAATTTTCAACTAAAAAATATACATTTTCAATCAAAAATAGAATCGTTTAACTTTCAGTTGAAAAAACTAATTCTGAACAAAAATGAAATCGAATTCTCAACCGGTTGAATTGAAATAAAAAAGAGGAATTTTTTAACAAAATAGTTGAATCCTCAACGAAAATAATGAATTTTCAATTAAAGAGAATCATTTTCTACCCAAATAGACGAACTTTCATCAAAATGCATGCACTTTCTACAAAATACTTAAAAATTCGATTTACACAGTAAAAATGTCAAACCAAAAATAAAATAGCTAAATTTTCAAATAAAAAATTAATTTTTTACAGACAAAAAAAACGAATTTGCAACAAAAAAAGTTAATTTTTGATCAAATAGTTAAATTTTCAACCAGAGATGAATTTTCAAAAAAAAAAAAGTTTATTTTTTAACCAATAAGATTTATTTTCTATAAAAAAGATGAATTATCAACAGAATGCTTGAATTTTCAACTAATTTAATCAAAATTAAATAATTGAAGATTAAAAACTTTTGAATTTGAATCATTTTAAATTCAAAGCAATTAAAATTGGACAATTTGAAATTTAAAACTAAATTGAATCTTTCAAAGTCAAAGCTTCTGAAATTCTAGAATTTTAAATTGTTATTACATAACAAAATTAGAATTTAACATCAAAGCTGATAAGACAAATTTTTCTAAAATCAAAAAATAAATTGAATTATTTAAAAAAAACGTTAAAAATAAATATTAATTGTAAACGGGAAACACTAAAAATGGAAAAATGTCTACTCTGAAAAAAGTGTTAATTACCAAAAATTGTGATATTACTTTTTTATGCTCGAACCTTTTAAAATTTCAATTATTTGAGGTAAATTGAAATCGTTAAAAAAACTAATAACCTTTAAATTGCTGATATACTTTCCAAAATTCAAACAATTCAATTTTAATTGCAAAATTAAAACCTATGAAAGGAAAAAATAAAAAAATTTAGAACTCTAAAATCGTAACCATTTCAAATTACCGAAATTATTCAATTACTGATGTATCAATTTGCGATAGTTTAATTTTTACCTTTTTTTATTTTATTCTCAATTTTTAATTTTTTTAATTTCAAACCTTCCTTTAGAATTATTATACATTCTTGAATTGTCCCAATCCAAAATAATACAAAACAAGATTGCTGTAATATAATTCCAATTTTTGAAATCCTACAATTTTAAGCCTTTCAATTAGAAATTGCTTTATATTTACATCTAAAATTATTAAATTAAAAACTATCAATTTAATGGCGAAATTGTCCTGACATTTTAAATATTTGAATTTGAAACTAAAGTATTGTGAAATTTCAAATTCTAAATCTACAAAAATTAATCTAAAAATTGATTCAAGAAAAAACTTTAGTTTCAAGGCTTCAAAGATTAAACTGTTTTAGAATTGCCATGTTTTTTTGTAAAAAAATGTAGAAAATTTAACAACAACAAAAATACAGTTAAATACAAATAGCTAATTTTTTCTTGTATTTTCTTGTAGAATAGAAAAAAATTAACAATAAATTATAAGTTTCTACAATTCAAAAACTTGAATAACTTTTTATTAATATCTTTTTTTACTTTGTTGCAAAAAAATCTACAAGGTATTACAGAAAACTACAGGATTTTACTTTTTTTTTTTTTTTAATTTTGGTGTTTGACGTCATAAAAATACTTTTAATTTTACGTAAATTATTATAGAAAATTACAAAAAAGATCAATTTTTACAAACAATACTTCCAGAATCCGCATCAACGTTTCGACTTGTACTTTACTGTCAATTTTTGTAAGATATGTAATATATAAGTTTCTACAAGAAACTACAATAAAAAAAAGTACATTTTTACCAAGAACTTTTGCTATTATAATAACTCACATTGACTCACATCTGTTCAAAATTAAGCAAGTTACAGATTTTAATGTTGAAAATAAAAAAATTTAAATTTGAAAGCCTTAGTAATTAAACAAATGAAAAGTTCGATTGAAACTTTATAAACTATTCTTAATTTTAAAATGATTTCAAATTAAAAGATTCATAATTAAACGCTCTTCTTCAATTCGAAATCCTATTCAAATATTGTTTCAATCTAAAATATTCCATTTTTAACCAATTAATTGGAAATTTTTTAATTAAGAATTACATTTTTTTTAATATTTAGTAATATTTTACTTTTTAATTTGAAATGAGCAGTTATAAATCAAATATTAAAAAACAAACAATTTTAAACTGAACTATTTAAAATAGAAAGAGTGTTAAATTTAAACTTTGAACGTTACAATTTTAATTGTTCTATTTAACAAATTTTTAATAAATGTAAGTGAAATTATTGAATTTTGATACATAAATAATAATTGAACAATTATCAATTTGGAAAAAATCTGAGTTAGTTTAAGAGATATTTACTAGTTTTGAGAAAATGCAAACTTAATTTAAAACTGGAAAATATTTCGAGAAACAAACAACTAAATTTAGATTTTTAAAGATTTGGAAATAAAATTTTGAAGCTTTTCAAGGATCTTTAAAGGTTTTGAGAAAATAAGAAAAAATTCTTAAGTTTGCTGGGAAAATTTTTAATGACTTTATTTTGATAAATTAATTTAAAGAGAACATTTAAAAAGATTTAAAACAAACTTTTTTTATTAACAAATGACGATTAAACCATTATTAATTTGGACATTATTCAATCATTAAATCTTTGTTTATGAAATCCTTTGTGTTCGTTGAAAATCTTTGAAATTTGGTATACTGTACTCTTTTTGAAATCTTTAAATTCTTAAAATATTTTGAAATCACTGGAATATTTGAAATCTTTGTGAAATCTTTTGAAATCTTATTAAAAAATTTGAAATCGATAAAAATCTTTGAATGTACTGCACCCTTGTTGAAATCTTGAAATTCTTGAAATCTTTTGAAATCCTTATGAATTCTTTGAAATATTTGTGAAATCTTTCTGAATTTTTTTGTATTCGTTTAAAATCACTAGAATATTTGAAATCTTTGTAAAATCTTTTGAAATCTGCTAAAAAATTTTGAGATCGTTTAAAATTTTTGAAATGTTTTGAAATCTTTGAAACCTGTTATAATGCACCCTTGTTGAAATCTTTGAAATTCTTGAAATATTTTGAAATCCTTAAGAATTCTTTGAAATATTTGTGTAATCTTTCTGAAATATCTTTTTCTTGGTTTGAAATCATAGAAGTATTTAAAATCTTTGTGAAATATTTTGAAATCTGATGTACTGTACCCTTTTTGAAATCTTTGAAATATTTTGAAATTCTTATGATATCTTTGAAATATTTGTGAAATGTTTCTGAAATCTTTTTTATTCATATAAAATCATTGAAATATTTAAAAACTTTGTGAAATCTTTTGAAATCTTCTAAAAAAATTTGAAATCGTTTCAAACCTTTGAAATGTTTTGAAATTTAGTTTACTATACCCTTTTTAAAACTATAAAATCCTTGAAATCTTTTGAATGTTTTACAATCTCCTTGTAATCTTTATGAAATGTTCGAAATCTTTGGGAAATTGTTGTGAAATCTTTTTAATCTAGTACACGCCGCTTTTAAATCTTTGAAATCCTTAAAATCTTCGGAATCTTTGTGAAACCTTTTGAAATTTTTTGTATTCGTTTAAAATTACTGGAATATTTTAAATCTTTGTAAAATCTTTTGAAATCTGCTAAAAAATTTTGAGATCGTTTAAAATGTTTGAAAAGTTTTGAAATCTTTTAAACCTGTTGTACTGCATCCAGGTTGAAATCTTTGAAATTCTTGAAATATTTTGAAATTCTTATATCTTTGAATTATTTGTGAAATCTTTCTGAAATATTTGTATGCGTTTAAAATCAATGTTTAAAATATGTTATACTGCACTTTTCTTGAAATCTTTGAAATTCTTGAAATCTTTTGAAATCCTAATGAATTCTTAAAAATATTTATGAAATCTTCCTGAAAGCTTTTTTATTCTTATGAGATCATTGAAAGATTTAAAATCTTTGAAATGTTTTGAAATCTTTGAAATCTGGTGTACTGAAATCTTTGAAATTCTAGTATTCTTTTGAAATCTTTAGAAATTTTTTATGAAATCTTTAAAATATTTGTGAAATCTCTCTGAAATCTTTTTATTAATGTGAAATAAATCAAATATTTGTGAAATCTTTTGAAATCTTCTAAAAATTTTTGAAAATTTGAAATCTTAAAAATCTGGTTTTTAAAATCTTTAAAACCCTTGAAATCTTAATAAATGTTTTAAAATCTCCCTGAAATCTTTATGAAATATTCGAAATCTTTGGCAAATTTTTGTGAAATCTTTTGAAACATTCGTGAAATCTTTCTTAAATGTTTGTTTGTAAAATCTTTTGTGCTTGTTAAAATTATTGAATTATTTGAAATATTTCTGAAATCTTTTAAAATTATTGTAAAAGCTTTTGAAATCTTCTAAAAAAATTTGAGATTGTTCTAAAGGTTTGAAATGTTTTGAAAACTTTGAAACCTGTTGTACTGCACCCTTGTTGAAATCTTTAAAATTCTTGAAATATTTTGAAATTCTTATCATATCTTTGAAATCTTTCTGAAATATTTTTATGCGGTTGAAATCACGGAAATATTTGAAATCTTTGTGAAATCTACTGAAATCTTCTCAAAAAATTGAAATCGTTTAAAATCTTTGAAATGTTTAAAATCTGTTGTACTGCACCCTTTTTGAAATCTTTGAAATTCTTGAAATCTTTTGAATTTCTAACGAATTCTTTGAAATATTTGTGAAATCTTTTTTATTCTTATGAAATCATTGAAATATTTACAATCTTTGTGAAATATTTTGAAATATTCTAAAAAATTTTGAAATCGTTAAAAAAATGTGAAATCTTGTGTACTGAATCTTTGAAATTCTAGTATTCTTTTGAAATCTTTATAAATTTTGTATGAAATCTTTAAAATATTTGTGGAATCTCTCTGAAATCTTTTGTATTAATTTGAAATATATCAAATATCTGTGAAATATTTTGAAATCTTCTAAAAAAATTTGAAGTCGTTTCAAAGTTTTGAAATGTTTTGAAAATCTTTTAAAACCTTGAAATCTTTTGAATGTTTTAAAACCTCCATTAAACCTTTATGAATGGTTCGAAATCTTTGGGAAATTTTTGTAAAATCTTTTTAATCTTGTACACACCGTTTTTAAATCTTTGAAATCTTTCTTAAATGTTTGTTTGTGAAATCTTTTGTATTCGTTGAAATTATTGAATTATTTTGAAATATTTCTAAAATCTTTTTTATTCTTATGAAATCGTCGAAATATATCTAAAACCTTTGTGAAATATTTGGAAATATTCTAAAAAAATTTTAAATCGTTAAAAATCTTTGAAATGTTTTGAAATCTGGTGTACTGAAATCTTTGAAATTCTAGTATTCTTTTGAAATCTTTATAAATTTTGTATGAAATCTTTAAAATATTCGTGAAATCTCTCTGAAATCTTTTGCATTAATTTGAAATAAATCAAATATCTGTGAAATCCTTTGAAATCTTCTAAAAAATTTTGAAATCGTTTCAAACCTTTGAAGTGTTTTGACAGTTGAAAATCTTTAAAATCCTTGAAATCTTTTGAATGTTTTAAAATCTCCTTGAAATCTTTGGGTAATTTTTGTGAAATATTTTTAATCTAGTGCACGCCGTTTTTAAATCTTTAAAATCCTTCAAATCTTTGAAATCTTTGTGACATTTTTCGTAATTGTTTGTTTGTGAAATCTTTTGTATCCTTTGAAATTATTCAATTATTTGAACTATTTCCGAAATCTTTTAAAATATTCTAAAATGTTCTGAAACCTTTTGAAATCGTTTCAAATTTTGAAAATCTTTGAAATCTAGTGTACTGTACCCTTTTCAAAACCTTCGAAATCCTTCAAATCTTTTGAACGTTTTAAAATCTTTGTGAAATTGTTGTGAAATCTTTTAAATCTGGTGTGCACGATTTTTTTAAATCTTTAAAATCCGTGAAATGTTCAAAATCCTTTTATATATTTTAAATTTTAATTCTGAAACTGAATTAGCATCGAAATATTAAAGTCTGTTCATTGCAATCTATAAAATAATTCGTACAGTCTACAAAATGTGCCTTGAAATCTCTTTATTTATTCTGTAATGAACAAAAGATCAATTATATCTTGATAAATACAAAAATTTTTAGTAGCAAGATTTCTTCTAAGCGGGACGTTTCTTTCATAATAGACTAAAAGATTGAAATTACTCTTCGTATTTCAATGAAAGAACTGGTTTAAAAGCAAAAAAAAAAAATCAAATTCAAAGTTCTCGTGTAAAATTCAAGCAGAATTCCAGGTTTTCAAGGTAGCTGGACACCCTCGTAAACTAAAAGTGACTTGCTTAAAAAAAATGTCATTTACAATAAGAATAAAAAATGCAAAAAATAGCGTGTGATATACGTGCCCACAGGTAATTGCTGACTCGTAAGCAATCACCTATTTTGCGCACTTGTATCACAAATAGCTATTAGGATAAATAATTTCATAGTTTTATACCTCTTGCGATTTTTGATCATAATTGACAGCCAATTCTTCAAGAGCTTGTAAGACTTCCTTGACTTCTTCTTTAGCGCTTTCATTTTCTTGCTGAATTCTATTCATCTCTTGCTGCAAAAGCTCATAATCTCGTCGTGTGCTTGCAATAAGTTCTTCCTGCTCCTCCATCTGTTCCTTCAGTTTCTCAACGTATTGGGAATGCTGATTGATTTCCTCGTCTTTGTCGTCCAATTGTTGGTAAAGTCGTTCACGTTCCTCTTCGAGTTTTTGCCTCTCCTCATTAGACAGAGAGCCAGCCATGATACCACCTCCAGGCGTAGCAGGGATTGGGCCATCGTCTTTTTTAACTGTCAAATTCACACATTTTTTCATTATAATCACGATAGCTTTAAAATTTTTTAATTTCCTGTAAAAATATTGCACTTTCAACAAAATAAATTGATTTTTAACCAAATAGTTCAATTTTCAACTAGAAAGATGTATTTTCAAATAAGAAGATTAAGTTTCTACGAAAAAAGTCAAATTTTCAAACAAAAATTGAATACCTAGTAACATTTTCAGTTAAAAAAATTAATTTAAAAAAATCAATCAAATAGTTAAATCATCAAGTTGCATTTTTAACCAAAAAAGATTGAATTTCGTTCAAAGGAGATGAATTTTCAAACCAAACAAGACAAATTTTCAATTCAAAAAATAAAGTTTATACCAAAACTGGAATAGCTAAACTTTCAGTTAAAAAGGTTAGTTTTCAACCACAAAAAACGAATTTTCAATAAAATAGTTATATTTTCAACGAAAGAGGTGAATCTTCGACTAATAAAATTAATTTTTAACCAAGTAGATGAATTTTGAGCCAAAATATATTTTAATTTTAGATTAATAACAGTTAAATTCAACCAAAAAAGAACGCATTTTCAACAAAATAGTTAAATTTATAACTAAAGAGATCAATTTTGCCGTAAAATAATAAATATTCAACGACAATAAAAATAATTTTTAACGAAAAATGTATTATTTGATGTCTACTAATTTTTTTTTTAATTTTACATAAAAAAGTTGAACTCAACCAAAAAAGACGGATTTTCAACCAAATAGTTGAATCCTAAACCAAAACAGATTAATTTTCAACCAAGAAAGTGTTTTCAACCAATAATGAAACAAAATTACAACCAAATTGTTGAATTTTCAAAAACAAAAGGACGAATTTTCAACAAAACATTACAGGTTTCAACCAAAAAAGATAAAATTTTAATAAAATTTGGTAAATTTTCATCAAAATAGTCAATAACAGTTAAATTAAAGAATTTTAAATAAAAGACAATTCAATTCAACTAAAGAAGACGAATTTTCAACCAAATAGTTGAGTCCTCAACCAAAACAGACTAATTTTCAAACAAACGGTTGCATTTTTAACCATGATAAATGAAATTTCTACCAAAAGAGTTGAATTTACAAAGGAATTTTCAACAAAAAGTTGAATTTTCGACCAATAGTTGAAATTTTCAACCCAAAAAGACGAATTTTCAATGAAGCAGTTGAATTTTCAACGAAAAAGGATAACTTTGTAATAAAATTGTTAAATTTGTATTTAAAAAATTAAACTTACAATCAAACAGTTGCATTTTTAACCAAAAAATATCAAAATTCTACCTAAAGAGATAAAATTTCGTTTAAAAGAGATGAATTTGTAAAGCAAAAAGAAAAATTTTCAACTAAAAATAAATAAATATTGTGACAAAACTGAAATAGCTCAATTTTTAGCTAAAAAAATCAATTTATATTTTTTTGAAACCATTTTTAAACAAAATAATTACATTTTCATCCAAAGATATGAATTTTCAGCCAAAAACTTTAATTTTCAACAAAGTAGATAAAAGTTTAAACAAGTACTTGAATTTTTAGACAAAAAAGATAAATTTTCCAAAAAAATGTGATAGTTGATATTTGAACCAATAAATAGTTTAATTTTAGATCAATAAAAGTTAAAATTTAACTAAAAAAAGAACGTAATTTGGACAAAATAGTTCAATTTGTAACCAAAGATATCAATTTTCAACAAAAAAAAACGTTAATTTTCAACACAAAATATAATGGTTGTTCTTTCTACCATTTTCAACAATTTTAAATTAAAAAAAGATGAATTTTCAACCAATAGTTGAATTTTTGACTAAAATAGTTGAATTTTCAACTCAAGGAGATGAATTTTCAACAAAACAGTAGAATTTGTAACCAAAGAGATAAATTTTCACCTTCAATGATAAATCTTCAACCGAAATGTAATAGTTAATATTTCTACCAATGGTAAAAAAGACGAATTTTCAACCAAATAGTTGAATCTTCAACAAAAATTAATTTTCAAAATAATTAATCAATTAATTAATTTTCAAACAAACAGTTGCATTTTTAATTTAAAAAGATGAAATTTCAACCGAACAGTTAAATTTTAAACCAAGAAAGATTTTTCAATCAAGAACGAAAGAAAATTTCGACCAAATTGTGGATATTTCTACAAAAGAGCTATATTTTCAACTAATAGTTAAATTTTCGATCAAAATAGTTGAATTGGAACAAAATAATGGAATTTTCAATAAAAAAGGATAACTTTTTAATAAAATTGTTAGTTTCTCACCAAAATAATTCAATTTGCAACAAAACCAAAAAAGATCAAATTTCTACCCAAAGCGATGAATTTTCAACCATGAAAAATTTCTCAGTCAAAAGAGAAACAAAATTTCAACTAAACTGTTAAATTTTCAACAAACAATTTTTAATAACAAAATTAATTTTAAACTAAAGAGTTTAACGCAATCATCAAATTACAGTTGTTAACGCTTTGACCTTTAATTTTAAAGAGTCTGTCCACAAATGTGTGGAAAATCTTTCGAGCGCGTAGCGCGCAATGAGAATGTGCTGCTTTCAATTGGATATTTATTTCAGTGCAAACAACATTTTTTTGTATGAAATGTTTATCAAATGCGTTGGTAGAAATGTTTATTTAGTTCATGAAAAAGAAATAGATCATTTTGAATTAATATTTCTTTCGATACTAAATTTCTGATTTGCCACTTTCAGTAGTTCAGGACAAATGCCGCTAGATGCTATAGTTATAATAAAAAGGTGTGATGGCCCAAGTATGTCGCCTGATACGACTACGTTATTTTAAAAATAATTCTCTATTTTCTTTAAATTAAGGGCTTGTTTCTTTGAATTAATCCAAATTTGGTCAACTTTGTTACATGCTTATTCAAAACAGTATATCGCATCTTAGGATCACAGAAATATTTACTCATGATAAAAATCCATTTCATTGTTTCCACGAAAAATATTGTAAAATTTAAGTTAAGCTTCTTTGACACAAGGAATTACGGCTTCAAATTAGGAAAAACTTTTACTTTAGCCGATAGACTTTAATTTGTTTGAGGGAAATATTTTCTTGATTTGAAATCACATTTGATTATATCAACTACCTAATTTTTAAAGACACATTTCTTATTTCTTTCAACCATTAACAACGTTCCTTCACGTAGTTAATATTTTACTGACTGAAATAAATAACAATTGGAGACAATAATTTCAGACTTTTGGCTTAGATAAAACTATTTCTTTGCATTAGAGAAATGTTTGATAGGAAGTATTCCCTACGATAATTTCTTTGAATCAATTACATTCTTTTTTATTCAAGATTTTCGTTTCTCATGCAGAATCTCGTAAAACCGGCAATTTAGACAATTGTGTTGATCTTCATTAAATGCGAAGTGAAGTCGGCGCAAGTACTCGAATATTTTTAAATACGAAACCATGTTACTGATAATCAAAGTTATCAATTCAAAATTGATTTCTCAAAATAATAAACTTGCAGATACATTTTAATGAGAAAGATAGCAATCATCCTGTGCTATTTCAATGATGCTAAAGTCATTAGCTACCGGAAATCTGATAATATATACAAGTACGTATATTGAGTTGTATCTATCTAATCGATAGTTGAGAATTCACGATGAATTATATTATTGCAGCTCAAAAATGTAATGTAAAATCTAATTCTACGTGATGTATATTCAGTATGGTATGCAATTTCCGTTCGGTCTGTTGCATATGATTATTTTTGCTATGCACATGATTGTCCACTTTAAAACATTAATCTAGGAAGTACATTGAGGCAAGAAAACCTCTTAAATTATTACACTAATTTTAAAACTTGGCATCAAACTGGGACATCAATATTAATGAATTATCCTTATTTTGAGTATTTAAAGTATATTTTCTCCTTTCAGTTTTCTTTATAGTTTTTGATACAAGAAAATAAAAAGTGATAAGTATCAATCCTTGCCACAGACAGCTTCGTACTGTCAGTAGTATCAAAACTTGGCTGTCTTCGCGTTTTCGCGTTTTTTAAAAGAAAGAAGTCCGGGCAAACTTTATCGGAGCTTTGCACAATAGCTTTCGACTCGGTGCTGCCTCGTCACTTCAGCTTCTACTTTTCTCATTCCATTTGGCCTTTGTATTGTCTCTTGCGCCACTGGATGTCCCCAATGCCATTCATTTATCCAGGAGTTTATCCTGGCCCTAATATTATTCCTGCTTTTGTTTTAGTCTGTTTAGAAGGAAGTGAAAGATGATAAGTCACCCAAATAAAACGTTTCTTGACCTCTACTATTTTCTTTCAACAAAAAACTTCAGTACATAAACGATTCTTATTGTGAGGCTATGAATGTATGATTTATCCTGCATGATATTTATTATAGGAAAGAGGAAAGTGTAATCTTAAGTTATTAGGTCACTTCTCAAAAAAGAACGATAAAAAATCAGTACATGCGTCCTAAACTACGACCCAGGGCAGATTTATGTATAAAAATCTTTGATATATGTTATCTTGAACTAAAATCTGACATAAATCAAAGAATAAATCACATAAATTTAGCACTGAATATCATTTTATAAAGAAAACTTAGTAAAATTCGAATATTTTAGGAACGATTGAGAATTTCATGTTTTCTCAATTTAGAACAATCTAAAAATTTGAATGTTACATTTAGTTAATTTCGTGTTAATAAGATATGAATAACAATAATAATTCGATATTTCCCAAATTATAATGTACGATAGTCGCTTACGCAATTAAGTCTGAATTTTAAATTTGCATTCTCCACACTTATAATTTTCACACTTTTGCCTTTACTTGTACCATACTTATGTCTACAAATAGGCGCATTTCAGTTTTATGTAAGGCAATGTATTTACCGCTCTGACATAAACTTTACACGCCATATCGTGATCGAAAATTTTCAGACATGCAAAAGTTTTTAACAGTGCACTGCTGGAGAATCTTTTGGGCAGTATAAACAGTAACTTTAGTTTGCATAACTGCTCAGATCATCATTAGATTTGAAAGGCAGACGCCTTTACCAGGTGCTGATAAAGTCATGAAATGAGGGTTCTGGATCTCTAATACAAATTTCACTATTCCATATGATGTCAAAGAATATAAGTAGCTCGACCCGAGCCGGAACGGTAACATACTAGACTATATACTGGTTCGCCGGTGTGGTTCGGTTACACGACGATTCGCTACTCCTGCCGGCTGGCAGAAGCGCAGGCAGATCGGAGCACGACTTTGGCGGGGTTGAAGGGGAGAGGAAATGGGGAATTTGATCTTATATTTGCGAGTGAAGCTTGGGTTGGAGATATCTCGAGTGCCAGTGTAACGCGGTAGGACGGTTCGTAATTAACGCCTCATGTAGATGCTATCTCCATGAAGGTACGCGGAGGGAGACTGCGTGACGACCGGTGATGTACGGCCATGCTGCCGTAATGGAATATTATTATCGGTCAGCATCAACTTGTTGGGGTTGAATTAGTGGCGGTGACGACGGTGGTCGAAGGTGTATTCTCCAGCATGCAGGCGCAATGCGCGTTGGTTACGACAATGCAGCACGAGAAACAAGTCCACGGGATACTCTGCGTCTCTTTCTTCCACCTTCCACCTTCCATCTTCCACCACCCCCTTGCCAAGCACAAATCCGTCTCACTTCCTCTCTCTATATTTATATACCTGTACAGACACCACGATCCGCCGCATGTCATGCCTTTTTTCAAGAATTAATCAGCCAGACGTCCATTGTCCGCTTGTCCGATACATTTTTATTGAACAGCGAATTTATGCCACGTCGCACCCGCATCATGCTCGCAAAGCTACAACGATATATAGTTAGTTGCAAACGAATACGTAACATCTCGGAGTTGTTGAATTTTAAATGAGGTTGTTGTTTTCTTTTTTCTTTTGCGAAAACTAAAAAAAAAAGTTAAGTATGCACGACGTGAACACACTGCAATATAGTCAGGTGGTCCGAAAACCTGATTTTATAATTTCCGGTTTGCTGAAAATTGTTAATAAATAACAATAACTTTGTGCTTTTATTGTCGTAAGACATGTTGAAAGCATATTGAAAGAATGAAAGAGGAACGACGGACGAAACAAGTGTATCAAGGTAAAGTAAATGGCAGTGTACTCAGAGGCAGACCGCTGAAAGAATGGTTATAACGTGTAAATGAGACCCTAGTTCGAAAAGTTATAAGAAGCTATAGAAACACAAGAGCTTGAATGAGAAAATACACGAACGTGAAGGAAGCGAGAGATGTATGCCCAGACAGGAAAGTATGGTGACAAATAGTTTATAAGATATGCATGAGCAAGAGTGCTAATGGAGTGAATGACCCCTGAAACAATAGATCTTGGATGCTAATGGGCCCGAGTGGGGAGCTTTACATGATGACTGTGAGACTCTTCACTTGGGGTGATCGCTAGAGATATTGATCAGCAGTCTGGGTCGGAGCAGTGTTGCGGAACGAACATGTTGTTTAGATAAACAACACGGGAATTCTAGATCAATAAAAAAAGCTGTATCCCCTCTCCTGCATTACTCTCTTCCTCACCAGCATCGTAGTGGAAAAGCGCTGTGGGCGGGTACACAGTCGATTATATTGCTCAATATTATGCAATTCCAATTGGAAACGGTTCAGGCGACCCTGTCTGTTTACGTTTCGAGGGTACCGATTTAGCCACAAAGCCAGTGCGAAGCAACCCCCGAAACTGTGCCCACATGGCACTTGGAGTGTAATAATTTTCACATGTGATTTTCACTTTTTTAAAGTGACACTTTGCTCAATGTTAATGAATTGGGGAAGTGAAAAGACTCTCAAGGCATATGTTCTTATGATCCGATTTTAGTCCAAGCTTCGAAGGTATTATTTTTTCAGTTTCATTAACAATTTTTGAGGGGTGGCATTAAAAAATTAGAAATTAATTTCTACAGGTAAAAATGGTGAAAATGCCGCAGTCTTATCTCGAGCCTATACTTGTGTCTACTACTCCGATATGTAAGGGCACGTAACCAAAGTAGCATTAACAGTGATCATAAACGTCATTTACTTTACAGGGAACTAAGTTCTATCTTCTCTGTTAATCTCAACCAGCGAAATTGTCACTGGTTGAATCAGTATTTTGACTTATCATTTGTGAACCATTTTTTTCATTTGACTGGGTTCAACAGTAAGAGACTCGACTAAGCCAGTTACTGAAGTACACCAGTAAATTCATAAACCTCAAGTCGTCAGCGCATGCTGCGTTTTTGCATTTTGCGAGTTTACGTGATACTGAAAACTATTGAAAACTAACTTTATTGTGTACTAGCGTTTGGGTTGGAAATAGTTGGGTTTCTCCTGCAATAAGGGTATATAATATCTTCCCCTCGAATGTGGAAAGGACCCTAGTTACTTGGGTTTGAGCGATGAGTTGACAGAATGACGGGCGTTCCCACACTATTATTGCAGCTGGGCCCTCATTTATTGTTGTGAGAGTTAAGTGCTATTTTAAAGATAATGCAAAGGTTAGCACACAAGTGATGAATAATAAGTGTTCATACCTAACCTGAAGGACGACAGCGAGTATGACTGACCACTGAATGAACCAGTCAATCTCACTGAATAAATCAGTAAAGAATTCCACTGAATAAACAAATGAAATTTCACTGATTGCAAGGGATGTTCTTCTGACTATTTCTACCATTGAGATTTCGTTGGAAAACAGAGAGATTTCACTGGCTCATTTTAAGCGGATGCATTTAGGCCTTACAGATAGAAAAGAAAACAAAACTATTGTCTTCATATATATTAGACTATTTATCTTTACATAGATAAAGGAACGTATAAAATAACGTATAAAATTGCCTAATCAAAATTATCGATGTTAATAAAGTCTTGGGCAGCGATTTAGTATTTTATTATAATAAAGAAAAGTTTATAATAGTCTACAGAATGTAACTTTATTAAGGGTATGCTACGTATTTTAGTTATGGCAAGAAACTCATACATGCTTTGAAACTCGAAGCGCAAGATCTAAAGTTTGAGCAACTGTGGGGTTGTCCAAACGATTAACTCTACCTTTGGGGCGTGTCACAGTTGCGTTAACTTCGGTGATTTTTAATCCCCTCGTGGTAAAAGTTAATTTTGCCCCGACCGTCACCAAAGGATTCACTAAAGCGGAAGAACGAAAGGATGCACAAATGTTGACTTGGCTAAACGGTCTGCTGTTACATTTTATTCAGCATTAAAAAACCGTCAAATTATTCCTAGTTCAGAAAAATACAATAGGAGAATAAACTTTATAGAAACAATTTGGATAATTCTATATGGATCGATGGAATTCAAAGTGAATTTCCTTTCTTCCATACAATGCCTCGGTACACTTAAACCTACATAAAGATGCGCAAACGGACGATCAAACTCGAAGGACATAAGTCGTTTTGTGAGAGTAACGGTTTCCGAAAGCGATTTACAACAATTGTAATTCAAGTCCTGATGTATGCCTTGATCCAAGGCGAATTTAACGGAGACGAACTCAATAGAATGTAATCCAGTTTCGAAAAAAGAACCAGTTTATGGCAGAAATAAAAGATAATGGTACGTTGAATAAAGACAATCAAAGATATATACGAGTAATTCTTTTCGCTTTTGTAGGATATGTTTCTCATCACATCATATTGCGGTTCGCGCATTAGATATTATACATGGCATATAATTTCACATTAGTACTTACCGAAAAATGTGGCAGCGCTACGCTAAAAATGTTCCCGGAATAGTGATGACCTGTAACAAAAATAATTACAATTAAATCCAAGATGATTCTATTTTAATGTTTGAGGAAAGTAGCAAAGCTGCAAATGCGGTCAAACTGTTCCTGTGCACGAAGGATGATTGTAAAATCGAGTCTCTACGGTGTAGTTTCGCGGAGTCAACCGCGACTGCATTTACCGGTATCTACCTATATGCACGCCAAGCAATGTTTTCCAGGGAATAGAAAGAAAAAATCGATATGGCTGGTTGACCACGTTCGATCGATCGATAAGAAACTACTTTATAGAGTGGGGTAGTAGTCCTGTGGCGGTCATAACGGTAATAACCGTAGCATCAATAATTAGGTTGAACAGTATGTGTAACGCGCCACGATTCACTAATCTGTCCTCTGAGACTCGCAAAAGAAAATGTTAGGAAATCGAGGCTAGATATGGGAATCCCAAGAGTCGAGTTTCAAGATTTTTCGTTCACCTCGCGAAAATCGGATTGTCCATGCCAGGTTCGTTCCAATCGACGATCGTGCTGACGATTTAAATGTTCCAAACACTCCACTGGTGCTTCCACGGAAGAAAGATTCCTATTTTACTTTAAATTGCGCTATTCTCACACACATGTCGAAGAGCTTAATGGTGCAGTACTCACAGGAAGAGAAGAGAATATTACGATCTTTTCATCCAAAGGAAAAGGTCTCATCTTCAAAATTAATAGTTTTCAGTCACTGCAGAGAGGAATTAGACGGATTTCTGAAAAAATGTCTTTGAAATTTTTTCTCGACTTTTGATGCTGAAGATTACTTGAAGATTACTACTGCACTTAATATAGAGGAGAATACTCTACAGTAGATAATGATCCTACAGTAGATATTCATTAACTAAAAAATCTGATCAATGTAAATAATTAATTAAATGCAATTAACAGTTAAATCACGATACGTGTTAATATATTGAAATTATAATTTATTATTTTACTTATATTTGTACTTATAATTAAGGATTATCTACTATAGGACCATTATTTACTGTAGGGTGGTCTCCACTACATGTGTCTTTTTTTAATTCAAAATTTCCTTCATAAAATTTGCAATGGTTACCATGTAAGTAGGATAGACGGTTAGAAGAAATTAATTCTTTTTAGTAAGAAGAAAAAACTATTATTCACTATAGTAGCTTAACGATTTCATCTTGTTTTTCATTTTGTGCGGGTGAGATTATGAAAAAAAAAACAGATTTTAAAACTACAGATAGGGAAAAATTGATATACTAAATAACTTGCTATCTTAGTTTCAAATTATACATTTCTTTAAGATTAAGGAATGCAAGGAAATTAATTTATCTTAAATAATTTCCAGAAAGTTCTAACTGACTCGGCTAGATATCTTTAGTCTCGATTTTAACCATGATTTTCAATATAAAGGAATTAAATTAAATTATTTTAACTTAGGAAATTTATATATTTTTTATAATTCAAATGTTTTAATTTTTTAACGGAAATAAATTATATATGAATGAATTATTCGCGCGCGTCGGTATTATCTCGCGCTTCGCGCTTGATACTGTATTTACCTGATGCTCCGTGCTCAATCTTTGTACTTCCCCTACATTTCTGCATAGACCTTCTAAAATTGAAGAGCAGCCCTACGGCAACTCTAATTTGCGAAGTGTGAATTTTCTTGTGTTAAAGCTCTTTCGGCTTTTATGAACACATTCTCATCACCTGTCTCGCACTTCGCACTCGACCAAAGTTCATATGTCTAATACGCGAACTTTTCTATATTATGTCCAACTCTATTACATTAAATCTATATTAAATTAATTTCCGTACCTTGGTCTGACATTTATTATACAGATATTGCAAAATAAATGACAATTTTTATTTTTCATTATTATTTTAATATTTGTTTCTTATTTTGCATTAATTTTTATTCGCAGCTATCAGACGTATTTTAATTTTCTTGTTTTTATAATTTAAAAAAGTGCGCGTTCTGTTAAAAAATGATTGAGAGCAACTTTGTAGATCTAATTTTGGCGAACAATTTTGTTCAAAGCAAATTTGTAGACATAATTTTAGCGAACAATTTTGTGAATTAAAATCGTATTGTATCTCTTGTCGTTTTTCACAAATTTGATTTTCTCGTTCTTAATGTATTGCAAAAATTTATAACAAATTTGTAGATTTTTTTTTGTTCCACAACTTTTGTCTATTCATTTTTTTTCGTAACTTTTGTCGTTCTTCCAAAAATGTATTATTTATTTTCTTAACTTTTTTTTATGATTAAGACAAAAACTGCGCATCCTATCAAAAAATGATTACTAAGAAATTTATAGCTCTTTTTTGGTTAAACAACTTTTGTTTATCCTTTTTTCTCGTATCTTGTGTTTTTTTTTCAAAAAAAAAACTTATTTTATTTTTAATATTATTTTTTACGATTGAAACAAAAACGACGACGCGTGTAATCAAAAATGGATTAAAAACAAATTTGTAGATCTTTTTTGGTTAAATAACATTTTTATATTGTTTTTTTTCGTATCTTCTATACTATGTATAGAACATTCTTTATTTCTAACATCATCGAAAAATTCCGCAATGTTCTGCAATAAAATATTGTATAATGTGCTTGAATAATAAGGTATATTGTGGAATAATCTGAGATTTTCTAGAGTACGCTGCTAAATTTCAGGTGTTTCTGGAGGTCGCCATGAAGCACAAAATGGAACAGATATATTGCAAAAAAAATCTATTTTGGTGACCTAATTTTGCCTCTTCACAAAACCTTACTCAATTTCAAATGAAATCAATCATGCATTGAAAAAAAAACGTCTGAACTAAATTTAAAATGGTAATTTTGAATGAGATATAAAATGTTGGTCGTAACAAAGCTCGTAAACGACCGCTGGTGAAAGGATTTTCATCGACAATAAGAGAAATAGGATATTAGTGTAGATAGCTCGGTTTGGATGATCGTTGACTTCTAATCAATTTGCCCTGCGATGGAATGTATGGAAAAGACCTGTATAGAGGTGAGCGGTTGTGAGGATTGTTCACATAGAACTAGACTGCAGTTTCGCTTGCACGTCCATTGCTGAACACGGTGCATTTTGCGGACAATGCTTTCCGTGAACCACAGCCTGAATCTAGTTTTCTCGTTGGCGATTCGATTCCACAGCCTACATATAGGGAGTAGAGTGGAATCTTCATTCGATGCGTAACTACATCCAATCGCTACCAGACATACCTTCGCGGAAATTCAGCCCACCGTCGAGGAGTTAGGCCATGAGCAAGGGAGTTAAGTGACCGAGTACTTGGTGCTAGCTGTTCTTGTGATTAGAGCACAAAGTACTTGCACAAACTCACCTGGCGATTATCAGGGGTGACATATATGTAGATGAATGCACCCACCTGGTCAAATGACTGAACCGCAGAAGATATACAATCCATCAAACTTGTCCAGCCACTGCCGGGTATTTAGTCATCATCGGCCAAGAGTTGTTTCCATGATGCTGTCGACATACTTTTTCTTTATTATTTCCTCATTTCCGTTTCTTTTTCTGAGACAGATTTTTGCCCTGTAGTGGGCTTTAACTTGCTTCAAGGGGTTTCTCAGAACTTAACGATCAGGTAGCTTGTTATTATCGATTTTCTCGTTCAGATGCGTGAGAATCGTTTAGACGATAAAATTGAAAGTTTCTGATGAAAGTTATTGAGGTAAAATTACAGAACGCTCTATTACAGGTTATTAAATAATTTAAGTCAAGATTTCACGGACATAAAGCCGGCAAGTGATGCTTTATTGTTCCCGCAGACAGTTCCGGTTGTGTTAATGTACCAGGGTGAGTTTGTCGTCGGATGCTAGCGAATGATTCTCATAGTACACATAGAGGAACTATAGAGAATGGTTGTTATAAATTCTCTAGGGGCAGACATGCAGTTTTGCGTAGTCCGATAATAGTCTGGAACAAGTAAGCCACCAAAAGGACAAAGTTAGCTTGTAGATGTATCTTGCATGCTTAAAACACATTTCTTGCTTTCTACAAGACTAGAATCTACCAATACGAGTTTTCTTTGCATAAATGAATTCTGAGTTCATTAACAAATGTTTGCTTTATGAATTCATTCAGTAAAAAATAGTCTTTATTTCATACTAATAAAATATAGAGATAAGAATATTGTTCTACAGGTTGCAATGTATAATAATCAGTGTCCTGGTTTATTCTTATCTCTATCCAGTATTTTACTGCTGTGAAAGTTAAGATTTATAAATTCAACTTTTGCGGGAATATTTCACTTTGTATAGCGGTATACAATTTTAAATGATTGCGCTAATTTGTAACAAATTTTTAAGTAATATCAAAGTTGATAGAATAAATGAATAACTATTAGGTTAGTCGAGGTCATTTAATCCAGCGTATAACGCTGTCCAGCACACTCGCTTAATTCTCTTCTATATTCATTTCACATTTTCTTTGCAACAAAATAGCCCGCGTAGTTTTCAATTCAGGGCAATATATTAAGGCAGCAATATACCGTGTACATAGTGTCGAAATAATAAATGTCCCCTGTCGCCTTTACAACGCTTTAGCCTCGTTACTGGGAACAAAGCACCTAAGGAAGTGCTTTGCACTTGCCGTGAACACAAATGGACCATAAGGGCGACCGAGATGTACTCATAGAATTAGTGTGACAGGATCGATGAACCGATACAACAGTCGCCCTGGAATTTTATTAAATTCTCATCCGAAAATAAAAACGCTTTTCGAAATATTTCACATCAAGCCGTCGATGATTCTCATTAGCATTGTACTACAAACAAGTAAATTTAAGCTTTTGGACACGCTTCATCGTCGCTAAAGCTTTTTACGTATAAAATGCAACGACCGGCACTTCTCGTGTAAAATTCCAGGCTTCATAAGTCTCACTGGTCCGTGAAATTACCATAAAGAGTACCAACGTCCCCGAAGTATTCGCACAAAAGACTGCTTTATGAATTCGCGCGAGATCCATCCGGCCGCATCGTGAATAATATGCACCTGCTGTGACTGGGAAAACTGGTTCTCGTGTTAACCTTCTCTTGTCAGAAAATTCTCTTATACAGCAAGTGGCCGTCCTTTTCGAGAATACTTCTTGAGGTGCAGTACAGATTTCTAATATTCCCTTTATCTTTCAGAATCTCTTCTTATATCAAGTATACATCGTATGATATGTTTTATTAAATTTTCGCATCGTAAAACGCGTTTGAATATAGTCGATAAGTGTTTTACGTAACGAATGTTGCATTTTGTGGTGAATCATGAAATGTGTGAAAATTGCATGTAGAAAACTTGTGATATACTTGTTCCTCTTTTTGACTAATGTGAGTTTTCTTTATATAACGTAAAACAAGTTTAATTTCACATTATGCGAAATAAAGATATAACATGCGTGAATTCAAAAGATATTTATCTCGATGTGATAGTCATACTCGCCACTTGGTTCGAAATACTATATAAATAGTATCTAGTTTTCTATTTATTTATGTAGATGTGTTACTATATAATATACTCTTTTTGTAAATGTAGTTTTTTTAAATAAAACCTGAGTATGGAGTCTTATTAGCGATTTCGAAGGAAAATAGGGGGCGTGATTGTTTTGGTTTTATTTTGGAATTTAAAGTATTTGAAACCGCTTGACTTCAGAACTGTTTTAGATTATCGTCTTAAAAATCACAAATGGGACTATTAAGAAGTACTACAGAATACTCTACGCGTAGTTTGCCGACCCTCACAACATCAAAATAAATTACCATTAGTCCCCTTCACTCTCTATTTACTGTAGGCAATCACTCGACCTGAAGCTTAAGTTGATACAAAAATAAATAAATGTTAGGAGACGAAAATTCTCAATAAACGTCAATGAGAAAAACCTCGCTTGAATGCGGTCACTGTAAGACAAGCCTATGCTCGTATCTTGTAATTAATGGATACTATACTATATATCTTCAAGAGAAAATAATTTGAGTCAATTTATATGTAACAAAGTCACACTCACGTTCTCTACGATTCACGGCCCATTACAAGGCTTAGTAGTGTGCGCGATAAAAATATTAATTAGCCTCAAGCATAGAGGTATCCCAAAATAAGCTAACAAGATTTCGGTTTGATAACTCTGTAAACGTTAGAGCCAAATCAAAGCAAGACAATTTTGTACTGTCCCAACCACAAAAATCTCATATGTTCAATAAAATATTAGATTAGTAATGTAAATATAATAACGTACAGAGAAAGCAATGAGATTTTGTCACTTTCTTCTCAGTGTTTGTATACCAAATGAAAGACGAAATACTGATGCAAATCGAGGGGAAGAGGCAGGCAATACACAGACTGTTTTTAATGGAAATAAAGATGTTTGCGATGTATGGCGTAACTTTGACCTGTAAGTGCAAGTGCATCCGCTGGCGGAAATCAGCCTCTTCTCGTTATGAGTGCGAGGAAATTCTCGTTATTTTGGAGCTCTTAAGGTCGGTGTGCGGTTTGAATCTTCTTCCTGACTACCCATCTTCTAAAGTATATATATCTCTACCTACCCTCTCGGCTGAACTTTCTTCCTCCTCTCTTCCCCTAGCCATGATAATTGAAAACATGGTTGCAAATCCTTTACTTACTTCTCGTATACTCTTCTTCGTCGTTTAACGGTACACTGGATTGAAAATAACATTATGCACTCCTTACTTTCGACATCGTTCGTGAGAACATACATGACCAATCACAATTATCGCGATTGGCACGGAAGCAGTCGCGATTAGCATCAATAATGATGAGTTTCTTTTTCATTATGTCGCGAGAAAGATACATTTCATTGATATATAAAATAAGTTGGTTAGGTAAAACTACATTATCTATCTCCAAAAATAAAGCTCTGAAACTAAACTTGCAAAAGGTAATAATATTCTAAATATCTCAAATAAAAAGACTGTTCTCACGATCTGAAGAAAAATAAAGTAGTAAAAACTAAATGTGGTCAGACATGGAGGCATTAGACAAGTTACCAGTCCATCAATGTAGGATGATAAAATTCTGAATAAATTTGAAGAATCGTAAATGAATATGAAAAGTATTACGACCTGCAAGAGATGATTATTAAACTGTATTTACAACTTAATAAAATGTCCGCGTTTTAAAATGCTTACCGAACATGAATGCAAATTAAAGACACATGAATATAATGTACCGTTCTATAGAGTATAGTAAAAGTCTCGAGGTCAAAAAAAATGTAAATGAACGTGTGAAAATATTCATCTTTTTTTTTAATTAATACACTAAGGAATTACGCGAAGATTACTAGAACTATAACGACAGCTTAGAGCAAACCAGTAAACCAGGCTGACTGGACAAACTGGAACGTCGTTATGGATTGTCGAGAATTTAATTTCCTTAACACGTCATCCGAGGATCAATTAGAGACGAGAGGTATCATGATACAACGTAGAACGATATATCTGTTCGGGCTTCCAATTTCCTCTCAACTATGAACCTCGTATCGTCTTTTCGTCGTCTCTGAGTCGAGTCAGTGTGAAATTTCAGTAGAAAATGTCGTCAATATTATAAGTTGATTTTTAGAATTTGTATAACGACTACAGATGGAAAATGGAGAAGGAAATTTTTCAAATGTAACCTTTTGGCTTAAGTCTAAGGTCTAAAGAAACATTCATTTTATGAGAAATTTTACATTATAAAGTCTATTCAGCTTTGTATTAAATGTTCTATTCGGTTCATAAATTTGTTAAACGAAATGTCCAGGCAAACCAAAGACATTCGTCTTCTACGATTAAATATATATTCTACGCTCATCGAATTTCAGTGAACCTAGATACGGCCTTTGCTGAATCTGCCTTAAGTATTTTGAAAACTTTTTGATTTTAAAAATTGTACGTATTTATATATGTAAAAATAGTACTAATATTTTATAAAAGTTGTGGTTGCAGAATTAAATTTTTCATATAAATAATAAATTAATAATATTTAGTTTTTATATAAAAATGTCTCAGTAATACAATAACTTTGAAAAAGCTTATCCAATGTTTCTGCTTGGACACATGAAATAACCGAAGCTAAACACTGTTTAGCTCGCCTATACTTGGATGGGGGCCGGCGTACTAAATGGGGGTGTATTTATTTAGTAGCTTGTAAGCTTCCTTCATTCTCTTAATACTAATAATAATAATAGCAGTTGTATCAGCAAATCATTCTATAATCTCTCCAGTCAGGTATCACGTTTCGAATGCTTGAATCATAGAGTATGTACGATAAATTAGAATTTTTGTCATACCTACAAAATGTTTCTTACATTGTGTTTACTAGTTTTAATGCACAGAAAAAAGCTAGGCTAACCTTTGCTGCACATTATTTTTTCACGTCTTACTTCAGCCGTTGCCGGAGCAACTTCATGTGATTTTCTTTTGTGTAAAAACTCCATTTAATTTTGCTGCCAGATATTTCACAAATCGCAGCTTACGTATCAGTGTCAATTTTCGTCTCACGTGATTCCAAATTAAATGATTTTAAAAAGCTTACTACTCAAATTGAACCAGTTTTACGGGCAGGAATAACAATTTTTAAATTATCATATTTGGTTTCGATTGTTAAAGAATCTAATTTTAAATGCTCATCATATGAAAATTGCTTAATTTTAAAGGCTAATACTTTGAAATTGAAAAGCTTAGACCTGACTTCAGGAGTAAGCGAGAAAAAGCGTGATAAATCCTCTTGCTGAAAAAAGGATCAATCCATTCCTAGGAACAATATATTTTTAAATTCTGAGAAATGATCTCAAATAAATTTATCACATTTTGTTCCCTTATTTTAAATTGTTCGTTTCTAAAGTCTTCATTGTTGAAAAAATTTGAATAACGTCAACCCGCGTAAATCGCTACAGTTAATCACAAATCATAAATGGTACGGCGGCTGTAGGAAGAAATTTGGTGATGCATGGTGGAATGATGAAATTAAGGCAGCCCAAAAAGAAAAGAAAGGAGCGTACGACAGAACGCTAAACATGACAGGTCTTAGCGATGAGGAGAGAAATAGACTTGAAAATGATTACAGACACACTAGTAGCTCAGTGGTTAGAGCACCTGACCGGAAATCAGTTGACCTGGTGTTCGAATCCCAGCGGAGTGAAAGGAGACCTTTTTTCTGAATAAAATTTAATTAAAAATGTCAAACTTAAAGCGTTTAAATTAGAAAATTTTGAATTAAAATTGATGAAAAATGGTGCCAAGTAAATTCATAGTCTCCAAAATAACTGAATATTTTTTAAGTAACTTTTCAAATTTCCAAGGCCCTTTCTATTACTTGGTTGAATGTTGAACTACTTTGTTAAAAATTCATTTTTTGGTTGAATATTCATAATTTTAGTTGGAAATTCATCTCTTTCGCTGAAAAAATCCTTTTTCTTCTGTTGAAAATGAATTTTTAAACTAAAAATGGAACTATTCTAGCTTTTTGGTTGAAAATTAATCTTTTTTGGTTGGAAATCCAACTACTTGGTAGAAATGTGAAGTACGTTGCAAAAAATTCATTTTGGTGAAAATCTTCATGATTTTAATTGGATATTTATCTCTTCGGTTGAAAATTGAATTATTTTGGTGAAAATTAATGTTTTAAACTGAAAATTTAACTATTCAATTTTTGGTTGAAAACTTATCTTTTTAAGTATAAAATTATAGTATGTATTTGGTTTAAAATTGGTGTATTCTGTTGAAAATTCGTTTTTTTTTTTTGTTAAAAATTAATTTTTTCAACTGAAAATGAAACTATTCCATTTTTAAATGAAAAATGTATCCTTTTTTAGTTGACAATTCAACTATTTTTTAGAAAATTGATCTATTTCGTCGAAAATTCATCTATTTCGGTAGAAAATTAATCTTCTTGGTTGAAAATTCAACATTTAAATTTTCCAGAGACGAATTTTCTGTAAAATTCAACTGTTGAATTATCAACAGACGAATTTTCTACAAAATTCAACTGTTGAAAATTCAACAGTAGGATTTTTAACAGAAAAATTTTCTACAAAATTCAGCAGTTGAATTTTCAATCGACGAATTTTCTAAAGAATTTAACTGTTGCATTTTAAACTATATTGCGCATTTAAAATTATTTTATTTTACAAAGTAAAAGGTCGACCAATTCAAAATTTAGATCGTTTAGAATGAAAAAGAAAATTATTTGAATTGTTGGAAAGTAGTATAATATCACATTTGTAGCTTTTAAAATTAAAAATTCTCATTTTTCAAATAATAAAAATTAAAAAGGGAAAAATAATTTTAAAATTTCGAAAAAGCATCAATAACTGAATATTTTTAAATTAGCTTTCCAAGTTGCCAAGCTTCTTTCCAAATTAATCTGGGGGAAAAATTATGGTAGAAATAGAACCATTCAAGCACTAGGTATTCAAAATCGAATCATTTTAAATTTAATAATGTTCCAAAGTGAACGTTTCAAATTTATTGCCACTCAATTTCTTTTTAAGTGACTAAACTGTTCAATTTATACTTAAAATCATAGTAATATTGTTTAATGTTTGCATCTTATTAATTGACAATGCCATGTTTTTGTTCTTTATTCCTGTATTTTTTAAACTGGTTTGTTTTATTATTTAAAGTTTAGAAGCATATAAGTCTGAAAAGAAAATAATAATGTTTAACTGAACATATATGAAATTCTTTGGAATTAATTTTCAATTCTTGAAATTGCACAATTAAATAGTTGGAAACGAATATTTTTTAAATAAATATATTTGACGTTTAACTTACTATGTTTCTTTAATTTTCTTTTTCATTTAACAACTTTTCAGTTTTTTATGACTTAAAATGCTTGGAATAAAGAGAAAACTTTTAACCTTTTTTACATAAGATAATAGTTTCAGTAAAAATAATGAAATCAATTGTCTCAATGGTATAATAATTGTTAAAATATATTACAATAACAATTTTTTAATTTTAAGCAGGAGTGGAGTCTTTAAGCTTCTTGTTTTGTTATACCAAAAATTTAAATAACAAATTTTGATTCCCTAAATTCTTCAAGTCTATGAATTCCTTGAATTCTCCGAAATCCTTGAATATTCTGAATTTTCTTCATTCATTTAATGTTATTTTATAAACTTTTAAAATTTAATTCAGGATAATTCAATTTTAAAATCTTATAATTGACATTTTTTCCATTTTGAATGGTGAATTTAATTTTTAATCTTAGGCAAATTTGTTTAATTAATTTTAATATTAAATAATATTTTTTTTGTATATAATAAGTAATAACAATTTCAAATGCTAAAATTGGAGAAAATTTGATTTTAAAACATTCAATTTATTGAAATCAAATGATAAATTATTTATATTCAAAAGTTTTTTATTAAAAATTATTCAATTTTGAAAGATTTTAATTAGAAATAGAAAAATTGTAATTCCTTTGAACTTTCAATGTTCCGGTTTACATCATTCTTATCTGAAATTATTCAATTCTGAATATTTTAAAATTATCCTATAAAATTGTTCAATTTTGAAAGCTTTAAATTAGAAGTGACACAATTTCAACTCCTTTCTAACGCTCTTGTCCAATTTTCAAAATTAAGTCTGACATTTTTCAATTTTGAGAGCTTCTGATCTAAAATTTCCCAATTTCAGATTAATAAATTTAGAACGCTTTTATTTAGAAATGATACAAGTTTGATTCCTTTTCATTCCAGTCGAAATACTGTCCTTTATTAAAAAAAAGTTACCTAATCTAAAATTTTTTGATTTTGAACGTTGTCAATACAAAATTGAAAAAAATTGAAAAACTCTCAATTTTTTTTTTTTTTCATGGATTTTTAAAGTGTTTATATGTTTAATGTTAGGAAATAAAAATACAGTGCTAGTGTAATATTATAAAGTGTTAAAAAATCAATTTTCTAGGAACTAGTCATGACGGAATTGATGTGACGGCATGGTCTCCGACAGAAAGACCTCTTCCTTGCCCTGTAAAAGAACACGATGGAGTTCATACTGCTACATTTCAACCAGACGAAACAGGAGAATGGAGTATTGCCATAACTCACAAAGGAGATCACATTCAGGGAGGACCTTTCACATGTTTTGTGTTTGACCCTAATGGAGTTAAGGTAAGAAATAAACACATAAAATCGAGAATTTTTACCGAATTTTCCCCTTTTCCCCCTTTTTTACAAGGTTTTGATTTGTTTTTTAAGAGTCGTAGACAGAAATTCAAGGCAGGGAACAATACCCTTTGAAAGAGATTCTTTTTTATAGCAATTTTTTAGATTTTGAAGGACATCGTCGATAGCGAAGGAATCGCTAACGAGTCAGTCGAGAAACTAAACCCGAAAGATAAATAAATTTTGCAGTTGCAATTGAAAACATCTTTATAGAGGCTTCACAGGTCAAAATGCTTTAAAAATTGGGGAAATGAGGAGATTTTTTCATCAAAATAGTTGATTTTTCCACCAAATTGTTGATTTTTCAAGCCAAAAAGACGAATTTTCTAAAAAACAGTTGAATTTTCAATTCTAAAATATGAATTATCAACAAAAAAGTCAATTTTCAAATTATAGTTGAATTTTCTACCATAATAGTTGAATTTTCAACAAAATAGTTACATTTTCAACTAAAAAGATGAGTTTTCAATTGCAATGATGGATTGTCAACAAAAAAATTAATTTTCAACCAAATGATTGAATATTATACCAAAGTAGTTGAATTTTTAACCTAAAGAGACAAATTTTCAACAAAATAGTTACATTATGAACCAAAATGATGAATTGTCAACTATAATGATGAATCTTCAACCAAAAAAATTAATTTTCAAGCCAAAAAGACGAATTTTTTATAAATCGGTTGAATTTCAACCAAAAAGAATGAATTTATTTTTAAAAATTGTTGATTTTTCAACAAAATAATTAAATTAGCAACCAATAAATACACTTTCCAGCCATAAAGAATGAATTTTCAACGAAAAATATAGTAGTTCATATTTCAACCAAAAATGATTTTAATTTTCATTAAAAAATAGTTGACTTCATCCAAAAAGACGAATTTTCAACAAAATAGTTGATTAGTCAACCAAAAATACTTTTCAGTCTAGAAAGAAAAACACTTTCAATTAAACTGTTGAATTTTCAATCCAAGAAGACGAATTTTCAAGAAAATAATTCATCTTTCAATCAAAAAAGATTGTTCAGTCATGAAAGAAAAAAAATTCAACCAAATTATTGAATCTTCAAACCAAAAAGACAAATTTTCTACAGTTTTTTTTTAATTTGTGTTTGAACTGTGAGCATATGCTGATATTCTTTGTTAAATGACATAGTTTGTTCAGTGCCCATACTACACAATTACACATAGAACAGACAATCCTTGAGCATAAATTTCTAGTCATGCGGTTGACATAAAAGTATTTTTGTTGACCCGACATTACTTCAGCCAAGGATTCATTTTCTTTTTTGAAATGTGCTAAATCAATCGCGTATTTCTAATAACAAATAGTATTCTACTCTTTAGAATATAAAAAAACGAACAAATCCATCAGAAATATGTTGGATGAAATTGGAAGAATTGAACATTGGGCACAAGAAAATAAGAAACAAAAAGGATCTTAAATAAAATTAGTAGAGTAGTTTAAATTTGAAATTTAAGAAATAAAATTCAGAATAAATTTAAATTTAAATGTCTCTTTGACATCCAACATTCAAATTTAACTACGAAATTAATGAAAATTAAAACAACAAAAAAACTAAGAATATAATATATTCAAAATGTAAAAAACCTGAATAAAGAAAGAGGGGAAAAATGGTTTTTATTGATTTAAAAATTGTGCCGAATGAACAAAGAAAATTTGGTAGATTTTTGTACAAATTTTTTTTGATTTAATTTTAAAAGAATACAAATAAAAAAGACGAGAAAAAAAAGAAAGAAGGAGATTTAGAGGTTGCCTTATTTTTCATACCTCTTTTTTATTTTGTTTTTAAATTAAATGGAGGCATTTAAGAGTATGTTGTGCATATTGAAGTTTTCACAAAGTAGTTGAATTTTCAACAACAAAAATTAATTCTCAACAAAAAGTATAATAGTTAACATTTCAACCATAAAATATTTTTATTTTAAATCAGAAAGGATTGAATTCATCTAAAAAAGACTACTTTTCAACAAAATAGTTGATTTTTCAATCAAATTGTTGAATTTTTTAGCCAAAACGAGGAATTTTTTACAAGACAGTTGAATTTTTAACTCAAAAATATGCTTTTTTTTAATAAAAAAGTTATTTTTATATTAAATAATTTAATTTCGAAACCCGAAAAGATGAATTTTCAACAAAATAGTTACATTTTGAACCAAAGAAATGAATTTTCAATGAAAAAAATAATAGTTGATATTTCAACAAAAACGATTTTAATTTTAAATAAAAAAATAGTTGAATTAAAAAAAATCCACAAACTAGTGGATTAAAAAAAAATATAAAAGATTTTAAATTGGATTAAAAAAAAAATTAAAGATTTTTCAGTCTAGAAAAAAAAAATTAACCAAATTGTTGAATTTTTCAGCCAAAAAGAAGAATTTTTTTTAAAGAGTTGTATTTTCAACCAAAATTTTAAATTTATAAGCCAAAAAAAAAACGAATTTGATAGAAAATTGTTTTTCCAGCCCAAAAAATATCAATTTTCAAAATTGTTGAATTTCGAATCCAAAAAGACAAATTTTCTACAACAGACAGTAAAATTTTCTAATCAAAAATTTGAATTTTTAACAAAAAATATCATTTTAAACCAAATATTTGAATTTTCTATTAAATTGTTGAATTTTCAAGCCAAAAAGACAAATGTTTTACAAAGAAGTTTAATTTTCAATCCAAAAATCTGCATTTTCAATAAAAAAGTTAATTTTCAACCAAATAGTTGATTTTTAAATCCCAAAAAGACGAATTTTCAACAAAAGAAGGTAATTTTCAACCAAATATTTGAATGTTCTATTAAATTGTTTAATTTTCAAGCCAAAAAGATACATTTTTTACAAGGAAGTTTAATTTTCAATCCAAAAATCTGAATTTTCAATAAAAAAGTTAATTTTCAACCAAATAGTTGATTTTTAAATCCAAAAAGACGAATTTTCAACAAAAGAAGGTAATTTTCAACCAAATAGTTGAATTTTCGATCAAATAACGACTCTTTAACAAAATTGTTAAATTTTCAACTAAATAATAAAATTGTTAACCAATGAAGATGAATTCTCAACCAAAAATATAATAGTTATAGATTTTTTAATAAAAAAGAATGAACTTTCAACCTGAAATAGTTGGATTTTCTCATTAGTATCTATTAATTGAGTTCGCAATTAAGTGAAAACGAGAAAAAGGGCAAAGAAAGGAATGAAAGAGTGTGAAGCCTGCGATAAATAAATAGGAATTTTGATTCATTGTTAATATTTTCAAAATAATTAATAAAATAAGTAAATCGGCATATCAGAGAAAATTATCTTAGTTTTAGTTGGAGAAACAAAATTTTGGAAATCAAAAATAATATGCGAAAAAGTGGCGTATATTAATACCCTTAAAAAATTATAATTAATGTGGAGTTGCTTGTGGTTTTCAAATGATGTCTTTCTAGATTGCCTAGAAAAATACTTTCAACAACTCAGAGTTCTGTTCTAAAAAGAATACTAGTGATGAGAATAAGGAATCAAAATCTATCTAATGATAAAAATACGTTAAAAAAATGCAAACTTGTGCATGTCTTAATTCTGTTATTTATCTATTTTTCAATATTTCATCTGCTTTAATTTTTTTCTGATGTATTTTTATCAGTAGAAAGTGTTGAAGTGTTCAACAGATTTTTCAAAGCTAGCTAAAAAAAGTATTTGACACAAAAATTGCTAGAAAACTGGCTAAAAACGGCTACTGTTAGAGGGCGCTTTCGTTCAATATTCACGAGATATCCATATGATATAAATAGTTTTTAATAATAAATCAAATCCCCTTTTTTACCTAAAATTGAACTACCGAACTACTGCTATTGTTGAGACTTAGAAATAATTTTTTCAACTTCTTTAGAACTTTTTTCATTATTTATTTTGGTCAAGTCTGTTTATTTAGTAATTTCTAATGGACTTAAATGATAAATTACAATTAAAAATCCATAATCAATCATTTGATCTAATTATCAATGAATAATTTACAGCTTCTAGATACGGACGGAGCAATGCCAGGCCAGCCTTTTTCATTTACCGTCGATGCAACAGGAACCGGCGGATTGGGTGACATAATCATAGACATAGTGCATGACAAGCAGTCGATTCCATATCGAATCGAGGATATCGGACGCATGCGATATCGAATATCCCTTGTGCCACGCGATGCTGGAAAATACCGAGTCTACGTGTACTTCAACGGTTCTGACGTTCGTGGTTCTCCATTCTCACTCCGAGTTGGCACACAAAAAGGATCCAGAAAATCAAAAGAATCGACTTCGAGTCTAGAAAGGTCCAAAGTATCCTCCCTCGAGAGGAGAATGAACGGAATCAACGTTTCGTCGACAGAACGGTCTAGTCCAATCCAGAAGACCTATTCGTCTCCAACTTATAAATCACCAAGTCCTACGCACTCGCCTTTTAACAAAAGTTCCAGTAGCTTCGAAAACTCGAGTTCTTATCATCATACTTCGAGTTCTTTGAACAACTCTCGATCTTCCCATAATCAACATTCTCCGAGGAACTTGAATAGTCCTTCGATCATCCGAGAGACGAGGGAGAAGGAGATTTATTCGTCCACCTATAATCGCAGTTCGCCGAATATCAGTAACTCTTCGATAAGGAATACCCAGAGTCCGAGTTTGATTAAGGAGTCGAAAGATATTTATTCCTCGACTTCGATGAATAGATCTCGATCACCGAATCCGAGTCCAATTAGTAAGGTTCCGAATAGTCCGACGATTAAGGAGTCGAAGGATGTTTATCAAACTGGATCTTTGAATCGTTCGATGAATAGTCAGACGATTAAGGAATCGAAGGATATTTACCAATCGGGATCTTTGAATCGATCGAGGTCGCCGACGAGAAGTCCAATGACGTTTGGAAATCCGCAGAGTCCGGTAAAGAGGAGTTTCAGTCCGAGGACTGGAGAGAAAGATCCTCTGGGCAACAGAAGAGGATCTGTGGAGAATGGAGTTGTTGATACCAGCAGTAATGTCAAAGGTAAATGGTATTTAATCTTCTTCTTTTTTAAATACAATTTTCAAAATACTGTCAATTCATGCGGGGCTTGGACTCGCGCCACTATTGACACTATTGACTCTTTTTTTTAACAATGCCATTAGAATCGCAAGTACAAAAAACATTAATTTAAAATATATTTTTGATTCATCTATTCTTCATTCCCTAAGCTTCAGATTGTACGAAATTTGCATATTTCTTCGACTTTCTGAAGACCAATTTTTCAAAATTGTTTCATTTTAATTTATATACAATATTTATTGGTTAAACATTTGAAAGTAAAAAGCAGGAGTAATAGAATAATTTAGAATTCGATTATTAAAAAGTGAACTAATTCATATTTCAGTCCTATTGATTCAACGTATAATTTCCAAATGAAAGCCTTAATTGCCGAAATATTGTTATTTGAGTGTCATTCAAAAATTAATTATATAAAATTAAAAGTATTTTAAAATCAGGAGTTTGATTTATGTACTCATATTTGAATGTGAATGGCTTCAAGAATAAACAATGCTAAATATAAGTATTCATTTTATATCAATATCAAACATTTCAAAGTTATTTGATTTGAAAATAGTTCAAATTAGAAATACTCCCCAATAATTAAAAAGAATTCAAATAGAAATAATTCCAGTTTGCAAAAGAATGAAATTGAAATTGAACGGAATAGAAAATTGAAATTTTTCGACTTTGCAAGAAGTTAAATTCACAAAAAACAAAACTAGATCCTAGAAATGATTCCAAATTGAAAAAATCTTTGAATTAATTTTTTTTTCAATTCAGGCAATTCAAGTTCAAAATGGATGTCAACTATAAAATTGTCTAATTTGAAAATATTGCCAGTTGATGAGTTTAAAATTTGATGAAGAAATTTTTTAGATGTGGACCATTAAAAAAAATATGTAGAAATTCCTGAGATTTAAAAACACTTCAAAATTAAATGTATGATGTTTGGAGGAAATTTATTAATTTTTGTTTATATTAGTGAAGAAGGAATTAAATTTCAAAGATTTGTTTCATCTTTGTAAATCTTTTATATCAGAGTTTAATAAGTTTTATTTTATGCGCTTATTTTTCTTTAATAATATTTTTCTCTTGAACTGTGAGCTTGAGGTTTAGAATTTTGTTTAATTACCCTGGAAAAGACCTGGAATTTGAAAAAAAAATATTTTCTAGCAACTGGTAGCAACATTGGTATAATAAATTGAATAACAAAGTTTTATACAATATTCATTCAAATGATAACTGAATATCAAAGTAGCACTTCCATAAGTTACCTAAATTTAGAATTTACACAATAAAATTAATAATAATTTTATGAAATTTTTTTGCAATCAATAGGATTTTATGTTAGGAAAAAGAAAATTTAAGTTACTATATTTTTAAAACTATTTAATGTATTTTCCTATACACATAGCATTTCATCTAATTTTCATTATAAAAAAAAAAATCTTACAAATTAGAGTTCTCTATCTGAATCTTTTACTCTGTATTCCTAAAGAAGCGTCCAATAATTTATTGCCTAAACTTCCGCTTTTTAATTATTATTTAAAAATATGCTAAACAATTTGTAAAATTTTTTAAATTGTGTGAAAATTCCTTGAAATCCTTTGAATTGTATGGACGTCATACATAATCACTTGAAATCCCTTGCAAACGATTGAGCTCCCTGGAAATCTCTTAAAATCCTTTAAAAAATGTGGAAATCCCTTAAAATTCTTTAAGATTCCGTCAAATAGCTTGAAAACCTAAAAATCACTAAAAATCTGTCTAAATCCTTGAAATTCCGTGAAATAATTCTAAATATTACGCGATATCCATTGGAAACTTTGAAATCCCTTTAAAATTAATTGAAATCTTTAAAATCCCTGGGAATATTTCAAAATCTCCTAAAATCTCTTAAAATATTTGAAAATCTTCTAAAAGCCATTAAAATTCCTCGAAATCCCTTAAAAATATTATAATGTTCGAAAATCCTTTGAAATTCCGTGAAATATTTTGCAATATCACGAAATCCTCTAAAATCCATAGATATACATTGGAATCGTTTGACATCTCCTCATCTCATTTGAAATCTCGTGAAATCGTCTAACCCTCTTTAAATCACTTAAAATCCATTAAAATACATTTAAGTCCTTTGAAATTTCGTAAAATCTTATGAAATTCTTTTAAATGTTTGAAATTCTATTGAAATCCGCTCTCATCCTTCAAAATTCGTAACAATACCTCAGAATCTCGTAAAATCTCTTAAAATCCTACAAGATTTCTTGAAATCTGATTAAACTTCCTTGAAATCTCTTAAAATCTTATGAAATTTCTTCAATACATTTTAACCACAAATGGATTAACTAAATTTTCATTTACAAAAATTAATTTTCAATTCAAAAACTAATTTTCTACAAAACAGTTGAATTTTCAGTTGAATAAAAAAATTAATAAATAAAATAAGGAAATAAAAAAAAACAGTTGAATAAAAATACGATTTTCCTGCAAAATAGTTGAATTTTTAGACCGAAAATATGAATTCCAACAATAGAGTTCATTTTCAACGGAACAGTTGCAAATTTTAATCAAACAGTTAAATTTCCAGTAAAAAAAACATTTTTAACAAAAAAAAAAAAAAGAATTATTAACAAAGTAGTTCAATTTTCAACCAGAGTTGAATTTTCAACTAATATGATAAATCTTCAACTAATATTATCAATCTTCAACTAATAGTATAAATCTTCAACCAAGAAAATTATTTTTTTACTAAAGAAAACAATTTCTCGACAAAATATTTACGTTTTTAAACAAATAGCTGAATTTTCAACCAAGAAGACGAATTTTCAACAAAGTACATAAATTCTCAACCAAATAGTTGAATTTTGAAACTAAAAATGATCAAATGCTTACTAAAAATGGAATAGTTAAATTTTTATTTATAATCATTAATTTCCAATAAAAAAACGAATTTTCTACAAAACAGTTGTGTTTTCTGTCAAAGTGTTGAATTTTCTGCAAAACATTTTAATATTCAACCCGAAAATATGAATTTTTACCAAAAGAGTTTATTTTCAATCAAACAGTTGAATTTTCAATCAAATAGCTAAGTTTAAAAAATTAATTCTTAGCTGAAAAAAAACGAATTATCAACAAAGTAGTTCAGTTTTGAACCAGAGATGAATTTTGAACTACAATGATAAATCTTCAACTAAGAAAATTAATTTTCTACGAAAAAATACGAATTCTGACAAAAATGCATACATTTTTAACTAAATAGTTGAATTTTCAACCAAGAAGATTAATTTTCTACCAAAAAAGAGGATCTTTCAACAAAAAAAAACACATACGTTTTTTAGCCAAGTAGTTGAATGTTTTTAATCAAATTTTCAACCAAAAAGGACGAATTTTAACAAAATAGTTCAATTTTCAACCAAAAAATTATTTTTTATTTAAAATGATGAGTCTTCAACTAAAAAAGGTCAATTTTATCAAAGTAAAACTTTCTAACAAATAAGAAGAATGGAAATAGTTGAAAAAATAAATAGTTGAATTTTCTACCAAAATGTTGAATTTTCGAGTCGAAAATATGAATTTTCTACAAAATAGTTGAATTCTCAACCCAAAAATGTGACTTTTCATCAAAATAGTTAGTTTTCGACCGGAAAAGATTAATTTTTATCCAAACAGTTGGATTTTTAACTAAAAGAGATTAAATTTCCAAAAAAATATATAAATTTTTACATAAAAAAGACGAATTTTTAACAAAACAGTTTCATTTCCAACCAAAAAGGATGACTTTTTAACAAAATTGTGGGATTTCCTTATTAGGTTCTCTTATTTGAGTTCGGATTTAAGTGGAAAAATGAGATCAATGGGAAAAACTATTAAGTCTGCGATAAATAAATAGAGTTTGGCTCGGATTTTGGTGAGTTGGGAGCAAATCTCACAGTATCTTACATGTATGGAGGGGGATTAAAAATGTCAGAAAAACACTTTCCGTTATTTTTAGATGATCCTTTTTTTGTTTATTCATTTATTATTATTTCGTGAATTTATCATTATTTCATACAATATTAATACTAATAATGCTAGGTGCTACTAATATTATTAGGTAAATCATAAGCTGTTACAATTATCAATAAAGTTATATAAAATTGTTTTACATTAAACTACTAGTTATTACAGGAAGGAGTAGACTGCCCTGGCAAACATCTGTTTATAATACAATTTGTTTAACTTTTTTTAGCGATTCACATAGTTGAAAATATCTTACGTAGGAGATGGTTTTGACCTCACAAAAAAAAGACTGCGTGATTTAGGCATGGCCTCTTTCGTTAAGAAAAAAAAAACAATTGGCATATACCGTCAAGCGGGGTAATTTCGGACATGTGGGGTAAATTCCAACATTCCTAAATTGATCGGTTAAATTACTTAAGGTGGTTTTAACCAGAATCTGGAATCAGTTGAAGCCTTAACTGGTACTAGATTCTGGTTAAAACCACATTAAGTAATTTAAACTATCAATTTAGGAATGTCCGTATTTACCCCGCATGTCCGAAATTACCCCGCTTGACGGTGTATGATCTTTTTAAAAGACATCCGCCCCCTTTCCCCGCCCGGTTAATAACTCGGGGCTAATAACTCATTTATTTTTTGACAATTTTAAGCCTGGATTGAACCCATTTAATAATAACATAATTTTCTTCCAGTTTCGTCAATGATCGGCGGAACGTCTCGACGCGATTCATGGGATGCTATCGCCAAAACAAAATCGCTCCTCTCATATGGAAGCCTCGAATCTTTAGCCAATTTGACTGGCAATGGAGCAACAACAGAACATTCAAGCAGCACAAATTACGTCAATAACAACAACTACCGAAACGGGAACGCCATCGTTCATCAAAACTCGTCATCGAATTTCAGTACCACGCAAAAATTTACAACCACTGAATACGGTACAACCCAAAAATACAGCAGCGAGAGCCAAAACGGACGGGCTCAGACTCACGGAATTTTAAAGAACAAGAATAATAATCATTACAAGAGCGTAGATGCCATCGATTCCGCACACGAAAGATACGCTCAGAATAGTCAGAATGGAGTTTCAGCATTTAGAACGGTTTCTGGAAAAAATTCACTTGTTGCCGGGAACGCACTCGAGACTTTGCCGGTTCATAAACCAACGACGTTTACTTTGGATCAGAGTCTTGATCCTAATAATGTCACTGTCTTAGTCACAGGTAAGATATTTAATTAATTTTAATAGTACGAGATATTTATTTTTTGGCCATATCTACGTGTACCGAAATTTCGATACAAGTAGCCAGATTTTTTCTGTACGAATAGAGGAAGCTGGAAAATGGGCTATTTGTAAGGAGATTTCGGTACTAACAGCCGGATTTTTGTGTAGACCCATATTTGTACAGAAATTTCGGTACACGTAGACATTTCCTTATTTTTCTATTTAGTTGTCTTATGCAATTTTTAAATTAAAATATAAAATTAATATTAATACGAAATTTTTAGATTTGATAGCTATTATCTGAAATAATAGAAAAGAAAAGGAAGGACAATATTTTTAATAATTGATGATGATTAGTATTTTAAGTTCAGAATTAATATGTAATATTTTTGTAGACAATCAAGGTCGTTGCATTTTTGTTTAAAAATAACAATTTCCAGAAAAAATACTAACATGACCTAAAGTTGTTCAAAATTATAAGTTTAATTTTTGAAGTCACATTTTTGTTAATAGCTGATTTCCAGTGGAAAATGCTGTCATATCCTATTATTATTCAAATATTGTAAATATTCTTTAAACTCTAACGATTTGTTATTAACAAGAGCATTTTTAGAACAAAAATACTAAAATCACAAGAAATTGTTTAAGATAGTATTTCTTTTTTCAAACCTAATGTTTTTTTTTAAATAACCGATTTTCGATTTAAAATTTTAACATATCCTGAAATTGTTACAAAATTGTAGATCTTCAAAATCTATATCGATATTTTCGGTGAAAACCGCTAGCTTAAACTACGATTGTAAAAAAATTAAAAATCTTTGAAATCTAATAATTTTTTACGAGAAATATAGATTTCCAGTGTAAAATGCCAACATAATATAAAATTGTTAATTTTATTAAAAATACCACTTTCCGACGAAAACACTAGCATGATCCCAAATTTTTAAAATATTTTAAATCTTATTCAAATTACATCGATTTTTGTTGGAAAATATGTTCCAATTATTAATCTTCTTTGAAATCTAATGATTATTAAATGAAAATTGCAATTTCTGACAAAAACACTAACACAGTCCAATATTGCGTTTAATCTGTAAATTTAATCATTTTTAAGAAAAATGATTAGATTTAAATCTAATGATTGTTGTTTGAAAATCTCAATTTCAAGTGAAACACACGAACATGACGTAAAGTTGTTGAAAAATTGTAAAAATTCTTTTAAATCTGATTATTTTTTATTAAAAATACCAATAATTTCCGGAAAAATCCACCAACATAGCAGAATATCCTTCATAATTGTAAATATTATTTTAAGTCTAATGATTTTTGTTTAAAATAACCGATTTCACGTGAAAAACGTTAAAATAACCTGAAGCTGTTTAAAAATGCAAATCCTGTTCGAAATATGTATAATGATAAGTTTTTCAGGTTATTTTAACGTTTTTTTCATGAAATTGGTGAAAAATGGGAATATTGATTGAAACTTTATGATTTAATGCTAAAATTATTTTTTTTATGCTAATTTTTAGCGAAAATTACTAACATAAAACATGCATAATATATTCAATAATTTACCAGATAAATTGAAAGTTTTAATTTGACTTTAATTTAATTTTAATTTTAATTCAAAAAAGAGAAATAATTCGCAATTCGCATAAGGTTTTCTATGTTTTTTCTTATTAAAAGAGATTATTTGTAGATTTTATTTAAAAAATTTCAAATTAAAATAAAAAACAACTTCAAAAAAAAAATCAAGATTTCAACAAAAATGATTGCGAGATTTTCGAGGCATATCGTTACACCACTTTTTTTAGATTCATCTCAGCGACGAAATATGTTGTTTTTTTTACAGAATATTGGGCGACACTTATTTTTCCGATTTGAACAAAAATTCCGATTATTCATTTTTGTCTCACGCAATTTTTAAATAAAAATATAAAATCAATAGAGGTTCACTTAAAACACTCAATATTTCCAACAGTTAACTTGAAAAAAGACGTTATTGTAAACTGACACTTGACACGTGACCACCCTTTATTTTAAAAAATCATCTTTTTGGTTGAAAATTCAAGTATTTCAGTTAAATATTCATTATTTTAGTTGAAAATTCATCTTTCAGGTTGGAAATAAATTTACTTGGTTGAAAAATAAACTTTTTTTCTAATTTTTATTTTTTTATTAAAGATTCATCATTTCACTTAAAAGTTCATTTATTTGGTTGAAAAATGAGCTACTATTTCCTTGAAAAATTGTTTTTCCTTGGATGAAAAGGATTTTTTTTGCCAAAAATTTAACTATTTTATTGAAAATTTGATTCTTTTTTGGTTGAAATTTTTTTTTCTTCAACTGAAAGTACTATTCCAGTTGTATATTACATAATTTTAGTTAAAAATTCATTTCTTAACTAAAACTTAATTTATACAATTTTTGGTTGAAAAATGATCTTTTTTAGTTGAAAAATCGTCCTTTTTGGTTGAACATTAATTTTCTTAACTTAAAACTTAATTATTAAAATTTTGGCTGACTCATTTTTTTTTTAAATTAAAATATTCCAGTTGGGGATTCCTTATTTTGGTAGAAATTTTTTACTAAAAATATAAATATTCCATTTTCTGATGAGAATTGATTTTTTCTAGTTCATAAATCAACTATTTGGTTAAAAATTTGTCTGCTTTAATTGAAAATTCAATAAAAAAATTTTGAATAAACAAATTAGTTGTTGAAATAATGTTTGCTAGGATTATCCATAATTTTACGTTTTTTAAGTTATATTGCAAGAAATTTGAATAAAAAAAATATTATAATAAAAAAAATGTCTCTTAAGATTATAATTGTTTATACTCAAAACAAATTTAATAAAACAATGCATTAATCAGGAATTTTTCGACTGAAAAATTCGTTTTGTTTGATGTCAATTTTTTTAATTCGGAACTTAATGATAATTTTAGCAAAGTTCATAATTTTTTTATAAATCTTATGATTTTTTCAAACAAATTTAATAAATAAATGCAGTATTGGGCCACCTGTCGACGGAAAAATTCTGAGAAACCTAAACTGAAAGGGCTGAAATTGAACAAAAATTTCCATCGACAGATGCCCGAATAATGCATTTGCTTATTCAATTTTTTTGTAAACAAATATAAAATTCATCAACCAATGATGAATTTCGCTAAAATTGTCATGAAGTTTCAAATTAAAAAGACTGACATAGAAAAAAAACTAATTTTTCTGTCCACAGATGCCCGAATAATGCATTTGTTTATTAAATTTGTTTAAAAAAATCATAAAATTGATTAAAAAATTATGAATTTTTCTGAAATTATCATTAGGTTCCTAATTAAAAAAGTTGACATCGAAGGAAACGATTTTTTTTGTCGATGAATGCCTGATTAATGCATTTGTTTAATAAATTTGTTTAAAATATCATTGAATTTATCAATTAATTATCAATGTTGTTAAAATGATCATGAAGTTCCCAACTGAGAAAATTGGCATTGAAAAAAACGAATTTTTCTGCCGACAAATGCCCGAATAATACATTTGTTTATAAAATTTGTTCAAAAAAATCATAAGATCAATAAAAAAATTATGAACTTTGCTAAAATTATCATAAATTTCCGAATTGAAAAAATTGACATCGAACAAGACTAATTTTTCTGTCGAAAAATGCCTGATTAATGCATTTGTTTGTGAAATTTGTTTATAATATTAACAATATTAATCTCAAGAAGAAATTCCTCCATTATTATATTTTTTTTGTCCAAATTTCTTGCAATATAACTTGAAAAAACATAAATTTATGGAAAATCGTAGAAAACATTCTTTCAACAAATAATTTGTTTATGAAATTTTGTTTTGTTTATTATTTTATATTGGAAAATCTTTAACTAATGTTATTATGGGAAACTTAGGCGATTTCAACAATTTTCCTGTTATTGAAGGAACTAGAAAAAAATCAATTTTCATCAGAAAATGAATAGTTACATTTTCAGTAAAAAAAATCAATTTTCATCTTAACTGATGAATTTTCAACTAAAATGATGAATCCTCAGCTGGAATAGTTGAATTAAAAAAAATCAGTTTTCAACTTATACAATGAATCTTCAACTGAAATAATGGAATTTTCAACAAAAAAATAATAATTTTTACTAAAAACAGATAAATTGTCAACCAAAACTTAAATAATTAAGTTTTAAGCTAAGAAAATTAGTGTTTAACCAAAAAAGACGAATTTTCAACTAAAAAAGATCATTTTTGACCAAAAATTGAATAATTAAATTTTCACTTAAAAAATTAATGTTCAACCAAACAATGAATTTTTTACTAAAATGATCGGATATTCAACTGGAATAGTACTTTCATTTTCAGTTTAAGAAACAAAAATTTTTCAACCAAAAAAGAAACAAATTTTCAATAAAATGGTTAAATTTTTGATAGAAACATTCCTTTTCATCCAAAGCAAAAAAAATTTTTGAATGAAATAGCTCATTTTTCAACCAGAGAAATAAACTTTTAATTAAAATGATGAATCTTCAATAAAAAAATTATTTAACAAAAAAAAGTATTTATTTTTCAAACCAGTTAATTTATTTCTAACCTAAAAGATGAATTTTCTACTAAAATTATGAAATTTAACTGGAATACTTGTATTTTCAACAACAACAAAAATATT
>JAABKJ010007545.1:155774375-156135663 GCA_011634705.1 Andricus grossulariae
AAAATCATTTTCTACCAAAAAAGTCGATTTTTTAACAAAATACGTGAATTTTGAACGAAATAAATGAATTTTCAATTTAAAAACACAAATTTACACCCAAATTGTTAAATTTTGAACTAGCAAAGGTCAATTTTTCACCAAAAATGGAACGGTTATACTTTCAGTTAAAAAAATTAATTTTCAACCAAACCGATGAATTTTCAACTAAAATTATGAATCTTCAACTGGAATAGTTGAATTTTAAACCTATTAAAGAGATGAATTTGCAACCAATCTGATTCATTTTCCAAAAAAAGACAAATTTTCCACAAAATACTTGAATTTTCAAACAAATAGTTTAATTTTTAAATGAAAAATATCAATTTTCAACCTAATGGTTCAATTTTCATCTAAAAAAGTTAAAATTTCAACCAAAATAGAATAGTTGAGTTTTCCGTTAAAAATATAATTCTTAACCAGAAAAAAATTGGATTTTCAGAAAAATAGTAAAATTTTCTACTGGAATAGTTAAATTTAAAAATTGCGAAATAAATGAAGTTACAAATAAAATTATGAATCTTCAACTGGAATAGTGGAATTTTAAACCAAACAGATGAATTTTCAACTAAAATGACTAAAATTAATATTTTAAACACAATTTTATTGAATAATATAAATTCAATTGACAATATTTATATATATATATTTATTTATTATTAGCATTATTAGTAACAATACCATACCTGCAATACTTGAATTTTTAACCAAAAAGATGAATTTTCAACCAATCAGGTTTATTTTCTACAAAAAAAGACAAATTTTCCACAAAATACTTAAATTTTCAAACAAACAGTTTAATCTTTAAATAATAAATATCAATTTTCAACCAAATGGTTCAATTTTCATCCAAAAAAGTTAAAATTTCAACCAAAATAGAATGGTTGAGTTTTCCGTTAAAAATCTAATTCTTAACCAGAAAAAAATTGTATTTTCAGAAAAATAGTAAAATTTTCTACTAGAATAGTTACATTTTAAAATTGCGAAATAAATGAAGTTTCAAATAAAATTCTGAATCTTCAACTGGACTAGTGGAATTTTAAACCAAACAGATGAATTTTCGACTAAAATGACTAAAATTAATATTTTAAACATAATTTGATTAAGTAATATAAATTTAATTAACAATATTCATGTATATGTATATATATTTATTTATTATTAGTATTTTTAGTAACAATACCATACCTGCAATACTTGAATTTTTAACAAAAAAGATTACTTTTTAAACAATAAGATTAATTTTCAAATAAAAAGATTAATTTTGTACCAAAACAACAATATTATAATTAAAAAAATTTCTCTCAAGAGTATAATTGTTTATACTAGAAACAAACTTAATTAAACAATGCAATAATCAGGCATTTTTGGACAGAAGAAAGTCGTTTTGTTCGATGTCAATTCTCTTAATTCGGAACTTTATGATAATTTTAGCAAATTTAATAATTTTTGTATTAATTTTATGATATTTTTTAACAAATTTAATAAACAAATGCAGTATTGGGACACCTGTCGACGAAAAAATTCTGAGAAACTTAAACTGAAAGGACTGAATTCGTCTCTTTGAGTTGAATTTGATTAAAAATTAAAATCTTTTTAGGTTGAAGATTTATAATTTTAGTTTAATCAAAAATGCCACTATTTGAATAAAGGATGAACTATTTTGTTCAAAAATTATTTTTATGGTGGACGGTTCATCTCTTTGGTTAAAAATTTAGATTTTTGTTGAAAATTCGTTTTTCTTTTTGGTTGAAAATTTTATGTTGAAAATTCATATGTTCTTTTTGAAAATTCAACTATTTTACAGAAAATTCGTACGTTGGCTTAAAAGTTCAGCAATTTGGAAGAACTTGTTCTTCTGTGAGTGGAAAATCTTTATTTGTTCAAAATTCGTCTTTTTGGTTGGAAAATTCATCATTCTAGTTGAAAATTTATCTAGTTGTTTGAAAATATATAAATATGTAATTTTACAAATATTTTAACTTTTCCATTTTTGCTTGAAAATTTATCTTTTTTTAGTTAAACATTCAACTATTTTAAAATTTCTCTCTTTCGGTAGAAATTTCATATTTTTTGGTTGAAATGTCAGCTATTACATTTTTTGTTAAGAATTCACCTTTGTATGTTGAAAATTGAACTATTGGATTGAAAATTCAACTATTTTCTTGAAACGTCGACTCTTTGACGGAAAATTGAAATATTTTGTTCAAAACTTGTTTTTTTTTTGTTACTAAAATATCAACTATTCCATTTTTCGTTAAGACTTCATCTTTTTGTTAAAAATTAAACTTTTCGGATAGGAAATTCAACTGTCTTCTAAAAAATTTGTATTTTTCGCTTGAAAATTCAACTATTTGGCTAAAAGTTGGACTAATTTGTTAAAAATTAAATTTTGTTATGGAAGTTTTTATTCGAGTATTTTGTAAAAAATTGAATGATTTTATTTAAATTTTATCCGCTTTGTTGAAAACCTGTCTCTCTTGGGTAATTTCAACTGTTTTTGATTTAAATTAAACTGTTTTTTTCGTTGAAATATCATCAACTAGTACATTTTTTGTTGTGAATGAATCTTTTTTTATTGAAAATTTAAGTTTCTAGTTGAAAATTGAACTATTTTGTTGAAAATTAAACTGTTTTGTTGAATCTTCGTTTTCGTAGAATCTAAGCATTCTCTTCAATTGAAAATTCAACTTTCCTCTGAAAATTCGTCTTTTTGGCTTGAAAATTTAAGTATTTGGTTTAAAACTTATGTTTTTCGGTGGCAAATTAAACTGTTTTGTTGAAAATCCGTCTATTAGGACAGAAAATTCGTCCTTTTTGATTGAAAATTCGTCTTTTGGCTTGAAATTTCAAAAATTTGGATAAACTTTTTTTCTCTTTATTGACTGTAAAATCTGTATTTGTTGAAAATTAATTCTTTCCCTAAAAAGTTAACTTTCCACTTTTTGGTTGAAAATTTATCTTTATAATTCGAATATTTATCTATTTGTTATGACACTCATCTATTTGGAGAGAAAATTCGTCCTTTCGGATTGAAAATTGATTTTTTTAGGGTTTCGTAGGGGAAGTGAGAGAAAATGAATGGAAAGAAAGTAAGGGAAGTGAGGAGAAATGAAGAGAGGGGAAGTAGGGAAAATTAGGGGCGGGAAATTAGGGGAAGTGATGGAAAATTAGAGGATGGGGAGTAGGAGAAGTGAGACGAAATGATAGGAGGAGTAGAGGAAGCGAGAGGAAAAGTAGATAAAAGTAAGGAAAAATAAGGATGGAGTGGGTGTAAATGATTGTCGTGAAGTATGGAAAGTGCGGGAAAATAAGGGGATAAGAAGTAGGAGAATTAAGAGGAAATGATAGTAGAAGAAGCAGAGGAAGAGAGGTAGAATGAGGCTAGAGAAAGTAGGAAAAATGAGGGAAAATGAAGATTGGGAAATGAGGTGAAATGATTTAAGTAGGATTGAGGGCAGGATGAGTTGAGGAAGTAAAGGAAATGAAAAAGAAAGTAGGAAAAGTGAGGGAAAATAAGGGGTCAGTGAAGGGAGGAGAAATAATAGGAAATAGTGGGAGAAGTAGAGGAAGTAGAGAAGATGAGGGGAGAGGAAGTAGGGGGAGTGAGGTATAAGAGCGTGAGTAGGTGGAGTGAGAGGAGAGGAAATATGGGAAAGGAGGAGAAGGGTAGTGAAGAGAAATAAGCAGACAGTAAGAAGGGACAATTACGAAAGAAAAATGTAATGATTGGAAGTGAAGAAGGCTAGTGAGGGAAGTAAAGGGAGGGTTAGTAGAGTAGTTAAGGAGAACACATGAGAAAAGGTGATGGCTGGGGAAGGGAAGTAGGGAAATAGGAGTGTAAGATGGGGAAACGAGGAGAGAGAGAGAGAAGTAGTGGTGGTAGAATTTGTTCAAGGGGGGGGGGGTTGCGAAGAATGAAGGGATGGATGGGGAAGTGAGGGAGGAGAGGAGAAAGTAGGGGGAGTAGGAAAATTAAATTTTGTTCTGGAAAATTCAATTTTCTTCCAAAAAATGTAACTCTTTGGTTGAAAATGTAACTTTTTAGTTAAAAAGTCATCTTTTTTGGTTCAAATAAATCAATTTTAATCTGAAATTTTTTTTTTCGCTTCAAGAAGTAATATGATGAAAAGGAAAAGTGAGAAATCGCGATTGGAGTGATTCCCTTGAAATTTCCAATGCTCGCGGGAAACCCCATCGTAAAGGATGTAGAAGGGGTAAGTAAGAGGAAACGAGAGATTTGTGAGGGTTGAAGTTGTGCAGGAAACAGCTGTGGCGTGAAGGCACTTTATTTGGGAAATATTTGTAAATATTTCCTTTTTGTGGCCTAAAGAGTAGAGAAAAAGGGAAAAAGTGATAAAGTGAAAAAGAGAAAAAAAGAGAGAGATAGAATGTGTTATTCTCGAGTACAGAGAGTAAAGTTAAGGGTGAAAGGATAAAAGAGCTTTCTGGATCCGTTCGTCTGACGGACGGATGGACTCTGGTTTCTGTATTTGGCAAGACCACACATTTTCAAATAATTACTACCGGCTCGCTTGTTTGTTTGCCCTAAAGCTTTTGCAGGTGGTTGGGATATGCATTAGTTGGTGCTTATTGAGCGTGCCAGATTTCGTAACATGTGTCTAGTATATTTTCAAATTTGCAATAATTTTTATTTATTTATTTTTTACATTAATTTTTTCCATTTAAAAAAAGGGTCTTCAGATTTATCTAGTTCCGACTTTCACCTCTGAAAGATTTACTTATTTATTTATATTTATTTACTTATTCAATTCTTATTCAACAAATAGTTTAATTTCCAATTGAAATAGTTCAATCTTCAACCAAGTAGATGAATCCTCAACTAAAATGATTGATCACTAACCAAAAAATTAATTTTTAACGAAGAAGTAACAAAAAACAAAATTTACAACTTCCCAGGACATGAGAGGAATGTTTCAGAAAATTTTGAATTTTAGGGTGGGAGATCTAGTGCAATTTTCCTATTTTGAACTATAAATCTTTATGCCTACCCTCATGAAATTTATGGGGAAGGCATAGATGAATCTTACTGTAAGATGGATTTGTGAAGCTCTCCACCAGGGGTGATTGCTAGAGAGATCGATCAGCGGTCACGACTTGGATATGGAATATAAGAATTGACACTAGACAGTTGCTATTCATAAATATTCACAACAGGCTTTCGAGAATCATATAATTCTGATGGGCAATTTGCTGATCAAATAGAAAACCCGAAATTTGTATAAAAGCCTTGCATATCATTTCGATCCGAATTAGAGATAAAATTGATCAACTGGAATTTACTGTTTCTAAAACAACATCTTTTAATGAGACTCAAATTTCACACAGTTTATCTAGAAGCAGTGTTTTCTTACGAGATACATAAATAAACGGCTGTATTTAATCGCTTAACGGAGATGGATGTGCTGATTCACGTGAGGGTATCCTCAATGGGTAAACAAGCTAGGGTTGTTAAAGAAACGGTTAGCCCAAAGATTGCTCAAGGAGTGAGTGAGGGAGGATTGTTGATCGTCGTCCGTTCAACTTTTCTTTATTCGCTATGCTGACGTTGCATAGCCAGCACTACAGAATCTGACAAAAGATGCGGCAGAGTTTGATATATTGCTTTTTTTCATTCCAAAGATACTAAAAACTGCTAGAGGGAAGACCTGAAATTTCGCGAGTTTGAAAAATGACTTTAGTTCTTCCCAGATGTATCTGCCATCCGTTAATTCTGGAAAATGACAGTGATCACGATTATTAATTTCAGAATTATGAAGGTTTTGGTTTTGAACAAATTGATGATCATGCTGATAAGAAAGTTGATGAGCAAGTTTATGATCAAGTCGATGATCAAGGTGATAATCAGGTTGATAATCGAGTTGATAATCAAGTAAAATTGTTACTGCTACAAAGCTTCCTCTATGTGAATAAGAGAGATGATTGACGACCGACAGATTTGTACTCTGCTTGTTCCGTGGACATCCCTAGTCTATGAAGAATCAAAAGGGGACTTTTAGGGGAATAGGGGATCGGCTGTGAAGCCTGCAATTTGTTTATAGAACAACACTGAATCCGAGTGGACACTCGAGGATTCTAGAGGACCAATTGTAAACAAAATGTGGAAAAGTGCGTAGGAAATTCCCATATAAAGGTAGATTGGTGAATAGTGGAAACGTGGGAACGAGTGATGAAAGAAGAGAAACGCGACGCGATGGTACGAAAAGTTGAGGGCATGGTTTCCGCTCGAGTGATCTCCACATGCAAATGCTTTCTGCTGCTACGCTATGGGGAAGAGCTCTCTCGCAGTTTGCTCAACCCCTCTCTACTTGTTTTTCCATGACTGGAGTCACTGGCCGGATTCGGCATAAGGCTGCATATTATCATCGATTCAAATCGTATACTATCTATATGGGAATACCGTCGCGAAAAAAGATCCTTTCTATATACCTATATATATATACGCAGGAACTGAGTAATTCTTTGCTTTCGAAATTTTACATAGTCATCGATGTGGTCGGCAAAACACAGCCACGGAATTGTCAGTTATCCCTCTATGCACAGAACCTATTATGATTCAGATTCAAATGTGAGGTCATATATTCAGATCGTGGAAGCGAACAGCTTTTAGGCAAAGATTTTATTTCATAAATCATTCAGATTCTCCATTTTCAGTAAATAAATCTACTGTGATCGTTTCTAAATATTATTTGAATTGATAAGGGCCTGATCTACCCCCATTCGCTTTCAGGATGTTAGCAGATATTTGAAAGTTGGGAAATTGACCAGTCAGAAAAATGTATTATAAAGTTTAAAAGCGTCAGCTTTTGATTTTGCGCCTCACCCCCTGAAACAATAATAAATTAACGCAGACGCCAAAGTTACTTAGGGCGACTTAACGAATATAGATTAAAAGTTGTTCGCGGGCAGGCTGAGGAGGATGGAATGGACGGAGAAACCGACAGGATGGTTTTCAGGATGGTTGGGTGGTTGAGGCGAGGCAACGGTGTTTGTATTTTAATGAGGGAGCTATGCTAATCCTTTACGGCACGCTATTGCAAACCCGTTTTTCCATTTTACGTTCGCGAGCGTAAACGTAAATGCAGACGCAGCCCACGTAACGGAATAAATTCGCACTTGACTCGTGTATTTGCAAATTTAGAGGGAACCACCGCATCGCACCGGCGGGCCCTACAACGCGCGACTATTTTAATATCGTGCATCGAGTGTCGTTTTCGCACTTGGAACAGTTTAGGTCGTTGACAGGCCGCCCGTGAGTCGAGGATAACCTCCGAACCACAGGGGACGCAATGCACCCTCACTCGCTTCGGCACCCTCCTTTGACCCACTGCCATAATTTCATCATCGATCCCAACTTCACATACGCACCAATGCACCCTTTTGCTTTCATTGCTCTGCTCCATTGACCTAGATCAGTAATGCTTCGGAAGAAGATCAATTTCTAAAACGGAATTACTTCAAAATCATGGGTACATTATCATTCTTTTTTGTACATAACCTAATGTACAAAGGGATTTTAGATATTGTTTCCAAACGAGCATTCTCGACTAGTGCATCCTTTCGCTTTCATTGCTCTGCTCTACTAATGCTCTGCTCTACTACTCAGTAATGCAATAGAAGATTAATTTCTAAAATTGAATTACTTCGAAATGATGGTACATTATCATTCTTGTACAAGACGTTACACAATGTGCAAAGGAATTTCAGACATTATTTCCAATAGAGCATTCTTGAGCAATGCACCCTTTGGCTTCCATTTCTCTGTTCAACTAAACTAGATCAGTAATGAATCTGAGAAGGATTAATTTCTAAAACGGAATTACCTCAAAATTGTGGGTACATTATCATTCTTTTTTTAAGGTTACATAATCTACAAAGGATTTTTTGATATTGTTTCCAAACGAGCATTCTTGACTAGTGCATCCTTCCGCTTTCATTGCTCTACTTTACTAAACTAGATCAGCAATGCAACAGAAGAAGATCAATTTCTAAAACTGAAATACTTCGAAATGATGGTACATTATCATTCTTTTACAAGACGTTACACAATGTGCAAAGGAATTTTAGACAATATTTCCAATAGAGCATTCTTGAGCAATGCACCCTTTGTCTTTCTGTGATCTGCTCAACTAAAATAGATCAGCAATGCAACAGAAGAAGATCAATTTTTGAAACTGAATTAGTTGAAAATGATGATTACTTTAAAATTCTTTTATAAGACGTTAACGAAATGTACAGAAGGATTTTAGACATTGTTTCTAATATAGCATTCTCGACCAATGCACACTTTTACTTTCATTGTTCTGCTCTACTAAATTAGATCAGAAATGTATCAGAAGAAAATCAATTTCTAAAGCTGAAATAAATCGAAATGATGGGTATATTATCATTATTTTTTAAGACGTAACAAACTGTACAAAGGAATTTGAGACATTGTGTCCAATAGATCATTCTTAACTCTTGCTTTCATTGCTCTGCTCTACAAAACTATATTAGTAATGGCATAAGAAGAACATCAATTTTTGAAACTGAACTACTTCAAAATGATGAGTGAATTATTATTCTTTTTTAGGTCATAGCTCACTATAACAAGGAATTCTAGACATTTTTTCCAATAAAACACTCTTGATCATTCATCCTTTTGCTTTAATTGCTTTACTAATATATTAGATTAGCAATGTATCGAAAGAAGATCAGTTCTGACAATAAACTACTTCAAAATGATGGGTACATTATAATTATTTTACAGGACGTAACAAAATATAGAAAAGAATTTCAGACATTGTGTCCAATTGAGCATTCCTGAGCAATGCACCCTTTTGTTTTCACTGCTCAGCTCTACTAAACTAGATCAGTAATATATCGGGTTAAGATCAATTTCTGAAACTGAATCATTTCAGAATGATGATTGCTTTAACATTCTTTTATAAGACGTAACGAAATGTACAAAAGGATGTTATAAATTGTTTTCAATAGAGCATTCTTAAGCAATGAAATCTTTTGCTTTAAGTGCTCTACTAATATATTAGATCAGTAATATACAAAGGGATTTTCGAATTATTTTTGTATTCAATATTGTAAGGAATTCAAGAGAAGAAATTTATTGTTATAAAATTGTGATAAGTGTTCTAAAAATAATTCTAGAATAGAATTGTAAGATTCATTAAAATGGTCCAGATCAGTGATTTTATGGAGACAGTTATCGAGTTCTTTTTTAATAAAAACCATTTCAGCAAAGGCTCTTTTAATAGGATGATTCTCTTGATGCAAAACTTCAATCTCATACCAAAGGAAAAAATTAGAAATACTATCAATAATATTATTATACAAATGGTCGTTAAGAACATTATCGTAATTTAATCTAACACAGATGGTGCCATTAATAATTTTAAAAATGCTGATATTAATAAAGTTAATAGTATTATTATTTTCTATTTCATGTGTAAATGGTCATCTTTTATGAATTGAGTTAAAAGTTTCGACAGTAATTTCAATGTTGTCTTCAGGAATAATTAAAATTGTATCATCTACATCTTGCATTACCAGGTCGGCTAAATTATTAGATATAGGAGAACCCATGGGAGTTCCAAAAGTTTGTCTATAAAAATTTTTATTAAATTGAAAGTATGTATTACCCATTAGAAATTAATTTCCTTCTTTAAATTTATCTAAAGGTAAGGCAGTAACTTTTTTAATATAAGGTCATCTTTTTTCAATACTATTAAGAACCAAATCTACAGAAACGCTAGTAAGGAGGGAAGTTACATCAAGAGAAATCATAATGTGGTCGGAAGGGATAATGATTTTATCTAGTTTTTGTTTCAAATAAATAGCATTTTTAATAGAAGATTCAGGTTTAGAAAGAGCAGAGTCTAAAATATTATTAACAATCTTAGCCATAGTATGCCTTTCTATGTTAGAACCTAAAAAACCTTCTATGCTTCATTTGTTAATTTTATTAAAAAATTTTCTGTGCATAGATTTTAAGTGATTATCATCAATTTTTTCACATGTTGTGTTATTATTTAACAATAATTCCATTTTGTTATAGTAAGCTTGTTTATTAATAATCACAGTAGCATTTCCTTTATCTGCACGTGTTGTAAAAATATCTTGATGTCCTTTGAGGAAGGTTTTTATTTCGGCAATATTATTAAAAATGATTCTATCTGAAGCCAAAAGATGACTAGGACTTTCGTAACTAATTCGTAATTTTGTAAGTGTTTTTTATACATTTAAAAATTCTTCATCTCAATAAATTAGTAAGATAATTATTACACTTTTTTAGATTTATGTTTTGGTTCCCCTGATGATGGTAATAGTGTATTTATGAAACGTTGCGTTTTGAAGATTTTAATTAACTTGTCCGATAGAGTTGATACAACATTGTGTTGTTCTTTTTTCTCGGAATTAGTAATGAATCAGAAGAAGATCAATTTCTGAAACTGAACTACTTCAAAATGATGGATGAATTATCATTCTTTTTTAAGTCTTAACACAACATACAAAGAAATTTTAGACATTGTTTGCAATAGAGCATTCTTGGTCAATGCACCCTTTTTCTTTAGTTGCTCTACTAATATATTAGATTAATGTTTAAAATTCCTCTTTTTTGGACAAAAGATCAACTTTTTTGTAGAAAATTAATCCTCTTAAATTGGATGTTTATTTTTCATGGTAAAAAAGTGATCATTTTTGATTACAATAAATAAATTAAAAGCTTTACTTTTCCTAGGTCCGACCGAGTTAGCGTATGTCAAAGTCATCAGTGATTGTTAGTACCGTTCGCGCTACTCGTGTAGATAATTTTCGAAGGCAGTGTATACATTTTCGTTCTCATAGTTTATTTGAAAGTTCAGAACCTTATGATCATATCTCAATTGAGCTAATAAAAAATAAGACTCTGTACCAACAATGCATTGCGACTCGTTTGGTTTGGCAGGAAGGGTACGATTCTGGATTTACTCGATTTGTATCGAAAGGGAAACGGCGACGGAAGTTTTCCAATTAAATGCGGATTATATTGCTCTGTCTCGGTATTGAATATACATCGATACTAAAACCAACCATCTGAATGTTTCCCATGGATCATCGAAACTTCAGTCAACATCAGCTGTCTGATAATGCAGCTCTGCTGTCTGGCACGAAAAGGTTTATCGTCAGGTCCTCGGACCTTTTATTTCTGTGTCTACAATCGCATTGGTTAAATCATCTTTCCACTACCGAGGACGAGTGTTTTAATTTCTTTTTAAAAACGTGTAAACAGAGATTGAATCCCTACCGCAGATTGAAAGAGATTCTGATGCAAATCAAACATTACTTTATGAAAATCGATCAAAAAATCGAGAAGGATTATTCCTCTGATTCTTCTCTGTCCGTAGAAAGAGCAAAATATTTTTTCCATCAGTTTTTTTTTGAGTATCCTTTCGATTAGAGGTAATAAGATTGCGAAGGAGAAGTTCATGGGAACGATTTATAAAATGTAATAGGACAAAACAAGCTCGTATAAGACTGGCGATCTGTAAATATGTCAGTACGATTGGATCGGCCCCTATTGTCCTAACTTTCCTACTCTGACAAACTCTTTAATCTTTCTTTCTCTTGCTTTATGTTTCCTTTTCTTTTTCTGTTTGGGGAGAAAGAAGGCGATTGATCCTTACAATATCTACTCTCACAAAACTAAGTATTGCAGTAGATATCAAGTTCAGCGATTCTAATACGACAGGTCCATTTCCTTCTCATAAAGACAACTCTCAATCCGAGGTCCAAAAAATCCCAGCAAGTCAGGGTTTTGACATAACCTGAAAAAACCTCATAAAACTTTATTTTCGAGTCCGGGGGTCAGGGCATGTTTACTATATGTTTTTGGAAAAAGAGGCGATTTTTTCAGCGACCCCAAAAACATATAGTAAACATGGTCTGACCTCCAGACCCGAAAAAAGATTTTTTATGATGTTTTTTGAGGTTATGTCAGAATCCTGATGTGCTGAGGGGTTTTGGACATCGGATTCAGATTCAGCGACCCCAAAAACATATGAGAAACGTGGTCTGACCCCCGGACTCAAAAAATTTTTTTTATGAAGTTTTTTGAGGTTATGTCAGAAGCCTGATGTGCTGGGGGGTTTTTGGACCTCGGATTCGGATTAGACGACCCCAAAAACATATAGTAAACATGGTCTGACCTCCAGACCCGAAATAAGATTTTTTATTGTGTTTTTTGAGGTTATGTCAGAACCCTGATGTGCTGGGAGTTTTTTGACGTTGGATTCGGATTCAGCGACCCCCAAAACATATAGTAAACATGGTCTGACCTCCAGACCCGAAATAAGATTTTTCATGAGTTTTTTGAGGTTATGTCAGAACCCTGCCGTGCTGGGGGGTTTTGGACCTCGGATTCGGATTAGGCGACCCCAAAAACATATAGTAAACATGGTCTGACCTCCAGACCCGAAATAAGATTTTTTATTGGGTTTTTTGAGGTTATGTCAGAACCCTGATGTGCTGGGAGTTTTTTGACGTTGGATTCGGATTCAGCGACCCCCATAACATATAGTAAACATGGTCTGACCTCCAGACCCGAAATAAGATTTTTCATGAATTTTTTGAGGTTATGTCAGAACCCTGCCGTGCTGGGGGTTTTGGACCTCGGATTCGGATTAGGCGACCCCAAAAACATATAGTAAACATGGTCTGACCTCCAGACCCGAAGGTTAGGATATCTTGAAAACCTGACGTACAGGAGCAATTTTGAGCTCGGATTCGGATTCAGCGCATCAAAATCCTTCCGAAATGTTTTGGTCTGGTCTCTGGCTTTAAAATTTGTCGGCCTGTGTTATTATTATTATTATTATACAATTGAATAATTAACTATTAATAATTATTAAATTATAAATTTCTATTATATTTAAGATAATTATTATTATTTTTATTCAATATCAGTATAAAACTCTTGAAGTCCATTCAAACGAATCGACTCGGCAGCAATGTCCGTCCTCCGAACTATCAGTAACTCGCGGAGGGTAATGTCGTTGCCAACCATTCGTAGAACCCGATCAACACCCGCGGCATCGAGAAAACGCAATATGAATTAAAAAATTAACCGTAATTGCCAATCGGCTAAATCCTCCGTACCATCACACATCACGGTGATGTTGGTAAAAAGTGCTGGAGCAAACATTTTTGAGTTAAAGTTTGATAAAAGAGAAAGAATAGCAAGCGAAGTTACTTCAAACGTAGATCTAGAGAAACTGTGATCTTGAGGCTGTGTAGGGTGGCTATATCAAAGTACCAAAGGTAAGTGGTGTAAAAGGGCAAAAATTAGGCGTTCACTAGTGCTACCTATCATCTTGAAGAAAATTCCGAAATAGTGCAAGATGTAGACAATTTTTGCATTTTGAGAAATCCTGTTGGAAATGGCGATCTGACCAATCAGATGGTTTGCCACACCTTCAATTTTCATGAGAACCATCGTCAAAGTCTGCCCTTAAGTGATAAAAACTCAAGATATTGTCAAAAATGCTAGACAGCAACCAGCCTGGCGATTATTTGAGGAGACTATATACTCTGCAAATACATAGCAATCTTTATTATGATCGCCTCGCATAATACAACACAACCATTATGATCATCATCACCATCATCATCAGCAAGGTGGTCGTCTAGACTGCAGCCTGACCCGGCTTTGTACAACAGGTACCTAAGGAGACGGATAAACCGTCTTGCTATAGAATTCGAGGCGTGCTTGCTATAAATATTTATACATCGAAAGCTTGATTGAGTTTGCACACGAAGAATAATATCCTGAGTGTTTTGCCGCTAGTCTATGTTGAATTGAAAAAATTTAAAACGATTCAGTATCATCTAAATAGCTAACAAACATTTACACGTCCTTCACCGGGGTCGTGAAGTTTTTCTGAAGAATATCTCGCTTCACAGTATCGTCGTTCTCTTTATTCACCTGTATTACATTGCTATTAAGGATAACAATCTATTTCGTTCAATATTTTTAGCGTTATTTTTCGGTGCTCACGTGCAGTGTCACGCTATATTTTTTACTATTTACACGTATGTAAATCAGGCTAAGACGCATGCGTGAGATACATACCTCCACGACGCGCTACTCTCTCTCTCTCTCTCTCTCTCTTGAGTGAAAGTATTCTCATTGTTTCAAGACATATGACTTCATATCTACACCGCCCCACCCGAGTAAGTCCGCCATGTGTGACCTATAAAAGCGGCCACGCAGGAAACAACTGTCAGTTATACTGGGAAAATTTCAACATATAAGATGTCGCAGTCTCCAAGTCAGACTATGGAATCTACCGTCAATCAGAGTGAAGCCTCGCAAGATTTGATAGTGAAACGTGTATCAAAAAAACTAATTTGCCCTGCAGATATGTCATCATCTAAAAGTCTAACATTGAAAAAAGCAAAATAACCACCTCTTCAGCCTCTGATTCTTGCAACAATATACGACTTGAATAACTCTTCCTTAAAAAAGGTTATTCTCTGTTTGGAAATTCGAGCCAATGGATCGTTTAAACCAGTTATACTATTCTTGGACCATAAATCTCATGGAATCTCCTTCAATCCTGATAAATGGCTTCAACTGCAACAAAAATTCGATCTCGCTTGTTCCTATTTGGAGAATCGATGCTGTAACAGTAAATCCGACTTTCGTTCTTTACAGATAAAAATTGGCCGTTATCACTTGTTTTTCAAAACTTTGTACTATGCAAAAGCTACTTTAATCGAAAAGATTGTACGAAAAGCAGGAAAGACAACAGAAGCCACACCAACAAATAGCGAGACGCAAGAAAGAAACGAGAAACTCTATATCCCGGGCATTGTTCTTCAATCACCCACATTTCAAGGCATCGTCAAAACTGTTATTTGCATTGATGAACGCATCAGAAGTATGGAGCAGGTTTTATCGAATGTCAAGCTCTGCAAGGATATTTTCGTGGAAGAATTAAGAGTTTATTTTTTAGCAGAGAACATACACAGGCCATCCAGTGAATTTGTACGTCAAATTGAGAATGTTAAATTTGAGTACTTTAAGCAGCAACTAAAGACCAAATTGTCACCGGAGTTTGTGAATTCACATTTTAAACTTGTATTTGTAATATGTGAGAGCATATGCATGCATTTTAAATGAAAATAAAACAAGAGTTTCTCAAACAAATTTTGAATCTGTGATCTGCAACCATTTTTCTGGAACTGAAATAAAAAATGCTTTTAGCTAATATGATATTTTTATATTTTCATAAATCCTTCTTGCGTGCGAAAGTATACGAGATTAAGATCCCAGCTCAAAAAAGATAAGATAGCATCTTGCGATGGGGTTTTGAGAGCAGGTTGTAAAGGCTTTTAGTTATTTAAATTGTAAAGCGTTTGAGCGTGTGAAAACAACATAAACTTTACGCTCTTTCCTCTCCATCTTTCTGTTATTTTCGTGAGATATTAAGTGTTTGAGGCAAATAGCAATTATATTTTCAAAGTATCGGTTGGCGCAAGTGGGCCAACGTATGAACTCACCTGCCGATAAGCTAATCCAGGCGATCCTGGAACGCGGCTGCCGCGTACTAGCTGATTTTCGGCATGCGAACCAGGCTGTAATAAGCTCAAAAAGCCTGATCCGTGCGCGGAACCGGAAAAAGCTTCTTATGTTCCCGGGTGTGAACCCGAAAGAGCTTATATAGATTCCACACTGACCGCGGTTACGAGGTGACTAGTTTTCAGAAATAGGACCCTCGTTGCCGCATCTTCTCACAGCTATGGTTTGCGGTCCAAGTGGATGCGGGAAAACTTTTTTCGTCAAAAATTTCTTACGTTGCATCGAAGTCACGTGTAACAGACATTTTGAACGTATTTTTTCTTGCTATTAAGAATGGCAGTCGTGTTATTCTTAGTACTGTAAAACCATAGAATTTACAGAAGGCTTACCGCAGCTTGACAGACAAAGGGATATGTCTCTCAATAGAATTGTGTAGTTGTTTTTTAAAATACTTGAGAGCGAGCTCAATTTCTACATCTTGCTCGACAAATATATCCAGAAAATCCTCGTTTTTTACAACAAGCTTACCAGGACGCGACATCTCAACCTCACGGTTATCTTCTTCTCGACTTAAAACAGTCTACACCCGATAATTGTCATTTTGGAACGAATATTTCTCCAACTGATACGTGTACATATCTGTCAAAAACATAAGAGGAGGTGCTCGAGTTGATTAGATAACAGTTGTACGTCTGTGATGGCGTTGAGTGCACGTAAACCATTGGTGAAAAAAACACAGCAGCATTGCATGCGCTGTGCCGCCTCGATCGTGATCAACGAGAAGCGATTCTGAGCACAGCTAATGCAAAACTCATGAAATTTATATTTGAGTGCGCTCTAAATATTTTGGCAGAGAATATACCTTCAAAAACAGATGAGAAACACAAGTTAAAAAAGCAGAAACATACTCTGAAAAAATTGGCAGCATCGAGGGGTACTTGGAAAAATAAAAAACGCTTTATCATTCCGAAGGGTGGATTTTTACAGTTATTACTCGCACCGATTATCGGTAGTCATCTCTTTAATATTTTCAGCTCAGCTAATTCACGAGAGTAAGAATTCCTTTAACATTTAATTGAAAATTATGGAACATGCGAGAAAGATGGTTTTGGTGCCAAGCAAGCAGGTAGAAAAATTTCTACAGCAAGGTTTCGTATCAGAGGCCAATACTGGAAACACGCAAGGGCACGCTTCCTTGATGAATCCTGTAGATCATATCTTCTCTAGTGCTAACTACAAAGTTCCCAATCTCAAAGATACGACCAGGACTCCAGGTAATATTATGATAAGACTCGATGCTGAAGTGAGTGAAATATTAAATTCACCATTCTTGAAAGGTGAGCGTGAGAAATGGAAAATGCACCAATAGGATTCATAAAATTTTTTACTTCTCTACAGCCCTAATAGCACAGAACGTTCCAGGAACGTTCCGCGGGCACCTTCGAAACGTTCCAGCGGAATGTTCTAGGAACTTTCCCAGGAGGTGCAAAATGTCTGCCGGTTGGGAACGTTCCAGGACCGTTCCACAGGAACGTTCCAAACAAAAATGACCGTTATTGTTATTATTATCACTAAATATCGCGTAAACCGTAAGTGATATGTCGAATTCGATGTCAGTTTATGATATGGACATCATCTTATAGATAGTATATGCGGTACTCAAAACTCAAAAATGACATCCATTTTCACCTATCTCTTACGGTTTACGAGATAATTATTGTTAAAAATAACAATAATGGAAGGTTCCCCTCAGGTCCCAATAGAACGTTCCTGGAACATTCCCAACCGGCGGACATTTTACACCTCCCGGGAACTTTCCTGGAACGTTTCGCTAGAATGTTCCGAAGGTGCCCGCGAAACGTTCCAGGAACGTTCCTTGAACATTCCGTGCTATTATTAGGGGGGAAACATAGAAGCATAAAAAACCGAATGAAGAGCAGGATACTCAGAGAGATAAAAATAGGTTTTGCGAACAATAGTAATGATAATAATGATGATGAGGGGGAAGATCATTTCAAAAATATTTATGATATTATTACAACTATTCCAAAAACATTTAAAAATGAAGGAAATGTTTCAATCCAACGACTTTGTGAACCAGATTTACGAAAACTTGTGAAATAAGATTTACATGGTTCTATCTTTATAGATGGTAAATCTGTAAAAAATGAAAGTATTAGTGATCTAATAAACGATGCATTGAGGTTGAGAAAAAAGTTAAGACCGTCTCGAAGAGGCTAGTTTGCCATGGTCCTTCCTGAAATCGGCATGTCTAGAGGATTGTCGGAAATAGAGAATACTGGAAAGAAAATATAATCTCTCCGAGAGAGACAGGTAGTCGACGTAGTCCCAAACGATAGCCTAGACTTTATGACTCAGTAATGACAGAAGAAGACGAAGGCAGCATTAGTGGTGAGGAGGTTCAAGGGCACATATTTATTATGATTATATGATTAATATGATCTTTATTCATTTAAGGTTACAAGTACTCGTATCACTGACCCCCCGTGTAGAAGTGGGAAGCGAGCAACACTTGGCAGTACGCGTGGAAGAGTCTTACGTGCAAATGTGATTGTGTGGTTAAAATCTCAAGATTCATATGATCTACACGTACCTATTCAGCGACGTTTCAGAAGAATAAATTACGATATGTCAAATATAGATGATTTATGGGAAGCAGATTTAGTTGATTTGAACCATTTGAAAGATTCCAACGATGGATACTTGTATCTACTGGTGGTGATTGACGTGCTGAGTTAATACGTTTGGATTGAGCCTCTTAAAAATAAATCTATGAATGAAGTGAGAAGGGCTTTTGAGTGTATTCTTGAGAAAAGTGGAAAGCGATCTCGCGCCTGCCTTCAGAGCGATATAGGAAAAGAATTTCTCGGTGTGGTTTTCAAAATTTTTCATCGAAACGTGGTATAAGATTTCATGCTGTACGTGATCCAAATGTTAAGGCTGTTGTAGTCGAACGATTTAATCGCACACTGAGAAAACTTATGTGCCGCTATTTCACTTTTAGTAATACTCATCGTTATAATAATGTTTTGCAACAACTTGTACAAGGCTATAATAATGCGCGACATTCTAGTATAAGCATGCGACCATCAGAGGTGACTTTGGAAAACGCAGCACACGCCCAATTAAATATTCTAAGAAAGTAAGGTGGAAAAGCTATACGTAGTAAACAGCCTAAATATAAGGTCTCTGATTACGTACGAATCAGTAGAGAGAAAGGCGTCTTTGCGAAACGTCATGAAGGTGCATGGACAGAAGAGATTTTTGAGATGAGACGAGTCATAACGGGTCGTAGACAAATCCAAGATGCTTACGAGTTACATGATCTGTCTGGTGAGAATATTGACGGAGTTTTTCACGAGAAAGAACTATCGGGTGTGAAAAATGATGCTGATATTCATGAGACAGAATTTAGAATTGAACCAGTGATACGTAGTAAGGGGAAAGCTTCCAAACAACAGTTACTTGTCAAGTAAATGGGATATTCTGCTGATATTTATTCTGATTTAAAAAATTTACAATGAATTTTATTTAATTTTACCGAGCAATAGCAGTATGAAGTACTTTCCGCATTTCTTGCAGAGCAGGTATTTTTCACGTTTACATGCTTAAGTACGTTCTCCATTTTCTTACCGTAAACTACATTATTCATCAATTTGTACAAATCCTTTTCGAATTCATTGTTAGCTTGTGCTCTCTTTTCAGTATTGAAATCTATGTAACTCTTGAGCCATGTTGACTGATTAAATTTAAGTACTCTGTGAATTTTGATTAATACAATACCGTTTGCAATAGCATGTTTAACAGATCGGTAATGGAGAAAGTACTTATGTTTCAGTAGGACGGTAGTAAGAAGCTTCTTCTGCTTGGAACCCGGTGGTTTCGAGTGTTCTGGATAGAACGGTAAATCATTCTGCTCATCGGGAAGCTCGGGTGGATAGTACAAATCAACTTCTAGAATATAACCAATGGGTGAATCATCTGGAATATTAAAATCAAAAATATCCCAATTTGTCACCCACTCGAAACCACCGTGAGGAAGGGATTGTCCCATAGCCCAACCATAAAGGTTGTTTGCATCGAAACATACAATGTAGATGATCTCACGTCTTTCATCAAAAACTTTCATTTACTTGTTGTTCGCAAGGGAGTATCGGTTGGGGCATTGACTCACTCCACCCTTTTTATCATTCTCAATCATCAATAGCATAACTACGTCAATGAGGAGTTCCAATCTTACCCCTGTATATTTGAGCTAGGCGTCCCATGTGAAGCCAGGAGTCCTGTAGTAATGTGCTGGATCGAGACCGTAAGCCATGAGACACTGTTCTCGGAAAATTTCAAATACATCAGCCAACAACAACACATCATTCTTCATGTATAATTTCACATATTCGCCGAGAGTTTTAACACTGAATGCACACCATACTTGTTGTGCGCTTTCGTAATCCTCATCAGATATTGATGAGTCTTTCAGGGTACTATAAAACTTTTCTTTTGGTGGAAGCTCATTTTCTTTCAGTTTCACCCTCGAGTCCAGATATTCATAGGGGAGAACACCTTTCCTCGTTAGAAGTTCAACTTTTTCACTCTCAATTCCAGTAAACATTGCACTCAAAATTTTATTTTGTAAAAGAGATGTATTTTTCCTTATTTAATGCTAGAAATTTTACTCTTCCTTCAAATTGTGTAGCAATATCGCGGATAATAAAGTGAGCATCATACCCACTCAAGTTATGGAACACAACAGGTATGATGTTGGAATCTTGGTAAACTAGATTACAGTGTTCATGTGCGCGACCCCGATATTTTCCTGTCAGGTGACAGTGATCGCGAACCTTCTTCATCGGTGGATGTAGGGCTTTCTGACAGATGTGACAAGTAGTGACTTTAGAGAAAGCTTCCTGTTGCCTTGCTGTTAGTTTCTGCATCGGAACTGGAGATGCCCGAATTTTCTCACAGTTATTTGCAATTAACTGTAACTTCAGAGAAAACCACTTAGCTGGTTGCATCCCTTCAGGGCATGAGGTGCAGAATGACAGTGAATCATTGTAGCTGCAGTTGAATAAGTACCCCATGTAAAAAACTACATGTTTTTGGAATACTTTAAAGTTTGTCCTCTGTTTTAGTACATCATCACTTGGTATTAATAGGGACTCACAATCGGCATAGATAATGAAAGGTACTCTTTCTCTATATTTGAAATTTCTGAATTCAATTATGTTACTGCCCGAATTTGGTAGCACTATTTTACAATCATTCACTTTTTTACAATCTTCGCTCTGAGCGACCAACTTCTCTATTTTCTAAAAGTAGTGCAAGCATCGTTCACAGATATGTTTTCTTTTATAATGTTACGATAGCTGGCGGCTAACTAATCGAGAAAGATCTTTGACCCACACATAGTGGAAGTTGATAGACTTGGGACTTACCTCCTGTTAATTGTTGTCTTCTTCTTCTTCTTCTTTATCACTGCTGTCTTCATTCACATATTCCTCTTCAACTCGGAGGAGGTTCACATGAGCTTCTCACACCTGTAAAGTGAGATGAAGAGGAACTACTGTCAACTGATTCTTTTTTTTTTCAATTGAACCATAAATATTCACTGAGATGTTACTTTGTGCTTCAAATTTGGACACATCTTTCATTGCTGCGGGGAAATTGATTTCAGAAAAAATTAATTTATCCTTGTATTGCTCATAGCTGGACACGCGTTTAGGATTGTACTGATTTATATTGGCTGGATGTATGGATGATAATATAGCCCACTTAAAGCACTCATTGTCCTTCATATTTTTCACGTTGACACATGCCTCTTTTCTCTTGATCCTCAGAGAAAGATCAATGTATGAGCTACCTTTCATGGGGTTTAGTTTGTTGATATTCACTTCTAATTTCACAATAGAGTGTAAGGTCCATCCAGAGCCTTTCTCTTGAAACTCCTCCATCTCAGTCAAGATGGGGTGTCTTGCGTTGTTGGTCAATCATCATTTCAAATCCGTGGTGACGTATATCTCTTTATTTTTTGATTTAAAGTTCTTTACATCAGGATCGTCGTTACCAATTTTTAGATAATATGCAGTGAGCACAGTGTTGATTTTAAAAGCCCTATGTTCACGCAAGGATCGGCCCACATGTATAATAAATAGCACTTGGGCGTCATCCAGGAAGGCAATAACATCCTTCTGAACTAGGTTCGCGACAATGCATGTTTTCACTCGACTATTGAATGCTTTATCGACGTCAATCCACTGCAGTCGACCGTTAATATCATTGCGTTTCTTCTGAAGTCCGCTTCCCTTCTTAGCGAGAAACTCGAACCGAGCTTTAAGATATTCCAAGTGTTCAATAATATTTAGACACTTTCTTTTCTGATTTATTAACAGTCGTGGTATACATGTCAATTCCTTTCGCACTGCCTTTAAACACAATATGCACTCGTTCCTTCATCGATTGACTTTGTTTATTTGTACGTTCCCCGATGATGATGATGATGATGATGATGATGATGATGATGATGATGATGAGGATGCTGATGATGAAAGCAGGGCCAGTGCTTTCTCGAAAGCAGGAATACGTTTTACACACTCATCCAGGATAATTTTTCACTAGATATAGACTGTATACACTAATAATGTTTTAAGTTCACAAGTTATTCTTTCTGTTTTGATAATTTTATATTTACTATCCACCTTTACTGCACTGCCTCGCACAGTGGAATGACTGCACTCAGATTTGATGCCTCCTTTTATAGTCCGCTATTCTCAACTACACCAATACCTGTAGAAGATTCTAGAACTTAAGGATTCCCCTAGCCCCACGATCTCACGTCTGCGCATCTCTGAATATGGGCCAGAGACCACACGACGATACGCCCTGGCATGTATCTGAACTTCGGTGTTACACTCTCGCGGTAGAACAGAGATCACATTCATCGACAATCTGTTCGGAAACGACTGTAGATGAAGTGAAACTTTGCGCGCCGATGTTCTACCGACTGTGGTGACCCCATTGCCTGTGTCTCACTCTGCCGGTATGGTAGAGAACACCACTATCGATTATGGTTATGGAAACGACTGTCGGTAATTTAGCACGGAAGCGAACCATGAGCGCCTGTCGGTAAATCACCGATCACTGTTTTACCGACCAAGGTGTCACCGAATTGTCATAGGTATAATACTTTCTTACGACCTATCCGGGAGCGCAAAGAATATTTATGTAAAATTTGGTGCCGATTAGTCAAAAACTGTGGCAGTTCTCCCACCCCTTTCCTATCTGCACCACTATCACTCTTACGAAATGTTCGGGAGCCCAAAGAATATTTTTATGCGAAATTTGGTGCCAATTTGTCAACAACTGTGGATTTGCATAAGCATAATAAGTTTTGGGCCACTTGATTTCATATATTACATTCGCGTGTCGGGGAGCCCAAAGAAAATGTATGCAAAACTTGGTGCCGGTTGGCCAACAACTTTGGCAGTGCTCAAATAATGCTATCTGCTCCCTCCCCTATTTTCTCACGACCTTTACAGTAGCCCAAAGAATATGTTTTAAAATTTTTTTGCCGATTATCCAAAAATTGTGACGGTGCCACCACCCGCTATCTGCCCCCATTGCTCTTACGACTTGTCCGGGAGCCCAAGGAATGTGTATGTCAAAATGTTGTGCCGAACTTTCAGCAGCTGTGGATTTGCATAAGCATCATACGTTTTGAGCCACTTTATTTTCTATATTAGCTGTACACGTCAGGGAGACCAAGGAATCTGTGTGAAAAATTTGGTGCGAATTTGTCAAAAACTGTGATAGTGCCCCCACACCGAACTATCCTACATTATTCTTTCGACCTTTCCGGGAGCACAAAGAATATGTATGCAAAATTTGGTGCCGTTTGGTCAACAACCTTGGCAGTGCCGCCCCCCACAGCCCCTATTACTCTTACGGCCTGCTCGGGAGCTCAAAGCATATGCATGCAAAATTTGGTTACGGTTAGTCAAAAACTGTGGCTGTGCCCTTATTTGCCCCCCATTAATTTTCCGACCTGCCCCGAAGCCCAAAGTATATGCATGCAAAATTTGGTGCCGATTAGTCAAAAACTGTGGCCGTGCCCTCACACCCCTATCTGCCCACCATTTTCTTACGACCTATCTCGAAGAGCAAAGAATATGTATGCGAAATTTAGTGACGATTAGTCAAAAACTGTGGCTATGCAAAATATCTGCCCAACCCGCCCTCATTACTTTTAAGACCTGTCCGAAAGTCCAAAGAATATGTACGCAAAATTTGGTGCCGATTAGTCAAAAACTGTAGCAGTGCCCCCCCCCCCCACTATCTGCACTACTGTTACTCTTACGAAATTTTCGGGAGCCCAAAAAATATGTGAGCGAAATTTTGTGCCGATTTGTCAACAACTGGATTTGCATAAGCATCATACGTTTTAGGCCACTTGATTTTATATCCTAGATTTACCTGTCCGAGAAAACAAAGGATCTGTGCGCAAAATTTGGTGCCAGTTAGTTGAAAGCTGTGATAGTGCCTCCACTCCTAACTGCCCCCAATTAATCTTTCGACCTGTGCGGGAACCCAAGGAATATGGAAGCAAAATTTCGTGCTGATTGGTCAAAAAATGTGGCAATGCCCCCATGAGCCCCCCATTACACTTTCGAACGGTCCGGGAGCCAAAGGAATATGTATTCAACATTTGGTGCCGAACAGGCAAAAACTGTGGCGGTTCTCTCCTTTTGGCCTTATACAGTGTGTCCCAAATTTATAGGGCCACCTACTTTTTTTGGATGATTTTTTTTCCTACGTCAGCAAATTACATTAAAATTTTTGAGTGTGTTAAGGAATTAAATTGAAGATTCTTCTCTAAATATGATAAGCCTAATTTGTGTCGTTTCTTTAAACAGTTATGATGAAAAAAGTGGTGACCCACATTAGTAGGGCCAGTTGAAAAATTCAATTTTTCGGAATGAATTGCTTCATTCAAGTATTTAAAGTTATTATAACCAATGATTATTCAAGTAATTCAAGCCTTATTTGCAAAAAATTAGTAGTCAATTGCGTTTTCGTCATTCTCGAATACCATTTTCATTCGTATTGGCATTGAATCATTGAGATTTTTTGGGACTTCTTACGCTGGTGTTGTCCCACGTTGGCTTCACTGCTTCCTTCAGCAGTTCGTGCTACACATATGGAAATACACAAAATAGGTACTCAGCAAATAAATAATAATTCATTGCGAGTATTTTGACTACATATGTTAATGGTTCTGCTCAGAATGAATACATGTATTCCATTTTTAAACACTATATTACAAATAAAATTTCTAACGCTACAGGGTTTCGAACCTACATCTATACCTGAATCTATCGCGTAGCAGTCGCGAGTCTTACCCATTACTTTATACCTACAGAATTGATAGTCGATGAAAAAACCATCCTCATAAGCTTTGTCAGTGGTTCCGCATATTCTGACCCTATTATAAAAGTGATTAACATATTCAATAAACTTTTTCTAAAAATGGCTATAGAGAGATGAAAATGATCTGAGCTAAGTAAGTCACGAAGTGACATCTCCGCCCCACTGGCTCAAATCGTTCAAAGCAGTTGAAAAATAACAATTTTTTAACTATTTTTTCCCATTAATTTTTTCGTTATTATGCGACGTCATGTGGATGTGAAATAAATTAACTGTTAACGGGAATATAAATGAAATAATTTTTAAATAAATAATTCAAACTGATTACAATCGTCAGGGTTCCATAGCCCCGGGCTGAAACCCATAAATTTTTTTTTCAAACATTTTTCCTCAAATAATTTTTTTTTTCAATTTTTTTCAAACAATTTCTTATCCAAGATTTTTTTTCAAGCATTTTTTTCAAACTTTTTTTGAACAATTTTTGTTGAAACATTTTTCTTTTGGCGCCCACTTTCACTTATTTTTCTTTGTGTAATATTTTGTTTTTTCGCGTTTTAGGCCATTTTACAACTCTTGATAATGACATAGAATGTAATTTTTAATGAGCATTTAAAATTTGCATTGACACAACTTAAAAATTTTATTGCGAACTGCGACAATTTTTTTAATAACAAATTTTTTTTAACTTTCGCGTGACGTCTCGCTTTTTATGTGTTTCAGACTATTTTAAAACGATTAAGAATTACATCAAATATAAATTTTTTGGAACATTTACAATTTATCATAAAGATGGAGCTTAGCATTCTTTTTCTTGAAAAAAAGGAGGTGCCTGCGTGTACCGAAATTTTGATACGAATATGGATATGTCTACACAAAAATCCAGCTATTCGTACCCAAATTTTGGTCGTTTTGAAATAATGAACCCTAGTATATCCGAGGGCCGGCCCAAATTTGGACCGAGGTTTGACTAACCGTCGGGTGCATCATGATGACTTGTACAAGTGTATGTTATGCTGATAATCGCACCATCTCTTGTGCAGAGTCGAGCCGACCGTACTTTCACGGTCTTTTTGGCACAAAGAACCAGAGTTTATCCGACAGTCTGCTCATACTCGGGCCAAGGTTTGACCTACCGTCGGGTGCATCACGGTGACTTGTGGCTAACCGATTACTGTATCCAGAGTCAGACCGACCGTATTCTTGCGGTCGTATCGACGAATCTGCCACAGTTAATCTGATGGTTGGCCCAAAGTTGGGACAGAATTGGGCCGACAGTCGGCTTTTCGCCCGCTGCCGATGTCAGTTGTTAGCGTCGGTGGGACCATGGCAGCTTGAAAACACCTTAGTCGGCCCAACTCTGGTTACCGTAGTTCAGTTAACAAAGCAGGGCCGACTTTGGGCCGTTGGTTAAGCACCTCATTTCACCCATTAAACGTAAGTGAACACTGTTACGTCTCTATATCTACACTATAGAACCCTTACTGATCCTTTTTATAGAGACACTTTTGATATATTAAATGATATAAAGAGAATACAAAAATTTTGGAAAATGACAAAAGAATGACAATTTATCTGAAAATGTTAAAACGTTATTTTCTTAAAAAGGCAACCTTTTAAAATTTGTGTTTTTCCAGGGAATATTTCTGACAATGTTCACTACGTTTTTCGTAAATGCTTTCTCGTAGGTAAACCATTTTTTCTGCAAGGAAAAGTACAAATTTGCTTAGAATTGAAATTGCTGACAAAAAGTCTTTTACACGTTTTAAAATGTTTCATTTCAGCGACTCAAATACACTGAAACCTAGATTGTATACCAGTTTAGGGACTGATGGTGGAATACAATCCAGGGTCTCCGAGCTGTTTTGTCTTTCTCCTGTTTCTCTCTCTGTTTGTTACGCCTGAGTGAACACCACGCATCTCCGCGCAGCGCCTCTCCACCATACTCGCAGCGCGGCGTCAATTCTCGGAAGCCCTCGATGTCTTCGCTCGTACTATCGATTTTCTTCACTTTTGAATAGAAAGTCCATTAAACGTATTTTCTATGTGCTGTTACGTCTCAAAAGTCGCAACAGATCTACACTATTTTCTATAGTTCGGTGGTGAATCCAACTTTTACATACTAAAATGCCTCTGTTGTGCCTCTGTTTTGTAGAACCAATTGGAGAACCCGTACTGGAGAACGAGACGAGAAATGTACTGAAGAACGAGACGAGAACTGTACTGGAAAACGAGACGATAAATGCGGTTTTAGTAAACGTTCACTGATTCAAGGGTTGAAGAAAACTCGGAGATGCGACGGAAACTGATTTAACTGTTGCGCATGGTGGTTGCAAACTAAACGAGTGTCCGAAGAGTGGGTGTAACGCAAGTCTGACCTCAGGCCCAAGAATGTTTCCCGCTGTAGGTGTCTCTGCCTCTATAATGAATGTGCGTGCCACTTTTCAGTTTAGTATACGATTTCTAGGAAACATTTCGAGGTTTAACAGAATTCGTGGGGTGACATGATATTTGCTCTATGTGCATTAGCCTTTTAAATGAAGTGGTTAGAAATGCTTAATTATGATTTGCTACAATTTGTCGGTAGTTCCGCATATTCTGACCCTATTATAAAAGTGATTAACATATCCAATCAACTTTTTCTAAAAATGGTAATAGAGAGATGAAAATGATCTGAGCTAAGTAAGTCACGACGTGACGCCTCCGCCCCACTGGCTCAAATCGTGGGAGTGAAAATACCACATTCTAGTCTAATTACAATACTCACAATTTTGTGAGAGAAAAAATTGTTTCACGAAGAGAGAAGAGAAAAATGGTAGGGGAAGTATTAAATGATACATATATTCTTGGCATAATCTAAGAGTATTTTATGACATGTAATACGTCGTTTCGTCACAGAAATGTGACATCTCGCCCCTCTCAAACTCGAATCATGGTGGTGAAATCGCCATATTCGAGTCAATTTTATAACTTCAAGTGAAAACTGCAGGTTTTGGGAGATATCGAATTTTCTGGAATATTTAAATAGAATATATATGTAATAGTAATCAAACGGTGATTCTGGGATACCGGGCGACCTCTCAGAGTATGCAGCCTTATCCTTGCATGCGGGGCTCTACAAGGAAAAATTTTCCGAAAATCTTGAAAATTGCCCAAGATATGGAGGTCATAACATTTTGCAAAGTGATGACCACCAAAATAGAAAGTGTTTTAGCCGCCGTGATGAAGGGACATTCGTATGGGGTTTCAAATGCACTTATATGCGCCATAAAATTTTTTCGAAAATCTTTAAAATTGCCCAAGATATGGATGTCATAACATTTTTCAAAGTGATGACCACCAAAATAAAATGTTTTTAATTCGGAGTGACGAATGTACTTTCCTATGGGGTTTCAAATGCGCTCATGTGCATCCTGAAAATTTTCCGAATAATTCGAAAATTGTCCAAGATATGGAGGTCATGTTATTTTGCGAATTGATGACCACCAAAATAAAAAGTTTTTAATCCGAAGTGATGAAGGGACTTTCGTATGAGGTTTCAAATGCGCTTCTTTGCGCCATGAAAATTTTCCGAATATCTTGAAAATTGCCCAAGGAATGGAGGTCATGACATTTTGCAAAGTGTTGACCACCAACATTAAAAGTTATTAATCCGCGTTGTTGAAGGGACTATCGTATGAGGTTTCAAATGCACTTATATGCGATAAGGAAACTTTCCAAAAATTTAGAAAATTGCCCAAGATATGGAGGTCATGACATTTTGCAAAGTGATGACCACCAACATAAAAAGTTTTTAATCCGCATTGTTGAAGGGACTATCGTATGGGGTTTCAAATGCGCTCATACGCGCCATGCAAATTTTCCGAATATCTTGTAAATTGCCCAAGATAAGGAGGTCATAAAATTTTTCAAATTGATGTCCAGCATAATAAAAAGCTTCTAATAAGCAGTGATGAAGGGACTTTTGTGTGGGGTTTCAGATGCGCTCATACGCGCCATAAAAATTTTCCGTAAATCTGGAAAATTGCCCAAGATATGGAGGTCATAACATTTTGCACAGTGATGACCACCAAAATAAAAAGTGTTTAATCCGCAGTGATGAAGGGACATTCGTATGGGGTTTCAAATGCGCTCATATGCGCCATACAATTTTTTTGCAAATCTTGAAAATTGCCCAAGATATGGATGTCATAACATTTTTCAAAGTGATGACCACCAAAATAAAATCTTTTTAATCCAGAGTGATGAATGTACTTTCCTATGGGGTTTTAAATGCGCTGATATGCCCAATGAAAATTTTCCGAATATTTCGAAAATTGCCCAAGATATGGAGGTCATGTTATTTTGCAAAGTGATGTCCAACAAAATGAAAATTTTTCAATCCGAAGTGAGGAAGGGACTTTCCTATAGGGTTTAAATGCGCTCATATGCGCCACAAAAAATTTCCGAATGTCTTGAAAATTCCCCAAGATATGGAGGTCAGAAAATTTGCAAAGTGATGACCACGAATATAAAAAGTTTTCAATCCAAAGTGATGAAGATACTTTCCTATGGGGTTTCTAATGCGCTTATATGCGCTATGAAAATTTCCCGAATATTTCGAAAATTGTCCAAGATATGGAGGTCATAACATTTTGCAAAAGTGATGACCACCAAAATAAAAAGTTTTTAATCCGCTTTGGTGAAGGGACTATCATATGGGGTTTAAAATGCGCTCATATGTGCCATGAAATTTTTTGAATTGCTTGAAAATTGCCCAATATATGGAGGTCATAACATTTTGCAAAGTGATGACCACCAAAATAAAAAGTTTTTAATCGGCTCTGGTGAAGGGACTATCATATGTGGTTTCTAATGCGCTCATATGCGCCATGAAAAGTTTCCGAATATCTTGAAAATTGCCCTAGGTATGGAGGTCATGACATTTTGCAAAGTGATGACCACCAAAAAGAAAAAGATTTCAGTCCGCTGTGATGAAGTTTCAAATGCGCTGATATGCACCATGAAAATTTTCCAAATATTTTGAAAATTGCCCAAGATATGGAGGTCATGTTATTTTGCAAAGTGATGACCACCAAAATAAAAAGTTTTTATTCCGAAGTGAGGCAGGGACTTTCGTATGGGGTTTAAAATGCGATAATATGCGCCATGAAAAATTTACGAATATCTTGAAAATTGCCCTAGGTATGGAGGTCATGACATTTTGCAAAGTGATGACCACCAAAATAAAAAGTTTTTAATCTTAAGTGAGGAAGGGACTTTCCCATGGGCTCTCAAATGCGCTCATACGCGCCACGAAAAATTTTCGAATATCTTGAAAATTCCCGAAGATATGGAAGTCAGAACATTTTGCAAATTGGTGACCACCAAAATGAAAAGTTTTTAATCCTAAGTTATAAAGGGACGTTCGTATGGGGTTTTAAATGCGCTCATATTCGTCATGATAATTTTCCGAATATCTTGGAAATTGCCGAAGATATGGAGGACATGACATTTTGCAAAGCGATAACCACCAACATAAAAAGTTTTTAATCCGCATTGGTGAAGGGACTATTGTATAGGGTTTCAAATGCGCTTATATGCGCCATGAAAATTTTCCAAAAACCTTGATAATTGCGCAAGATATGGAGGTCACAACATTTTGCAAAGTGCTGACCTGCAAAACAAAAATTTTTTAGTCCGAAGTGGTGACGGGACTTTCCTATGGAGTTTTAAATGCGCTCATATTCGCCGAGAGAATTTTCCGAATATCTTCAAAATTGCCCAAGATATAGAGGTCATAACTTTTGCAAAGTGATGACCTGCAAAATAAAAAGCTTTAATCCGAAGCGATGAAGGGACTTTCCTATGAAGTTTCAAATGCGCTCATATGCGCCATGAAAATTTTCTGAAAATCTTGAAAATTGCCCAAGATATGGAGGTCATAACATTTTGCAAAGTGATGACCACCAAACTAAAAAGTTTTTAGTCCGAAGTGATGAAGAGACTTTCGTATGGGGTCTTGGATGCGCTCATATTCGCCAAGAAAATTTTCCGAATATCTTGAAAATTGCCCAAGATATAGAGGTCATAACATTTTTTAAAGTGATGACCACCAAAATAAATAGTTTTTAATCCGAAGTGATGAAGGGACTTTCTTATGGGGTTTCAAATGCGCTGATATGCACCATGCAAATTTTCCGAATATTTTGAAAATTGCCCAAGATATGGAGGTCATGTTATTTTGCAAAGTGATGACCAACAAAATAAAAAGTTTTTAATCCGAAGTGAGGCGGGGACTTTCGTATGGGGTTTAAAATGCGTTTATATGCGCCATAAAAAATTTCAGAATATCTTGAAAATTGCACTAGGTACGGAGGTCATGACAGTTTGCAAATTGATGACCACCAAAATAAAATTTTTTAATCCGAAGTGAGGAAGGGACTTTTCTATGGGGTCTCAAATTCTTTCATATGGGCTACGAGAAATTTCCAAATATCTTGAAAATTCCGCAAGATATGGAGGTCAGAACATTTTGCAAATTGATGACCACCAAAATAAAAGTTTTCTATCCAAAGTGATAAAGGGACTTTCGTATGGGGTTTTAAATGAGCTCATATGCGCCATGAGAATTTTCTGAATATCTTGAAAATTGCCCAAGATATAGAGGTCATAACATTTACAAAGTGATGACCAGCAAAATAAAAAGTTTTGAATCCGAAGTGATGAAGGGACTTTCCTACGGGGTTTCAAATGCGCTGATATGCACTATGAAAATTTTCCGAATATTTCGAAAATTGCCCAAGATATGGAGGTCATGTTATTTTGCAAAGTGATGACCACCAAAATATAAAGTTTTCCATTCGAAGTAAGGAAGGGACTTTCGTATGGGGTTTCAAATGCGCTGACATGCACCATGCAAATTTTCCGAATATCTTGAAAATTGCCCAAGGTATGGAGGTCATGTTATTTTGCAAAGTGATGACCACCAAAACAAAAGTTTTTAATTTAATTTGAGGAAAGGACTTTCCTGTGGGGTCTTAAATGCGCTCATATGCGCCACGAAAAATTTCCGAATATCTTGACAATTCCCCAAGATATGGAAGTCAGAACATTTTGCAAATTGATGACCACCAAAATAAAAAGTTTTTAATCCGGAGGGATGAAGGGACTTTCCTATGGGGTTTCAAATGCGCTTATATGCGCCATGAAAATTTTCCGAAAATCTTGAAAAGTGCCCAATATATGGAGGTCATAACATTTTGCAAAGTGGTGACCACAAAATTATAAAGTTTGTAATCCGCATTGGTGAAGGAAATATCATATGGGGTTTCAAATGCGCTTATATGCCCCATGAAAATTTTTTGAATTGCTTGAAAATTGCCCAATATATGGAGGTCATAACATTTTGCAAAGTGATGAACACCAAAATAAAAAGTTTTCAATCCGCATTGGTGAAGGGACTATTACATGGGGTTTCAAATGCGCTCATATACGCCATGAAAATTCTTTGAAATGTTTGAAAATTGCCCAATATATGGAGGTCATAAGATTTTGCAAAGTGATGACCACCAAAATAGAATTTTTTAATCTGAAGTGATGAAGGGCCTTCCGTATTGGGTTTGAAATGCTTTTATATGCGCCATAAAAAGTTTCCAAATATTTCGAAAATTGCCCATGATATGCAGGTCATGTTATTTTGCAAAGTGATGACCACCAAAACAAAAGTTTTTAATTTGAAGTGAGAAAAGGACTTTCCGATGGGTTTTCAAATGCGCTTATATGCGCCATGAAAATTTTCCGAAAATCTTTAAAAGTGCCCAATATATGGAGGTCATAACATTTTGCAAAGTGATGAACACCAAAATAATAGTTTTTATTCTGAAGTGATGAAGAGCCTTTCGTAAGGGGTTTCAATTGCGCTCATATGCACAACGAAAATTTTCCGAATATTTTGAAAATTTCCAAAGATATGGAGGTCATAACATTTCGCAAAGTGATGACCACCAAAATAAAAAAGTTTTAATCCGACGTGATGAAGCGAATTTCCAGTGGGATTCTCAAATGCGCTCGTATGCGCCACGAAAATTTTTGCGAATATCTTTAAAATTGCCCAAGGTATGGAGGTCATGGCATTTTGCAAAGTGGTGACCACCAAAATAAAAGTTTTCAATCTGAAGTGATGAAGACCCTTTCGTATGGGGTTTCAAATGCGCCAAAATGCACCACGAAAATTTTCCGAATATTTCGAAAATTGCTCAAGATATGGAGATCATAAAATTTTGCAAAGTGATGACCACCAAAATAAAAAGTTTTTAATCCGCATTGGTGAAGGGACTATCATATGGGGTTTCAAATGCGCTCATATGCGCTATGAAAATATTTTCAATCGCTCGAAAATTGCCCAAGATATGGAGGTCATAACAATTTGGAAAATGATGACCACCAAAATAAAAAATTTTTAATCCCCATTGGTGAAGGGACTATCATATGGGGTTTCAAATGCGCTCATATGTGGCATGAAATTTTTTTGAATCGCTTGAAAATTGCCCAAGATATGGAGGTCATAATGATTTGGAAAGTGATGACCACCAAAATAAAAAGTTCCTAATCCGAAGTGATAGAGGGACTTTCCAATCGGGTTTCAAATGCGCTCATATGCGCCATACAAATTTTCCGAATATCTTGAAAATGGCCCAAGAAGGTCATGACAACTTGCAAAGTGATGACCACCAAAGTAAAAAGTTTTCAATTCAAAGTGATGAAGGGACTGTCTCATGGGTTTTCAAATGCGTTCATATGCGCCATACGAATTTTCTGAATATCTTGAAAATTGCCCAAGATATGGAGGTCATAACATTTTGCAAAGTGAAGACCACCAAAATAATAGTTTTCAATCTGAAGTGATGAAGAGCCTTTCGTATGGGGTTTTAATTGCGCTCATATGCACAAAGAAAATTTTCCGAATATTTTGAAAATTGCCCAAGATATGGAGGTCATAACATTCTGCAAAGAGGTGACCACAAAATTATAAAGTTTGTAATCCGCATTGGTGAATGAAATATCATATGGGGTTTCAAATGCGCTTATATGCGCCATGAAATTTTTTTGAATTGCTTGAAAATTGCCCAATATATGGAGGTCATAACATTTTGCAAAGTGGTGCCCACAAAAATAAAAAGCTTCTAATCCGAAGTGATAAAGGGACTTTCCTAAGGGGGTTCAAATGCGCTTATATGTGCCATGAAAATTTTCCGAATATCTTGACAATTTCCCAAGATATGAGGGTCATAACATTTTGCAAAGTGATGGCCAGCAAAATAAAAAGTTTTTCATCCGCAGTGATGAAGGGACTGTCGTATGGGGTTTCAAATGCGCCCATATGCGCAATTAAAATTTTCCGAAAACCTTGAAAATTGCCCAAGAGATGGAGGTCATAACATTTTGCAAATTGATGACCACCAAAATAAAATTTTTTATTTCACATTGGTGAAGGGACTATCATATGGGGTTTTAAATCCGCTCATATGACCACCAAAATAAAATTTTTTAATACGAATTGATGAAGGGTCTTTCCTATAGGCTCTCAAACGCGTTCATATGCGCCACGAAAAATTTTCCGAAGATCTGTAAAATTTCCCAAGATATGGAGGTCATATCATTTTGCACAGTGGTGACCACCAAAATAAAAAGTGTTTAATCTGCAGTGATGAAGGGACTTTTGTGTCGGGTTTCAAATGCGCTCATATGAGCCATGAAAATTTTCCGAAAATCTTGAAAATTGCCCAACATATGGAGCTCATAGCATTGTGAAAAGTGATGAGCACCAAAATAAAATGTTTTCAATCCGCATTGGTGAAGGGACTATCATATAAGGTTTTGAATGCCCTCATATGCGCCATGAAAATTTTCCGAAAATCTTGAAAATTTCCCAAGATACGGAGGTCGTAACGTTTTGCAAAGTGATGACCACAAAAACAAAAGGTTTTTATTTCGTAGGGATGAAGGGACGGTTGTATGGGGTGTCAAATGCGCTTATATGCGCGACGAAAAATTTCCGAATATCTGCAAAATTGCCGAAGATATGGAGCTCATATCATTTCGCAAAGTGATGACCACCAAAATATACAGTTTTTAATCCGCAGTGATGAAGGGACTGTCGTATGGGGTTTCAAATGCGCTCATATGCTTCATGAAAAATTTTCGAATATCTTGAAAATTTCTCAAGATATGAGGGTCATAACATTTTGCAAAGTGATGGCCAGCAAAATAAAAAGTTTTTAATCCGTAGTGATGAAGGGACTGTCGTATGGGGTTTCAAATGCGCCCATATGCGCCATGAAAATTTTTTGAATCACTTGAAAATTGCCCAAGATATGCAGGTCATATCATTTTGCAAAGTGATGACCAACAAAATAACATGTTTTTAATCCGAAGTGATGGAGGGACTTTTCTATGGGGCTTCGAATGCGCTTATATTCGCCATTAAAATTTTCCGAGAATCTTGAAATTTGCCCAAGATATGGACGTCATAACATTTTGCAAAGTGATGACCACGCAAATAAAAAGTTTTTGATCCGAAGTGATGAAGGGACTTTCCTAAGGGGGTTCAAATACGCTTATACGTGCCAGGACAATTTTCCGAATATCTTGAATATTTCCCAAGATATGAGAGTCATAACATTTTGCAAAGTGATGGCCAGCAAAATAAAAACTTTTTAATCCGTAGTGATAAAGGGACTGTCGTATGGGGTTTCAAATGCGCCCATATGCGCTATTAAAATTTTCCGAATATCTTGAGAATTGCTTAAGATATGGAGGTCATGACATTTTTCAAAGTGATGACCAAAAAAATAAACAGGTTTTAATCCGAAGTGATGAAGGGACTTTCGTGTGGGTTTCAAATGCGCTCATATGCGTCATGAAAATTTTCCCAAAACCTTGAAAATTGTCCAAGAGATGGAGGTCATAACATTTTGCAAAGTGATGACCACCAAAATAAAATTTTTTTGTTTCACATTGGTGAAGGGATTATCATATGAGGTTTCAAATGCGCTCATATGCGCCATGAAAATTTCTAGGAGTGCTTGAAAATTGCCCAAGATTTGCAGGTTATAACAATTTGGAAAGTGATGACCACCGGAATAAAAAGTTTTCAATACGAAGTGATGGAGAGACTTTCCTATGGGGTTTCAAATGCGCTCATATGCGCTATAAAAATTTTCCCAATATCTTGAAAATTGCCCAAGATATGGAGGTCATGACATTTTGCAAAGTGATGCCCACCAAAATAAAAAGTTTTAAATTCGAAGTGATGAAGTTACTGTCTTATGGATTTTCAAATGCGTTCATATGTGACATAAAAATTTTTTGAATATTTTTAGAATTGCCCAAGATATGGAGGTCATAACATTTTGCATAGTGATGACCACCAAAATTAGAAGGTTTTAATCTAAAGTGATGAAGGGGCTTTCGTATGGGGTTTCAAATGCGCTCCGTTGCGCCATGAAAATTTTTTGAATCACTTGAAAATTGCCAAAGATATGGAGGTCATAACATTTTGCAGAGTGATGACCACCAAAATAAAATGTCTTTAATCCGCAGTGATGAAGTGATTTTTGTGTGGGGTTTCAAATACGCTCATATGCGCTATGAAAATTTTTTCGAAAATCTTGAAAATTGCCCAAGATATGGAGGTCAGGACATTTTGCAAAGTGATGACCACCAAAATGAAATGTTTTTAATCCGCATTGGTGAAGGGACTATCATATAAGGTTTCGAATGCGCTCATTTGCGCCATGTAAATTTTCTGAAAATCTTGAAAATTGCCCAAGATCTGGAGGTCATAACATTTTGCAAAGTGATGTCGACCAAAATAAAAAGTTTTTAATCCGAAGTGATGAAGAGACTTTCGCATGGGGTTTCAAATGCGCTCATATGCGCCATGAAAATTTTTTGAATCACTTGAAAATTTCCAAGGATATGGAGGTTATAACATTTTGTAAAGTGATGACCACCAGAATAAAAGTTTTTAATCCGAAGTGATAAAGGTACTTTCGTATGAGGTTTTAAATGCGCTCATATGCGCAATCAAAATTTTCCACATATATCTTTAAAATTGCCCAAGATATGCAGGTCATAACATTTTGCAAAGTGATGACCACCAAAATAATAAGTTTCTAATCCGCAGTGATGGAGGGACTTTTGTGTGGGGTTTCAAATACGCTCATATGCGCCATGAAAATTTTTCGAAAATCTTGAAAATTGCCGAAGATATGGAGGTCGTAACATTTTGCAAGGTGATGACCAGCAAAATAAATTTTTTAATCCACAGTGATAAAGGGACTGTCGTATGGGGTTTCAAATGCGCTCATATGCGCCATGAAAATTTTCCGAAGATCTTGAAAATTGCCCAAGATCTGGAGGTCATAATATTTTGCAAGGTGATGGCCACCAAAATAAAAAGTTTTCAATCCGCATTGGTGAAGGGACTATCGTATGGGGTTTGAAATGCGCTCATATGCGCCATGAAAATTACTTGCAAACTTTCAAAACTGTCCAAGATACGAAGCTTTTAACACCTTACGAAGTGATGATCATGTGATGACCACCAAAATAAAAAGTGTTTAATCCGCAGTGATGAAGGGACTGTTGTATGGCGTTTCAAACGCACTCATATGCGCCATACAAATTTTTTGAATCAATTGAAAATTGCCCAAGATATGGAGGTCATAACATTTTGCAAAGTGATGACAACCTAAATGAAAAGTTTTTAATCCGCGGTGATGAAGGTTCTGCCGTATGGGGTTTTAAATGCGCTCATATGCTCCATGAGAATTTTCCGAATATCTTGAAAGTTGCCCACGATATAGAGGTCACAACATTTTTCAAAGTGATGACCAAAAAGAAGAAAAGTTTTTAATTCGCAGTTATGAAGGGACTGTCGTGATTCTATACCACTATTATTTGAAAGACAAGAAATTCATTTAAAAAAAAAAAATTATTTGTAAGATATAATATTTGTAATTCTTATAAATAAGAAGCACAAAAGCGGTCATTGGTTTCCTTCATTTAATTTTCTATATTTTCAATTCGATTTCTCATTTCGTGTGGACGTAAGTGTCAAAAAAAGTGTCCGTTAGGTAAAAATTGATTGACTGTAAATATAAGATTCCAGGTTTCAGATACTTTACATATACATAATGAAAATGGCTTGTTCGCAGATTTTTTGAATTGTCTGAAGTTTCAAATTTTCACACATTTTTGGAGGACAAAAAGGTGTTACGAAATTTCGCGAATTTCATCAGAACATTTCCTAAGTGATAATTTCTACTTATGTCACCCCTGTCGAAATTGGAAATACATCGAATTTAGGCTTTTTAGCCGATTTATGAAAGTTTAGATTTTGGTACTTAATTCATTTTTTTTTGAATATATTTCTATATTAAAAAAACCTACACATTGACTTGTCCAAATAAAAAGCTTCTTTTTCAGACGAACCAAATAAAAAAGTACTAGCTCGTGAAAACAAATGAAAAGATGCTCCAGGGTTGAGAGCGCTGATCGAAAAACAATTTATTTTGGATTTTGAAGCTTCGAGTTAGCACCTTGTAAATGAAACTCAAGAAAATTTCAAAATGCTGCGGATAAAATTCGTTTTTGAAATTTTTTTCGAGTTAGGCTTAGAAATGATTTTTAAATTTGATTATGAATCAATTATATTTACATTATGTTATGAAATATGTGGGATACAATCATCTATGTAAGGACAAAAAGTATTATGAAAATAAAATTATACTAGAGGAAATGTAAGGCTAGGAAAATTTCAAATGTATTAGAATGTATAAGCAGAGTTATTTACTTATTAGATAAATATATAGGAATCTATATAGTATCTGATAACCTAATTCTAAGTATGTAGTTTTTTTTATCAATTCAACGGAAATCTGTTCTTTCCTATCCATGTCAAGCCATTCCTATCTCCTCTTCAAACCTTCAAATGGCCAATTTCATTCATCTGATGTTATCAGCGTGAGGTTGGTCGATGATAAGACGTAAGAAGAGGGTTGGCTATGGTTATTTGCTAATTTTGAAAGTGGCGCATATGAGTGCATTTGAAACCCCATACGAAAGTCCCTTCATCACTTCGGATTAGAAACTTTTTATTTTGGTGGTCACCACTTTGCAAAATGTTATGACCTCCATATCTTGGGCAATTTTCAAGATATTCAGAAAGTTTTAATAGCGCATATGAGCGCATTTGAAACCCCATACGATATTCCATTCACCAATGCTGGTTAAAAACTCTGTATTTTGTTGGTCATCACATGGTCATCACTTTGTAAGGTGTTAAAAGCTTCGTATCTTGGACAGTTTTTAAAGTTTGCAAAAAAATTTTGTGGCGCATATGGGCGCATTTGAAAACGAATCACTCCATATCTGTAATTTTAAATTCCGCATAACTGTTGAAGATTTAACACCTGCGTCACACTGCCCCCCCCCCACCCCAAATGCCATCTTTGTTAATTAGCTAGCGCAAAATGTTGAAATGGTGGCGTATTTCAAATTATGACGGATGGCTATGATGAATTTGAAAAAATGTTATTATTTTTAAAAAAATCGCGCGAGCCCCCCTCCCCGCAAAATTTGTTATTGGTAGCGCATATAAGCGCATTTGTGGCGCCATTCAGTGGGCTATAAAAAACTTAAAAATTAAGAGTGGGGTGGGGCTGGTGTAACTGACCAGCGGGCCGAATGGTTCTTTTAGCTGGTTCAGGTGCTACTTCCGCGTCTGAAGATTTACGTGCTCTATGGGATTCGTCCTCTGTTAGAAGGGCATTGCTGATCCTAGCGAGATCTCTTATCTCGTTGGCTCTTTTTAAATTTTCGTCGTTCAAAATCATCATGTCGGCTCTCATGCTCCGTCGCACATCCTCGATTAATTGTAATTTAGTCACGATCCACAATAGTGTATCCGTGGTTGCACCGTTCAAAATTTCCCTTAAATCTTCTGATGACAGGGTGTGGGCGGTTTTAAGCAGATTGTCTAATCCGTCTGAACTGCTATCATAATCCGAAGAAGTATCTGTTTGTGTGTGGCATTGTCTGCTAAGATTTTCCCTGTAGCCGTGGAACGTGAGTTTGTCCTGATTGGGAGTGTCGGGTGTAAGTGTCGCGAATCGAGTTATTAATTTTACAACATTTGGTATATTTTAAGCCCTTCACTTGCGGGATCGTGCTATACAATGCCTCAAGGTTAATTTAGAGTAGATCCTCTGTTTATTAGAGGAGATAGTGGACGTGGAGCACCAACGTCGTACCTACTGACACCAGCCTATTCACCGAAATATTTCTTCACTTAGCCTTATGGAAAACGCAGATGTAATTCAATCACAGTTCGACGTATGCGAAAAGGACTTATATACTGGGGAAATATCTGAAAAAGATTTGTAACTAACTTAAAACTAAGAGAATGCTTTTTTTCTCCTTTCGTCTCGTTCCGTGTCCGCCAGGTAGATAGCAGTTGTACTTCCACGGCCGTAGACGTCCTGCTGCTATGTGGTTGAACCGGGTGTGGCTCCATGACGCGTTTCTTTCAGAGGCTTATCGCTTAGTTCAGCGAGCTCTCTCCGGGATGAGAAGATTGTCATATCTTTTACCAAGGTTCCGGAGATGCCTTGGGAGTCTCAGCTTCTGGTGGTCGTTGCCTGGGCTGCGAACAAAATCCGAAGAGTCCTGGTTCGAGTCAAAGATCCTCGTTGTTTGAAATTACTGGGGGTGTTCCGAAGATACTTCTTCCCCAGGATATCGTGAACGGGATCCTGGCCGGATCGCCAATTTTGTAATGTTCTGTAGAATAATGGACCTTTTCTTTGTATACGTGCCTGACTGGTGAGATGGGACTTCTTTATTGATTATTGATCGTTACTGCTAAGCGGCAGGAAGTAGACTGACTCCCTACACAAGGGATGCGTTACGCAACCCCGTAACACTAAGGCCCATATCTAGACAAAGAAGTGGGGAGAATAGCCGATCCTATTACACCCGACGACGTTGGAATGTATTCCGAAAATATATATCTGTGTATGGTATATATACAAAAGGTGTGTACTAAGGTTTACAAGAGATGGATAATGTTATTTTCGCGAAATGACAGCTCTAGACGCAAAAACAAGAATGGTGTACCATCCCTCCTCGACTTACCCTATATTTAAAGGGAAATGTATTTGGACATTATAATACATGTATTGTAATTTTACAATAGAATTAGGGCAATTTTACTTTACAATACGGTGCTTGCAATTTTAGATTAAAATGTGTACTGTAAAGTGTTGTGAAATAACAAACATTTTTAATATTGTGTATAGGTGAAAATCAAAACGCTGGAATAGTTCAATTAACATCTTTTTTCAAAAATGTTTCAGATCAATATAAAACTTTTCTTTCTATTTATATCAATGACAACAAGTGTAATAATAATAATAAGCGAGATGAAGAAGTAGGGCCTTATTTATGATTTTAATTTTTTTTTTAATTTAATGACAAGTACATAATTTAAGTTATCAAACATTTTTTTACGTCGAAATAATAATTATACCTCCTTTCAAAGCCTTCAAATAGGTAAATTTAAATTTATTTTGGTTTTTATTCAAATTAAAATTGTTAAATCAATGTTTAATATTTTAAAGTATATTTTTACGTGGGAATAGCCCAACAATAGAGCGTTTCACAGGTAAGAAGTACATGGTTTTATTAATATTTTCTTCATAAACTCACCTCCAAAATATTGTTCTTCTAATAATAAACCTGTGTTACCGGATGATACCGAATTCTTGTACGATTTTTTTCGCGCTTATAAATTCTTTATCTTGGTCAAATAAATAAAATTTAAGTGTCATTATATTTTCAAAATTTAAAGCATATTCAATAATATTCAATTGAGCGGTTGGGTGCCAAAACGCTGCACTTGCGTGTTTAGGAGTCACTTATTTTTCATTTTCTTTTGTACACACCTTCATGAAAAACAAACGAAGAGCAAGTGACTTTTGAAATTGCGAAAACAGCGTTATTGTACACAACCATTTAATTATTAACTAATTTCAATATGGATATTAAACCATTTTTATTGCACCCTCGCGTTTCGTTTTAGTTCCCCGGCTCGGCTTACCGGCTCATCTGCAGGGAAATATAGAAAATTGATAAATATTTCATCTATACAATCCGCGTGAGAAATAATGTATTGGCATCCCACGAAACAGAAAAAGAAAACTCGTAAAATTGTACATATAAACAATTATTAAATAATTTTGGTAATCGTAAAAGCTACTTTTATGACCTCAAACATAGGTAAAATACTGAAAGTAAGAAACATACATGAAAACAAACCCAGGGTGTCTAGCGTTTCTGCAAACCAAGATTTCAGGACTTTTCCTAGTTTTCCAGGACAAAAATTAATTTTTCCAGGTACCTTTCTGAAAATGCGTCATATACGAAATTTCTCAAATGCCCCCAAAATCTGATCTTATGGTAAAAATCCGTCTTTTGGTAATTGTTCAATTTTCCATTGTGAAAAAACAATCTAAAATATTCTAAATTTTCATATTCTTTCAACTTTAACGACAATTTAATGACATTTTTTTATTCCAATAATTTGTTGCTGTTGGTATAATCAAAGTGAGTTCAATTCCATGTGTAATAATCTCTTTTTAATTAGAATCAGTTGAAATTTGACTGAGTTGTCGCCTTTAAGCTAATTTAAGTTTAATTTCCAATGAAGTAATCAAATTTTCAACAAAATAGTTGAACTCTGAACTAAATTTTTGAAATTTCAACCTACAAAGATGAATTTTTAAACAAAAAGGTGATTTGTCAACCTGGAAGATTAATTTTCTACATAAATTTTCAAATGAATAGTTGTGTTTTCAACTAAAGATGATAAATTTTCAGTAAATAATTACTTCAAACAAATAGTTGAATTTTCAAATCGAAGTTTTTCACTAAAAAAGAAGAAATTTCAATCAAAAGAATTAGTTTTCTAACAATAATGACGAAATTCTAACTAAAATAGATCAAGTTCCAACAAGAAATGAAAAACTAACAATTTCAGGTAGAAAATTAACTAATAATATTTTTAAAAAATAATGTTCAACAAAATAGTTAAATTTTCAATCAAATATTTGAACCTTGAAACAAAAAAAAAAGTATTTTTAACAAAGTGGTTTAACATTTACCCAAGTACTTGAATTTTCATTCTAAAAAAAATTGTTTGTCAGCCAAAAAATGAAATAGTTAAATTATCAATTAAAAAAATCAATTTTCTATAAAAAAAATTAATTTTCAACTAATAATGTAATAGTGGATCTTTCAAACACAAAAGGGTGACTTTTTAATAAAATTGTTGGATTTGCAACCAAATAATAAAATTCGTAACTAAAAGTATAATTCACCTTTTCCTATCAAACACTCTCAGATTTGGCATTTGGTCTACATTGGACCGCATAACATTTGACCAATCCCAACGGATTAAAGATCTTTCTACTCAAAAACAAAAAAGCTGTTTTCTATCTAAACTAAAATCATTCTTGGATGAAATATCAGCTAATACATTTTTTGTTGAGAATTCATTTTTCTTAGTTGAAAATGTAACTATTTTGCTGAAAATGTATTTATTTTGTTAAAAATGCATCTTTTTGTAGGAAATTAATCATGCTGGTAAAAACTCTTCTGTAGAAATTTTGTCTCTTTTCGGAAAAGTTTAATCTTTTTTGTTCAAAAATGCAACTATTTTGCTCAGAATTATTCTCTTTTGATTGAAGATTCAACTATTTCGTTAAAAGTTCTACGTTTTTGGATGAGTATAAATGTTCTTGGACTAAATTAAAAAAATTTTCGTTAAAAATTCAACTTCTTGGCTGAAGATTAGTTTTTTTGTTGAAATTTTGATTTGACGTATCAAAAGTCTTCAAAATTTTTTTTGAATTTCCTCAAGAAGATCAACAAAATTATTGTTATGTAACTTTAAAAGCTGATAAACAGATAAACTTATAATATAAGTATTCATTCGAAACTTTTATTTTTATTCAAAATTGTTTCCCCCTCAAATAGAAAAATTACACGTGTGAATAGAGCGCAATGTTAATGATACTAGTGCATGTAAAATATCTCTAAAATTATGGACACCTCAAAAATTAATTTTGTTGAAAATCTGATATAACTTCAAGAATTTAAATGAAAGTTGTTATGGATTGAATAAATTTTCAAATGTTTAAAAAGGTAACCTGAGACTTGTCTTTAGTTTAAATTAATAAAGAATTAAGCCTCACATTTATTATTTTCGAGAAAATGCTCAATATCAGTCATGGAATTTTGTACACATTAAATGATTCTCAAGTCAAGCTGGCCACTGTTTCACGTTTTGTATTTATTTCATTTGAAATTATTATATAATTTTCAATTCTGTCCTATTTGGCATGTACCAGTTTGTAACGTGAAAAAATAGATGTTTTTATATTTTGCGGTATTCAAATTAGAAAAATTAGAAAATCTGATTCTACAAGATGACCGAGCAACTCTGGTTTAAATTGGTACAATATCACAAAACTGATTGTGGTTTTGGCTTTTTTTCTGGCATTTGAGATTATCCTGTTGGATATGTTGCCCTGACTTCCTACAAATATTTTAAGCTTAAAATCCAAATCTTTCATCGGTCTCCTTTCGAGATAAGGCCCTTTTTCTGCCATTTTTGCAAGTTTTACAGGGTAGAGCATAGTTGAAGTGTTCCAAACTGCCTCTCTTTTTTACATTTTCTCAGAATTACTTATTTTAATCACAAAACTCAATACGCCATTTGAGACCTTCTCCATGTGAGGCGCTTTATACAAAAAAAAATTCGAATTTTACTGCAAAAGACTAACAAAAGCCTTCCTAATTTGATTTCAAAAAAATATTTCCTAAAATTTTTTAATTCTTTTTTCTTGTTAGTTATAAGTGTAGTGACAATCATTTTTGGTTTTTCTAAAAGTAGAGAAAAGGGGAAAAAGTTTGTTCAAAATTCAAACCAAATAAAATTCTTTAATCATCTGGAAAACGGTGAGAAATGCGGGAAAACTGACCTCTCGGATCGCCCTTTCCATGCATTTTGAGCAGATTATTTTCCAAATAAAATTATGAATGTGGAGTTTATCATATACGTGCTTTTGTTTTTTCATCGTATTTTATTGTGTTTCTAATTTGCTTAGAGTGCCCAATCATCAAAGGGATTATTTTTCATGTGAATAAAGGACTATGCATCAGATTACGTATATAAAAAATTCTTGTGTTAACATTTTGAGCCAGGAACTTCTAGAAATTTTGTTTTGGTGGAGGTGACGAAGCATGACCCAGGATCAGGTGATTAAGACTACGAGTATATTGACAGATATTAGAATACTGCCTTCATATTGTTTCAATGAAGCTAAAAATCTCACAGAATCATCTTTTATCAAACATTTCTATTTGTCACGATTCGCATTTCTATGAGCTTCTTTTAATTGATATCATATGTACCGCCCTGAATAAATTCATACATATTCACGATACAAGTTGCAGATCTCTACTATCGAATTTATAAAAATTTTCTTCTATACTTGATTGAATCACTCTTCTTCAGCTAAATACGTAGAATTTGACTAGTGATTAAAGAAATTGCAATAATGTAGATTTAGAAATAACATTAAAACACAAAACTAAAACACAAAAAGTACCGGGTCGTACTAAAAGTGAGCTCACTAGTAGGAATGCAGATTCAGTTTAGATCACAAGCAATCTCTAGTTTCTGCAATGCTTTATTAAGAAATAATTATATTGATTTTAAAAAAATCAAAACAAATAAATTATTTCTCTAACTCTAACCAAATTTTACTCTGGGTATAACAAAGAATACTATAAATTTTAAATAAAAGAAAATGTCCTCACAACATCCTACGGATTTTATTAGATAAAGAGTAGTTTCAAAATGTAACCATTTGAAATGTGTTAGGGTATCTTAAAAGATTAAAACGAATTTTCAAACGATTTTCGAAGATTGAAATGATTTCAAGATATTTCAACAAATTTTCATGTGCTATTATATGTTGCAATTTGTGTAGACTAATTTGAAATTTACCCTGAGTTTTTATTAATTTCTCCTAGATTTTTTTAATTCTTCTGAATTCGTTAGAATTCTCTTCAATTTTTATAATTTACTTGAATTATTTTATTTTACTGGAATCCTTCTGAATTTAATCAATTCAACTCAATTCAATGGGTTTTCATTAGTTTTTGCTTAATTCATCTTCAGGTCTTTCAAACTCACCATGAATACTTAAAAATTTCATCAAATCGTTTCGAACTCACTTGAAATCTTCTAAACTTATTTCAAACTTACTAAATCTAACGAATTATTACATATTTTTGAGTTGCTACCAATTTACTTGAATTCTTATGAATTTGATCAAATTCTTCATACTTCGTGGATAGATGTGCTCCGCGGATGTGGTTGAGGTAAAAAGGATGGGAGCGACTTTAGATCGTATATTTACTATTTGTATACTTTATAATTCGGAATGTCATATGTTGTAGAAAGTCTTTGAAAAAATGCTTTTCTTTTGTTGAATGATAAGTTTATTCATTTGAAAATTGAATATAAATCATTCAATATACTTTTCCATAATATACATTCGGATATCTTAAAGACGTCCTCAATAAACAAATAAATTTAGGACAGTTCTCGTACACATCTTTAGATATCCTCCGAATATTCAAGCTATATGCGGATTTCCGCCCTTTTAGGATTGCCTTCGCCTAGTATTTGAGGAAGATGACTCTGAAAATGAGCTATATCTCTTAGAAGGTGTAAGAGATGTCATCCCTATATCCCTGTCACTAGATTTAACTTCTCTAGCTCTAGCTTCTATAGCTCTAGCTTCTCTAGCTCTAACTTCTCTATCTGACTCATTATAATGAAGTAATGGCGCAGAATAGATCTCACGGTGGTTTGGTATTGCTACAAAAGCGTGATAATCCGGTGGCATCTTATCATTGTACCAATAGTAACGAATAGGAGGAAATTGATGTTCTTCGAAATTTTCAGCAGAATAATAATTGCCTTTTCCGTAATGTGCTTCCGCCAACTTTGGACGATAATTATCATATACACTTGGCCGTCTGTGGACTACGAAATGCAAATGCGTTTCATTGTCAAGTCGTATAAAAACCTCAGGGTACTTTTGAACAGGAATTCTGTAGAATTGATGTTGCATCCAATCCGGTACCTCATAGTGGGAGACTTTAACAATTGGTATATTTCCGAATTTACCTCTATCCGTAAATTCTACGAAAGCTTCACCTTCTTCAAGTTTTCTTGGCCATGTTCCACCTGCACCTAAATTTATTGGAAAAAATTGACATTATTCCAGTTTCTATGAGCTTGTATTACTGAAACTATGAACAATTATAAAAAATAACAAGGTGAAAACTATGATATAAGCCATTTATCGATACCAGCTGATTACTTTACATCCAGATTTTTTTGGTTCAATGATACCTTCACATTGAATCGGTATTTATAATTGAAACGAAAAATTCTGTTCAATCAAACCCACGGCAGAGATATTAAAAAACAGATGATTTTCCTTAAACTTTATTTACACTGAGAGCATGTTGACATACTTTATTATATGACATTGTCTCTTTGAGAACATATATACTGCGACGAATAGAATGGAATATATCTTCGCGCAGGAATTTACTTTTGTTAATCTAACGTTATCTCTGTCAAGGCTTTAATTTTTATTAACTTATAGAATCACCTAAAGTGAATCAAACACAGAAAAAATGTGACAGCCTTACAGAGACTTACGAATTTGGAAAATTTACATTCTGAAGATGCGCGAAATTGATGTTTTCTGAAAATATTTTCTTTGCTTAAGCAGTCCAAATAGCAGTACTACTAAGAAGCCTTTGAAATTTCATTTATCGCAAATGTCTGAAGTTTCACAATTAATATTTGTTTGACGTATAGCAAAAAAAATTGCATAAATTAGAGACAACAGAATATCCATGTCATGAAGTGTGAAGCTGCCTCAAATGAGAATACAATTCTTTATTTCAGTCATGTTTCATCAATGAGTGAAGTAGAGTAAAGTAGTCCCAAGAAACTCAAATTTCGACACCTAAAAAGTTGCGTGGCGATTTTATTTCGAAATTTAGACAGAAAAGTAATTTCGAGCCATGACTTAACTCTATAAAACCGCGGAAGGAACATAATAAAAGGAGCCACCAAATCCGAGAAAACCCCTTATCAATGGTGCGGCGCGTCCCCAAAAACGAAAATACAGACACAGAAAGAGTTGTATAACTTTTTTATTTTTAGAATGAATATAAAACAAACAATCGCTTTTGAGCTATCACGCAGCTTCATTGCATGGTAAAAGGAATAGGGAAAAAGATGAAACTGCTTTATTAAAAAAAATACAAAATATGGATTTTGACCCACTTCTAAATGGAGTTAGACCATAATCTACTAATCAAACATCAGTAATGTTAAAAAAAAAGTTCAAACCAATAAATTGCATTGCTTGAATTTAGCATTTACGCCCTATGCAGTGCGGCCCTTCAATTCACGGTGGAAGATTCCAAGAATGAACAATTCTATTTTTATTTAAGCATAATTTTCTCACCCAAAAAAATAAGTGTGTAGTAATTGATTCCGCACAATATAAAGCATGCTTCTCTAATTTAATGATTTCTCATAATCTGTAAAAAATTGAGGCCTGTAGAGATAACGTTGGATCAAAAAAATTGTCTTAACCAACGTTACCTCTGCCAAAACTACAATTCTAAGTTCTTGAAATAAAAAATTATTCAGTTTTTAGGCATGGAAACATTTTTGAAATAAGAGTTATCATGTTGGTTTGATTGAGTGTGAATTTTGTTCAGGTTGACATCTTCTAAAGAAAAATTATTCAATTTTTGATGGAATTCAATTTGAAAGAAAGAAATATTTTAATTTTCTCTCGTTAGGAGATTCTCTGAGCTTTTTGGCTTTGAATCATTTGAGGGCTACGTCTTAGTTTAAAATTCTTTCAATTCTTAGTTTCGATTCTTCAATTGAAAAAAGGATCGTTCATGATTTTGAATTTTGAAATTCAGGACAGCAATCTATGAATATTATGCTTAAAAAATCCAGGATTTGAAAAGTTAACATTCAGATTGTAAGGTCTTATATCTATGGATTGCTGTCCGAAAGTCAAGTTTTTATTTCACACTTACGCCGAACATGGATGAAACACACAGATATTAGAACTAGAATTCCAATAAGGAGATTCATTTTTTAATGGACAAACAATTATATAGAGAAATAAAAACTGATTATTCAAGAACTCCGTGTGAGCAGTGGCCCGATAAAAGACTGCTATATGTATTATTAACTTGTACCTGACTTAATTTATCATACGATAATGCTTTATATTATCTCCAAGATAAATTAAGTGTTAGGAGGGAGATTGTTGATCTGAGATATCAAAAAGTTTCCACATTAATTAGATTTATTACCCATAAAACTTTCAGAAGAATTCACGACTACAACGTGCGTGTTAAAAATCCCATAGTAGGGCCAGTTAAAGCAAAAATTACATGTACATAATAGGTGTCAATGATAAAAAATTATAAGCCGAATAGAAAAATTGCAGAAGTTGCCTATTATTCTTAGAGAGCAGTTATAAAAGACGCAGATTTAAAGAAATAATTTTTCAAAACTTTTTGGATTTTACAAAAAACAATTTTTAGGCTTCATTTTTGAAGCAAAACATCCGTTCTTCTATTTGAAAAATATTTCAAAGATAGCTTACCATGTCGTCTAGAGGTAATGTGAAAATAAACATGAAAGCTCTTTTAGTTTTCGAGAAATAATTGAAATAGAATAGAGGAGATGGCTCGAATTTGAGATACCAACTCCTTTTCGATGGATTGCCGGGACTCTATGAACCGAAATTCGACCAACAATAGGTCATTCAAAAGGCTATTTATTCATTATTCGGATGGTTTGATTGATTTTTTCATATCATCAACGGGACTTTTTGAAATGAAGGTTTTCCAAAAAACGTGTTTTTCGAAAATCGGTAAATGGTGGCTCTAATTTGATGTACCTATAAAAACATCAAAATACATGAAAAATGAGCAAGTTTCCGATATGAAAATGAAAAATGACAATCGAATCTGGTATTTAGAATCTACAAAAAAGACAAATTGGGCAGTAAGCGTTAGTATACACACTAAACTCGTCATTGTTAGTAGTATCACATGAATGCACACTAAACAAGCGCAGACATACACACATACGTGCATGAATATATGAACCCATTTTTTCAACATTCAGGAAGCTGAATAATATCTCACTATGATTTTCTGATCGAACTTGGAAAATAATTTTACAACAGACAAGTATATTAAATTCGAGCCACCCATGGTATATCAAATTAGAGCCACCCAGTACAAAATGTTCATGTTTAAAAAGCGTAACCCCTAAACAGAAGCATATCCATATATACCAAGCAATACTATTCTACTAATCCTACTTCACTACTACATACAACATTTATTGGAAAAACCACATTCCCGAAATAATGAATAGACATTTAAGACTTCCCTGGAATGAACTCAGGATATCCGATTTTTTATTTTTCTATCTCAATCTTTTTGTGAAACGAATGAAACAGTGAAACTGTTACTATTTTCCACTACTCTGAAGTGCTTTTAGTTCCTACTGTCACCAACCTAATACATGTTTTAGTTTTATAGAAATCCAGGTGGCTCAAATTCGAGCCGCATATCAAATTCGAGCCATCTCCTCTAAAAACATTTACAAAAATAAAAAACAAAACGAAAATCAACATTTTAAGTAAAACAACGCCCGATACGAAAAAATGTCAGGAAAAGAGAGACGTTGCTTTTTGAAAGCCCTCCAAGATTTTATTAACATTTTTTTGCATGTTTTTGAAAAATTTTTAATTCAAGTTTTGATCGCACAAAAGATAATGAAAACTAAGAAATTTCATTTTTCGGTCAAACTATGCGACATGTGGAAAAAGATGAATGCACAAAAATTATGCTTGAAAAAAAATCTATATATTTGGTATAAACTGCTTTTTGATGAAAAACGTAGTTTTCGTTTTATTCGTAAAAAACGAATGTTCAATGAAAGAAGGCGTTTGTGTATTTTTCATCAAAATGATGAAATTGAATTATGTACACACTGAATCGACTACTACTGTTTCCATGATTAAATAAATGTAAATGATAAATAACTGTAAATGAAAATATTACAATTCTTATTACATAGAATTCGAGAGTGAGGTTATCAAAAAGTTTTATTTTCATCAACTAACAATTTATGTAGAGAAAATAAATGTTGCTCTACATTTTTCTTCTATTACTATAATTATGCTCGGTGAAAGGAATCTTCTAAAAGAATTGCAATTCTGAGTCGGAACAGGGAATATTGTAAGGACAAAATAATTTAATTCAGATCTGACATCATGTATTTTTTACAAGAATTATAATTCTGTCTTCGAAGAGGAAATTTTCGAGAAGAATTCTGATTTTGAATTGAAACAGGGAATTTTTGAAAAAATTTATAATTTTGAGTTGAAACAATAAACTTTTCAAAAGATTAACAGTTTGAAAATCATTTCGGTTCCGAATAAAGAATTTTTGGCAAAAAAAATGTATATGAAATAAGAATTGGAATTTGGAACCCACAATTTTCAAAAATAATTCTGACTGGCTTGAAACAGGGAACTTTCGAGAAACAAATTATAATTCAGATCCGAAACAAGGAATTTTTTTAAAGAATTATAATTCTCATTTGGTGCAGTGAATTTCCCACAATAACTATAATTTTGAATTTTAAGAGAAAATTTACGAAATAAGTTATAATTGAGACTTGAAATAAGGAATTAAAAAAAAATCTAATTTTGTAGGTTGTAACAAGAAACGTTCTAAAATAAGAATGATTTAAATTTGGGGGGAGGGGTAGACTTATAAAAAATAATTATAATTTGGAAAACAGTATTTTTGAAAAAGAAATATTATCTGAAATAAGGAATTTTCCAAAAGGTCTACCATTTTAACTTAGAATGGAGAATTTTCTAGAAGGTTTGTGATTGTGACTTGGATCAGGCAATTTTTTGAATAAAATTATAATTGAGATCTAAAACAAAGACTTTTTTTAAAGATAACAATATTTTTGTCCTGGAGTGGTGGATTTCCAAAAAGAGTTATAGTTTTTACTCGGTATATTCTGAATTAAAAGAGGGAATTTTTAAAAAGAATTATAATTATGATTTGGAAGTGGGAATTTCCAGAATGGAATTATAATTCAGATCTGAATCAAGGAAATTTTCTAACGCTTTCCAATAATTTTGTCTTGGAAAGAAGAATTTTAGAAAAGAATTATGATTCTGATTTAGAAAAGGAAATTTTCGTAGCTTAAGAGGGTTAGTTCAAGCAATTGTATAGATTTTTAACAGTTTTATTGTCCTAAATTTATTATATGCTTTCCGATATTTATAGAACAATTTCAATTTTTGAGTATTTTTTTTTCTCTTCTTGAATTTAAGCCAATTGAACTTTAAAAAATCTTTACCATTGCTTGAACTACGCCTCTTAAGCTACGAAAAGTTCCTTTTCAAAGTCAGAATTATATGCATTTTAAGAAATTCCTGGTTTCAGATTAGAATAAGAATTTTTGCATGAAAATTACCTTTTCTAAATCAGAATCATAATTCATTTCTAAAATTCTTCCTTCCAAGACAAAATTATTGTAATTCGTTAGAAAAATTCCTCTTTTAAGATCTGAACTATAATTTGATTGCGGAAATTCCCTCTTCCAAATCATAATTATAATTCTGTTTAAAAATTTCCTCTTCCAATTCAAAATTATAGTTATTTTGGAAAATTCCTTATACCGAGTAAAAACTATAATTCTTTTTGAAAATCCACCTCTTCAGAACAAAAATATTGTCATCTGTAAAAAAAGTCTTTGTTTTAGATCTGAATTATAATTTTTTTCCAAAAAATGGCCTGTTTCAAGTCAGAATCATAAACCTTCTAGAAAATCCTCCATTCTAAGTTAAAATAGTAGATCTTTCGGAAAAATCCTTATTCCTGATAATATTTCATTTAAAAAAATGCTGTGCTCCAAATTAGAATTATTTTTTATAAGTCTACCCGCCCCTCCCCCCAAATTGAAATCATTCTTATTTTGGAACGTTTCTTGTCACAACTTACAATTAAAATTTCTGTTTTGATTGCCCGTTCCGAGCCTGAATCATGATTCTTTTAGAAAATTTTCTTATTTTAGTCGAAATTGTAATTCTTTTGGAAAGTTTCTTATTTCAGATTTAAACTATTTTTGTTTAATTCCTTTTCCTAAACCAAAATGAGAATTATTACAAAAATTTTACGTTCAAAGGTTAAATTGTTACTCTTGGAAAGTTCCTTCGTCCACAACAAAATCAGATTTTTTTTCAAAATCCTTATTTACCGTCTCAATTATAACGTATTTCGTGAATTTCCTCTCACAATTCAAAATTATAGTTATTCTGGAAAATTCCTTTGTTTTGGATCGGAATTATAATTAGTTTCTCGAAAGTTCCCTGTTTCAAGCCAGAGTCAGAATTCTTTTTGAAAATTCTGGGTTCCGAATTCTAATTGTTATTTCATATACATTTTTTGTTGCCAAAAATTCTTTGTTCTGAACCGAAATGATTTTCAAATTGTTACTCTTGAATATTTTCCAAATCATTTTTAAATTTGATGCCCTAAAATAAAACGTAATTTATGAAAATTTACAAACTTGGGTCTCCCTAATTGTTCGTCTTTGAAAATATTCAAGTCTTTTCCTTCCATGTAAGACAAAAGTAAAAATTTTAAAATCAACAATGGATTATGTTATTCCCTGAACAATTATTTAGTATGTGCAACGTTTTTATTGCATTTTTTTATTCAGGAAAAAGTAAACTAGTTTTTAAATATTAATTTTATAAATAAAAATTTAATTTAATTTGATTAAAACTCCCTGGATCCTGTTAAAGGAAACTGTAATGAACAGAAATGTCGAGAATAAATTGCGAAATAAAATAATCTGCTTTTAATTAATATTTATTGTAAATTAAACAAATATTTTTGTCAAAGTAGACACGAGACGTTACTAAAGGAAGGTAAAGTCGATTCAGTGTGTACATAATTCAATTTCATCATTTTGATGAAAAATACACAAGCGCCTTCTTTCATTGAACTTTTTTTATTTATCACTTTTGAGATTTTTTCTAAATTTCAAACTAATATATATATATATATATAGTTCTGGAAAAGTAGATATATTTTTAGTTAGTATATCAAAATGCAAAAAGTCGAAAATTAACAAACTTGCATCCGTCTTTTCTGAAAATAAACAGTTTTATTATTTTCATTCAAAAATATGCGAAAAGTTTAAATTGTTACTCTATCAAAAATTTTCTTTTTCCAACACAAAATTATATTTTTTCATATTCCCATTTCAAGTCAGAATTATAATTCTTCTAAAAAATTTCGTCTTTCAAGACAGTGACCTCTTCAAAGTCAATTCGAAAAAATGGTTATCATTTCGCCAGAAATGGAATTTATTGGTAATTTTTTGAGCTCGAAAAATTACCATTTCAAATTTAAAAAATCTACCCGCTCGCAAGTTTAAGCGCGCCTAGGGCGCGCAACTGTTGGTTCTCACGCTTCGCGCTCGATTATGTATTCACCCCGCGCCACGCGCTCGGCCTTTGTACTTCCCAAAATTTGCGCACAGAATTTTTCAAATTATAGGTCAAAGCATCGACAACTGTAATTTGGTGATTGTGAATTCTCTTTCGTTAAAGCTCCTTCGTCCTTAATTAACACATTCTCATCACATATATCGTGCTTCAAACTGGATTATGTCCAAAATTTCAACTTTTCTACAATATGTTCAACGCTATTATGTTAAATGTATATTATATGTATTTCTGTACCTCGATCCCTTACTGCATATTCAAATATTGCAAAATAATGTACAAATTTTATTGTTCATGATTATTTTAATATTTGCTACATATTTTGCACTAGCATTTATTCTCAGGTACCCTGGAAACATATCATTTCAATAAATTTATATTATTGCAATTCACAATATGCATTGGTATTGAAACATACGTATTCTCAATTTTTTATTTTTAATCTTATTTTTCACGATTAAAAGAAAATCTACTCGTCTTGTCTAAAAATCATCAATAACAAAATTGTAAATCCATTTTGGGTGAATATTTTTTGTCTATCAATTTTTTTTTACCTTGTGCCGTTTTTCAAAAAATTTCATTTTTTTATTTTTAATGTTATTTTTTACTACTCTCTAAATTTCTTGGAGTGAGATGCCGTTCCAATGGTGTTAATCTGCGCTGCAACTTGAGACTAGAAGTGAGCTTCTTTCTCCCTTTGGAGTGGAGCGTGACTTTTCGTTGGAGCGAAGAGTAACTCTCGGACTTGGAGCGGCTGGTCACTCCAAATGGAGCGACTGGTCGCTCCAAAGTGGGTCAATGTCGACACCATTGGAGCGATATTTTAGGTTCAACTAGGAGTGAGTTGCGTGACTCCAATGGATGGAGTCACAAAAGTGACACCATCGGAGCAACATTTTGAGTTCATTAAGGAGTTGAATTTCGCTCCTCATGGGTTCATCCATTTATTTTTAAAGGGGTGAAAGTAAGTAGATGAAAACATTAACTTCTTTGAATTATTGTTTATTAATTATATAGATGTGATGCGATGATTATAAAATATAAAAAACCTCGCTGCATTGGAAAGTATTAACATAAATTATAAAGATTTCCTATAAGTTTAACGTAAATTTAATAGACTCCAACAATAAAGCAAGAAAGCTCTTAATTGCACATAAATAATATTAAATAAAAGCTTTAAAATACAAAAATTGACGACTACCAATAGTAAGCGGTAGAATGGCTCTCTCAGACGACTCTGTTGAGTTGGATCGACAGTAGGGAGAGACACGAAGTTTCTTTATGCAATCGCAGTAGGTTCGGTAATGTCCATCCCGAAAAAATAATGAGATCACATAATCTTTTATATTATTATAAAAGTTTTTCAATAGGATGGGCCGAAAAAATAAATAAATTTCCAGCTATCGATTTGTAATAGCAAAAAAAATGTTAGTTCTTTATAAGCAGAATATATACTGTAATTTTTTTTTTAAATTGCTTAATTTATTTTACCTCCTCGAGCATGTTGAAAACGGAAAAAATAGAAACATTTGTTTTCGGATTTTATTTCTATTTTCATTGAATTCAACGCTGAAAATTTTTTCAAGAATAGATAACAAGAAGTAAATTATTGAGTAAAAATCGCCTTGTTTCGGAAATAAGGCATGTCATCTCTTCATTGAAATATAGCCCTTATGTAGCCGTCCCTTATATAGTCCTTATGTAGCCGTTTCCAATGTGTTTTTTATATTCGCGTAAATCGCATTAAATATGTATAACCCTCAATATCTTTGCGGAGATTTTCTACTTCTTCAACTTCCTGGAAGCTTAAAAAATCAACATAGGAATGTATTTGTGTTCATTTCATGAATACTTTGCTTCCTCATTCAGGGTTTTTGAACATTTCTTCACTGAGATTGTTTTCTAGTATTATTATACTCCAAAACAAAAGCTAGGACACACCCTGTACCAGAAAGGGTAGTTGTAACTTTTTTACGAACAGTCGCCTCTCACCCTAACCTCCAATTTTACACATAAACGACGGGTTATTTATATCGAATATAAAGAAATTATAATAAAATAATCAATGTAGGGTGTGTACTCAATTTGTAGTAACTATTTGGTTGAAGTTTGACCTCTTTAGGTTCGAAAGTCAACTATTTCGTTCAAAATTCGTGTATTTTATTGAAATTTAGTCCTTTTCGTGGTTAAAAATCAATCTTCTTGGTTGAAGATTCATCTTTTTAGCCAAAAAATCAACTAATCCCGGTAAAATTTCGTAATTTCAGTGTCCTGAAAAATTTGTTTTTATCCTTGAAAAATAAATTTCTTCATTTGAATGTTTGGGTATTGCACTTTTGGATGAAAGTTTATCTTTTCTATTTGAAAATCTTTCGGTCGAAAAGTAAACTATTGCAATTAAAGTTTCATATTTTGTAGTAGAAAATTCATCTTTCAGTAAATGCATTTTTGGTTGAAGGTTTATCTTTTCATTTGAAAATGTAGGGGTTTGGTTGAAAGTTAACCTATGCAAGTTCAAAAGCCTACTATTTCGTTGAAAGTTCATGTATTTTATTTAAATTAGTCTCTTCTGTGGTTGAGAATCAATCTTCTTGTTTAAAGATTCATTTTTTTAATCCAAAAGTCAAGTATAACAGTTAAAGTTTCATACTTTTAGTTGAAAATTCATCTTTTTGGTTAGAAATTTTGTAGGAAAAAGGTCACATACTGCAATTGAGTTTTGATTTGTTGAATGATATAATTATTTTTTAAATGGAATGGTATAATTTTTAAGGAAAAACATGGATTTTCAACTGGAATTACGAAGCTAATAATTAATTAATGATAATAATAATAACTAATTACGAAATATATAATATATTTAAATAAAATACACGAATTTTGAACGAAATAGTTGACTTTTGAACTTAATGAGGTCAACCTTCAACAAAATAATTACTACAAACTGAGTACACACCCTACATTGATTAATTTTATTATAATTTCTTTATATTTTATATGAATAACCCATCGTTTACGTATAAAATTGGAGGTTAAGAATTTGTTGTGTCACGTCGAGATAAATAATATAAATATCGTACCTCTTAATGAATTGATGGCTTCCTCATATACTCCCTTCGACTGCAGAAAATCCGCTATGCCGTCAGGAGTTTTTCAAGGATCCTGAAGAAACAAAATTTCTAATTAAAAATTGATACAAATGCTACATTTTTTGAACAAATAGTCTGCACTTTGTAGACAACAGATATTTTTTTAAGCATTTCATAAATAGGACGCGTCTGGATGCGGGACTCAGAAAACTCTGAAAAACGAAACTCTGTCCCAAAATAAAATCTCAAGAGTGGGTCCTTTTCTTTTGGACTTGCACATACCCGTACGTTTAATAATGATAATTAAAAGTCACCTTCCCATAAGGAAATTTCACGTACTTGTCGATTCACGAAAGACTATCACACTAACACTTTCTAAAATTCACTGCTTAATGTGTCACTTACTACCACGAAAATTGCCATGAAAATGGAAAATTACCACCACCGGTATCTCTGCGCTGTTAAGAGGGCGGACTGAGAGCAGGCAGTTTGAAATAATAATATATATTCACATTTGTATAATAAATCTAAAAACGCGGTTTATGAAATATTTATTAAGAGACTGCTTATTAAATTTCATATAAGGTAAATGTCCCTGTAATCGTGGCGGTCTCAGTAATCGTGAAACTTGGTTATAATTTAAATGTATTGTACGAAAGATATGTTAAAAGTAACATTCAATAATAAAACACACTTATGTATAGCATTTTATATTAACGAATAGATCGTACATGCATTCAAATTAAATAAAAAGCAAGAAAATTAGCATCACGATTTCTGGGACTAATAAAGATCACGAATAATGGGACGTTTACGTAATGTAAATTGAACAACTTTCAGAAAAGTCAGATCATTTCACTTTCAACAAATTAAAAATAACTTCGGTAGTAATTTTCAACTACAAGTGATGAAGCATATTATTTTTTTATAGTTAAACATAAATTATACTTGCTTTAAGTGAAAAGTTGAATTAAGATGCCTATGATTGGCCAGAGCGCTCCATGGTGGGAATTGCTCGAACTTGATTGGCCAATCATGTCTTTTTTAAAAATTTGCTCCTTCGACAAGGACTGTTTTTCTACATTCCTGTGAAAATTTCCGTGCATTTTCTTGTCGAGTAGCTGTTGGTGGAATTTTTCAACTTTTGCTTTCTTCACTTCGGCTTTCAAAAGTAAAGCATCTAGATGGAGTAATGCACTTTCCTCACTTCAGATGTTAAAAGTCTGGCCAAGGGTCTCAGCCGCCTGCTCCGTGGCTTTGTGAAGGAACGCTCCTTTGCCAATCATGTCGTGATTTCTTACCATTTTTAGGTGAGGATCTTTTCCATTTGCAACGATGTAAGCTATACTTAGAACAATTCGGTTATGCATGATCTTACGTGTGGTGATATGAAGGGCCGTAAGATCGTTCTTCGTTCAGGGAACCACCCCAAACGAGTAGAGTAGAACCGGGACGGCACGCATGTTAGTCCAGATACCTTCTTCAATGCCGACAAAATTGAAGACCAAATCTGCCGAAGAAGATTCTTGTATCTGCTTCGGAGAGACTCGTTAACTGATGTTACGTCCTGACTACGGCTTTGAGGCACGCCCAGGTATGTATAGTTCTCTTCAGTGTTGAGATGTCTAATAACACTTATATCCACAAGCTCAGGGTTCTTGGGAACGCCAACAATATTTCCTTTCTTCAGATAAATTTTGGCACATTTATCCAATCCAAAATGAAGTTTTTGAATTTTGAAGTTTGCTTTTACCAGAGGCATAGATCTCCATGTTATCCATATAAAATAAATGAGTGACCTTATACTCGCGATGGTTAGTGTCGCCACAGAGGTATCCAGAAGAATTTCGAAGTGCGTGTGTGTGTGTGTGAATATAGCTGAACAAAATCACCTTCCAGAGGGGCGTTATTCAGGGCGATACCATAAGCCCTTTGCTTTTGCGCATCACACTTCTCCCTCTATTTTTCGCACTACGAAATTCTTCTGGATATCTCTGTGGCGACACTAACCATCGCGAGCATAAGGTGGCTCATGTATTTTATATAGATGACCTGAAGATCCATGCCTCTGGTAAAAGCAAACTTCAAACTGCTATAAATATCGTCAAGGAGTACACATGAGAGATTGAGATGGACTTTTGATTGGATAAATGTGCCAAAATTCATCTGAAGAAAGAAAATATTGTAGGCGTTCCCAAGGATCCTGAGCTCTTGGATATAAGTGGATATAAGTGTATCTTTATGAGCCGAGACGGAAAGCCTGTGACCAGGCTATCGGGCTTGTCCTCGGGTTGCGAATAGAGGGCACGTTTCGCATCTGTCATTGCGAAATCAAGTTTCCTACTTCATGAAAAGTGGATATGTACGCAGAGCGCTTTCCCGACCTATGTATGAAGAAAGTGCAGAAGAAGAGGAGGAAGTGATGTTAGGACCAACCACGGAAAGCAGGCGCCTCCGGAGAGATGATAGCGATTTCAGGACAAGGAAGAAGAATAACATCCAGGTTTCCTCTAAGCCCCAAGATCTGGCTGAAATGTATGCCACCATTCGTGAGGTTATGTCGGAGAAGTCCGACTTCTGGACCATCAGTTGTTCAGTTTATGGCGCGGTGAAAACTTTGGCCGATTTAAATCGAAAGCTAAAACTGACGTTGGATCAAAAGACCAAAAGACGCATGCATTAACTGAACAAGAATATTGAATGGGCAAGAGAGAATGCTTCCTGTGTGACAAGCTTGTTATAAGAGATTCTTCATGAATTTAAAAATATGTTTTCAAAATCTGGTTTTGATTAATAAATATTTAGTTATTGAAACTGACGAAATAACGAAAGAAAATATTTACTATTTCTCGTTTCGTAGAGTAGTTTAGAGCCTCCTGTATTATATGGCCACTGGTTGTTACGGTGCAATGCTCCATTGAAGAATGGATCCAGGTATATACTGGCAGAAGTTTGAGTTACAGTCTAACACTGGCTAATTAAATTTTTGATTATTCCTGACAGTTGACAACAAGTGTTTTTTCAATAAAAAAATATTTTCAAAAAATTACATTTTTTAGAATAATTTACTATTCCTGACCATTTTTAAATATTCATAGGTACTCACAAATTGAGGAGTAAGCGAACAAAACGTGATATATCCATTTTTTGAAAAAATTGAGATAGGTATTGCTTCTGTATGTTTGGAATATCATCAGTTCGAAAGCAAACTCTTGCCAAAAGAAAATTTTCTTCTCCATGTGAGGACTTTTTAAAATTCAGAAATATTTTCCAATATTTCACTTATAATAGATGATTTTTAAAAACTTTTTTTTTTAATATAAAATCGAGAACAGTAACAATCGTTGAATTTATCATTAAACTCATTTCGATAATTCATTCTAATATTGTCAACCGCCAATCTCTTTTTCAAAGCATGCGTTGAGACTGTATTTGTTGCTGAAGTAGTACTGAAGAATTTTCACTGATCAGAGTCTCAGAAAGCGATTATTATTATTGTACTATTTAGCAGAAATTTTAAATTGAGGGAAGGTCCAAATCCAGAAAATGGTGGTCATTAATATATACGTGCTTTTACAACCATAAATAATAGTGTTGCTCAATTGTACGACACGATACTTTTTTTAAATGATCCTCGTGGATTACTGCTGAAAACAAGTAGTAATGGTATGTGCGCAGTTGGGGCGAAAGAAAATGAATTTGCTTGACAATTTTTTTCTTTTCAGGTTTATAACGGGGTCCCGGCTACACCCGCCGTTATTTTAAGTTTTCTCCAACTTGACTATTTCTAATGACTAGATACTGTGGAAGAGTTGGAAACAATCGATAGTGAGCAAGAATTGACTCCGGACCAGGATCCGAACCTAGGCCGCTGATGTTTCCACGCAGTACGCCATCCACTGCGCCACGGAGCCTTATAGAAACCAGGCCCACTGAACTTGTAGATGCTCGAATTTCCCCCACTATCGGTTATTTGTTTCCCTTACGACGCCGGTAGGTAGGGATCATATAACGTTATGGTATATAATTTGTTATCAAATTCTTTAATGTTACAAAGCCCCTTCCCTAGACGCGAGATGTGGGCGAGTGACGATCTATCGAGGCAGACAATCTCTACCTCTTGTCTGGGTACTCTGTCAGTCTCCAATCACATACTCACACGAATCTTAAACCTAACATTTGAAATGAGGTACCTCCTTCGGATGTCAAGCATCACACTTCAGCTCTTCTCCTTGCCTAACCTGAGGCCTTAGAGGGCTGGCACCGCAAATTCTTTTTCCCTCGGTTATGGAATTTTTAGTTGAGCGCCATTTATAACAATGTGAAGCGTGAATAAATTAAAGTCCCATCTCCCAAATTGAAGAAATTCAGAAATTGTTCAGAACTTTTTTCAGAAATTTTTCAGTTTATTAAATTAGAATAAAGCGTTGAGGCCATTTTATGATCACACATATTTTCGATAGCCTAGTAAATGTTCCTCTAGAGAATAACGTATAGTTTTGCTGCTTTGTATCCCCAAGACGGCTTTCCGCAATTTTTTCAACGTTTCCTCTTAGTACTATCCAAGTAGACTTGGTTTATTTTTGAAGTTTTTGATCGTGAATTTTGTGGCCGAGTCTGCCTTCGAACTGGCTGAGTTCGGCGTGATCCTGTTAACTCCGTTGGGATTTGCGACAGTCAAAGCAGAGAAGTTTGCTCTTTTCTGCGTGTTGGTCGTGGTAGCTGCTGTGCCCGTGATATTCTCTATCTCGTCGATCTCCGTGGCCGAGGCGGAGTGTTTGGTGCGCTTTGTGGACGCGAAGTTTAGCACCGTATCCGTGGCCATCGTTTTGTCCGTGGGCGACCTCTTCACCTGTGCTGATCCCAGAAGCTGTGATCTTCCGAGTCTAGATATATGCAGCTATGCTTACAAGATCCCGATTTGCAAAATATTAGGAAATCAGCATGTTGTAGATTCAAAATTGTTTAGATGTTAATTTTTTCTTTCACAATCTACATAAAATGCCTAATCTTTAGAAATTTTGATGGTTTTTTTAGTAATTCCAGGAGAAAATTTCATTCTCATGGACCTGATAAAACTAAAACAAATTGTAAAAGCTCTGGAAATTACCCTAAAGTTTATTGAGCCTGTAAAAACTTTCTCGAACTCAAAAAGCACCTATAAAGAATTCTAGACTTAAGCAATGAAAATGTCAAGACCTTTATTACTAATTTAGATTCACGCCATTTTAATTGTTAATGTCCCTAATTTTTTTCAGTTACTTTTGGAGTGAATGTTTTCGGAGGCTCAACAAAATTGTAGGATAATTTCCAGACCTGTACAAAATGAAACAAAATTATGTAAATATAAATAATGATTTCCTAAATAACAGTGATCAGTTCGAAATCTGTATTTTTGGAATTACTGTTTAAACATTGATTTCACAAACTATTTAGTTTGTACTGATAACTTTTACTTGCGGAATTTTTTGCATTGTAGATATTTTTGGTGGGAGTGTTAATGTATCCAACAATTGTCAACTTTGAGAGTAGTATTATAACAAAGAATTATTCTCTTAAAAAGGTCAACATTCGTCTTATTTTAATTGAATACATGAAATGAAATTACAGTACACAATTTTCGGTTATCATAAGTTTATTACGTTATTTATAGTGATTTGAAAACATGCTGTAATTCAAGTTACAACTCATTATAAATTGCACTAGAACGTTTTTGATATGTTGGGGAAATACGGACATATTCCCACTGTAAGCGATAGAAATTCTGGAACTGGGTCATTTTCAGTTCACAATGTTTTGATAGAATCTATTATCTGATGATACAAATAGGGTCCTAAACTTTAGAGGGAGGTATCCAAAAGCTTCCGAAATTTCTGGTAAACTAATAAATTATCAGATATGTTAGTTAATTTACATAATTTATGGAAATTTATCGGTAGTTAATGGCAATTGATCTGTGATTTATGGTTACTTATCGCTTTGGTCTAGTTAAAACACAGATGAGTGCTAAAAGCTGAAGGCGAATGCTGCAATGACACGAGTAGCAATGATCTGAATGAACATGTATCACACGCTATTTGTATGCAACAACCGCCTCGAAAGTTTCACGCCAAAGGCTAGTAATAGATATTATCTCCACTTATTTTATATATTCAAATCGTCTTAAGGTCATTATAGCGCACTCTGGGAGTCACGCGGATTACTAGTTGATCGAGAGACGAATCGCTGCAGAGTGGGCCAAAAAAACTGCCTGTGGACAAATTGACATTCAGAAGCGATTTGTCAACCGATTTGAACGGTTTAAAAAAATTAAAACTAATAGAATTCCGTTGTCTAGTAGCTTAGCAAATGTTCCAAATTTAATGAAATTTGTTATAAACAAATAAGTGAATGAATGTGGGTTCATGGTGATTGGTAGTGATTCGTTAATTAATTCGCACTACATTTGAACAATTTATAGATAAAAACAGTTTTTTAATTGTATTCATGAAAGATGATAATTCGTTTTTATTTTATAAACAAATTTTATGAACAATTATCTACAGCATGTATTTATGATGAAATAAGTCAAGTTCTTTCTACTGAATCAGCCAAAAATTATACGAAAATGTCACTTGGTTATCATATTTAGTCATCCAATAACAATTTATGACGGTTTAAACAAATTTAATTAACAAATGCACTTTTTGGCTATTATTAGAGGTAAAAACATGTTTTTGTCAACGTAATGAAGTGTAAACAACTAATTTCTCGACCTTTAAAGAGCTTGCGTGACACTCCAAATTGCATTGTTAACAAGAATTGTTTAAACAAATTTGTATTATCTTAGACATTTTTCAAGAAAAAATGCGTTTCTTTAAGGTATTAGCAGACTGTTATTTAATAATGGCTCTGTACTGTCGATCGATAAGAATTGATAATTGTTTAAACAAACTAATTTAACAAGTGGATTTTTCGGCTATTTCTAATGGCAAAAACTTGGTTTTTTCAACGTAACCAACTCTTTTTAACTAATTTTTAAACTTATTTTTCAGAAAACTCGATAACCGTCCACTATTTTTATTGTCATTAGTAACTTTATAGACCAAAAGTATTCGTGTTAATCGGTAATTAACGCTTACTTTAATTTTTAATATTAACCAGAAAAACGGAATTTTTGTTACAAACGTATAAGAAGACAAAAATTTATCTATAAAATAATTAATGAAAATAGAAATAGTGGATCGTTATCGTGGTTTCTAAAAAATAAGTTCAAAGATTAGTTAATAACAGTTGTTTACGTTGAAACCCCAAGTTTTTACCTTCAGAAATAGCCAAAAAATACATTTATTAATTAAGTTTGTTTAAACGATTATCAAGTATTATCGGTTGATAGCACAGATCAATTACTAAATAACAGACTGCCAATACCTTAAAGAAACGCGATTTTTTTAAAAGTGATTAAGGTGATAAAAATTGGCTTAAAAAATTGTTGTTAACAATGAGAATTGTTGATTGTCATGTAAGCTCCCTAAAGGTCTAGAAATGAGTTTTTGGTAGATTCGGTAAAAAAAAACTTGAATTATTTTATCATAAATACCTGCTGTGGATAAGTGTTTATAAAATTTGTTTATGAAATAACAAATTATTTAGTATCTTTTATGAATTCAATTAAAAAGTGGTTCTTGTTGACGAATCACTGCCAATCGCCATAAATCCATTTTCAGTCGCTTGTTTGTTTATAACAAATTCAATACATTTTTTAACAATTTCTAAGCTATTAAACAAATTTTCTGGATAGTTGCTTTATTGATTCTAAGTATTTCGGATTGAATCGGTTGAGAAATCGCTTCTGAATATCAATTTGTCCACAGACATTTTGTTTGCCCCACTGTGCGCTGGAACACTGTACTCATGTTCTGAGTGTAATTTTTTCACAAGTTAATCTAAACAAAATTTCCTACGATAAAAATATTGTGAGAAACCTATCCGTCACCCTTCCCTCGTTTAAAATAAAACTATTCTGTCAAATTGAGGAGCGAAGATTAGTTATTTGAGCAATAGAGCGGTAAATGTAAAAAAAACCTAACCTTAAATATTTTGTGTAACGAACAAATGAAACACAAGTCGAGCGAAAGCGAGAATATCAGCGAAATTAACATAATCTTGTGAATGAACGAGCGAAAACCTCAATTGCGCGAAAATAAAATTCTGTGCGAAATTAAAAGAACTCATACGTCTTACGCAGATGGTAAATCGGAGCGATGATTCACACCGTACGCATCAGTTTGATCGCAAATTAACGGGCTTTAAGTGCTACCTTACGCGACAGCGCATGCAAAACAGTGCGAAGGCTTTTGATGTAACGGGTGTACAAAATGAAAACAAAATTATCGAATTTTATAAAAGAAGTCTTATAGAATTAGACGATTTAGAGATGGTCGGTCACCGCGAAAATAATAATTTGCAACTCGTGAAAGCCGATGTTCATCAAACCCTAATAAAGAATCTGCTGGCCGGTCCCTCGAGTGGTCGTTCAAGACCTCTGGAAACGAAACAAGAAAACATGTAATTGATGGAACGAATGATGATGCGGATGTCAGAGGGTAATCGCAGAAGAGATACTGTACTGGAGAGGATTTTATAAAAAGTAACCAGGGAATTTTCAATTAAGGAAAACAACGGGGAACCATTCGCAGACTCCTTTCATATAATGCCAGATCTTATGAAAGGGATTCGAAATTTTGACGGCGAAAGAAGGCCTCAAGAATATTAACCGCATGAGTTTTCTTCATCAATGGCATTTGAAGCGGTATTCAAAAAAACTTTTATTTAATCTGTTAATTTAGTGGCCAAATGAAACCGAATGAAGGATAGAACGCAAAAGAAAGGAGAGTTGCTCTCCGCTCATTTTGACGAAAAAGACGATTTACTTCATAATCTACAAAAACAGGAACAGATAAGCGAACAACGAAGCGAGATAATTCGACAGGCTGCAGAGATAGTAAAACATAAACCGGATGATGGGATCACGGGATGAGCAAATTGGGATCAAAGTGCGAATAAACCTGGAAAGACTGCAAGCGATACAACCCCAGATAAACGACCACACCTTTGGAATGATAAAGGCAGGTTAAAGTGCTATAATTGCCAAAATTGTAGCCATATTTTGAAGGTTTGTCCTGATTCTCCTAAGGAACTTGTCACCATTCAACAAGGTGATATTCGACATATATGTGGTATTCACAGTGGCTCGATAAATAAGTACATTAAACAGGTACGAGTAAACGATCATACTTGGACAGCACTGATTGATGCAGGTAGTTCCGAGTGTACTATGAGGGAAACTGCGGCTTTTATTAGCAAATCCAAAATTTACACAGAAAAAACGTTGTTAAAAGTTTTTGAATCGGGTCACTTCAAGGTCTATTTGGTCGGAAACTTTGTTGCACGAATAATTCTCGATGTGGTTCCAGCAAGAAATGTTCCCGTGTTTTTAGTTCCAGACGACTATCAGCCAATAGACGTATTTATCGGACGCACCTACACTGAACTACCTCACATCAACTACTACAAGCGGGGCGACAAACTGGTCTTCGAAGACCGAGAAGATGCACCTTTCACCAAAATGAACATTGGAGAGAAGAATCAGGATGTCAAATGTAGGTACAAATATCGATTCGAAAGAGTGTGTATCTACTAAAACAATAGAACTATATGAACTTTAAGAAATCAGCATTATAAATACACCAGAGAGAAAACTAGTCACTGGAGAAGAACGGGACTTGGACGATGATCAACGGGAACCTATGGTAACCGACCTGATTGGTACTTTAAATATGCATAGAAGAACGATCTTCAGAGAAAAAGATGAGTTAGGTTGTACTAACCTAGTAGATATGGAAATAAGAGACTCTAGAAAGCAAACCATTTCGACAAAATCCGTATAATGCTAGCAACGACGAACGCCTGAGAATGCGCGAAATTCTAGGGGAGTTTAGAAGAACCGGGATCGTAGTTGATACTGATTCTTCGTACGCAAGTCCTTTTTTGTTTGCAAAGAAGAAAAACGGCGAAGACCGACTTCTTATAGACTTCAGGAGATTGAATAATCAGAAAAAACAGATGAGTATTCCCTTACTTAACCTAGATGATATCCTTAGCTTTTTAAGCGGATGCAAGCTGTTTATCACCATAAACTTGTCGCATGGTTACCTACAACAGGCCTGCCAGAGAGCGGAAATTTCGTCGAAATTGCTTATTTGCCGATGGAATTTTTCCACCTCCACTAGCCTCTAATGATGCAACTTTACGAGAGCGGCCATCACCCCAAACCTCTGGAGCTGAGCAGTGGGAAGTGGCGGTGGAACTCAAACATTTGGCCTTTGAGTCGATTTCCCCTATCAGGGCATGCCTGGCCTACAAGTACCATTATCAGCTAAAAGTCGCGAAAAGACGGCATTTATAACATCCGAACAGACCGGTGAATGTGCTGCTTCACTCCAGCAAACTGATGCAGAGAGTCTTGAGACTACTTCAGAGACGTCGTGTTATTCTATTTAGATGACATTCTCATAGCTGGTTGAAATTAGACAGAATTGAGAGAGCGACTCATCATGATTTGGAAAGAACTCAGCGCAGCAACTTTGTCTATTAACCTGTCTTAAGTGTCAGTTTCAATTTCAATTTATTGATAGAATTAGCCCAACAGTCAGAGAACAATTACAGAGCTTCAAAACTATATTATATGAACTCTTTAATAATGCAAAGTAGTAGTATACTGACAACTAGACGAAGAGCATATAATATTATGTGTAAAAAAATTAAATGTATATATTTATTTATTGTGTCAGACATAAATTTGCAGACTATATTATAAAAAGTATGTACTGAGGCTATGAAGAGATCGATATCCTCACGAAAACAGGCAAACACTCTATTCACGTCATAACATATGGTATAGATTTGTGATCAAGGGCCTAAGCTGGAAGCCAAGTAGATTGGATCTCTAGATCTTTTTGATCAAGTAGGTATATTAAATGGAATTATTTGTAACACTGCAGGACAGTCAATTAATTATATCACGAATCAATTTAAATAAGAATAAAATGCCAACAGATGTCCATCTGTCCTGGAGAGTCTAAACATTAAGTCATTTACGAAGAGTATTCAGATCCGATTCTGCAGGTGAGTCGATTTCAAGATTTTTCCAATTGAGGTATTTCAGAAATATTTTGTGACACGCTTCTAGGAGGTTTCTATGCTTACAAGGTTTAGAAAGTCCAAACAACCAAGCAATATTCCAGCTTAGATCTTACCAAAATTTGAAATAATTTGACCATTGTTAAAATGTTTTATACTGATACTAAATAAAAAACCTAGTGATTTATTAGTGATAAATACAATATTTTCTATATGTGCATCAAAGGAGAGATCTTGTGTAATTGTAACTCCAAAGTAAAGCATTGCAAACACTTTCTCGAGAACCACCCCTTGTATTTTGTATTAAAAGCTAATGAGCTTATCTCTTTTGCGGGAACGAGAAATAGTCATAATCCGACACTTCCCGATATTAATTCCAAGTTTATTGAATATGCACCAGTCAACAAATGTATTAATATTATCTTTAAGATGAATACAAGAAGTAATATCAGAGATAGGATAGGATAACTTAAGATCATCTGCATAGAAATAATGATAGCAATTGAGATAAGCCGAAAGATTGCTGATATAGATAATTAATAGAAGTGGTCCAAGGTTTGATCCTTGTGGTGAGAGGCGACAAAAGAGTTCAGAGATATCTGTCGTTTGCAGTAGGTGCTGCATGAAGGAATCCCCGTTATCGACACAAGAGCAGGATGTGAAAGACTGGAGGGGATTAGCGAGAGTGCTAGTAGTGTAGTAGACGGGGAGGGATCTTTCTACACTTGACTTCGGGTAGCAGCGCTTTTCCCGGTGTCAAGCGGCGTCAGTAGGAAGGGGAAAAAGCTGCACTGGGGGAACGAGGCAAGCGTGAAAGCGAGAAATAGAGAGTGTGAGGAGAGTGTGGAGGAAGGCAAGGTGGGTAAGAAGTCTCGATGGGGGAAAGGGTGACCTGGACGAGTAAGGCGATAAAGAAGTATCAAGAACAGTTAGGAAAGGTCAGCTTTGAAGGAGAGTCGGTAAAAGATACATGGAAGGATCTGAAAGAGAAAGTGAAACGATGTGCGCAAAAGAAGGTATTTCGAAAGAAGAAGAAAAGAATGGTGAAGCCGTCGTGGGATAGGGAATGCAAAAAGATGAAAAGAAAGTACAAGAAGTTTAAGAAACGTAGGGTGGGGATAAGCGAGAAGATAGGGAGTGAGGAGTCAAGGAAATTTGTTAAAGAATAGTTTCAGGGCTCAGATACACGGAAGAAAGTATGGAGGTGGGTGGGATTCCCAGGAGAGTGGAGGGAGGGGTTGATAGTGCCACTGTATAAGAAAGGCAGTCTTGCAGCACGTGGGGTATAGAGAATTAGCAAAGATAGGGTCGAAAGTGTTCGCGTTTCTTGTGGAACTCAAAGGCGCGTTCTCTTCGGCTGATCTAGGGAGGTTGTGGGAGGCGATGGTGGAGAGGGGAGTGGAGAGGGACCTGATCAAGAGGGTTTGGGAGAGTTTCTGGGTGGATAAGGGGTTGAGGCAAGGGTGTCCGCTTAGCCCAATGCTTTTTGCGATTGTAATCGCGCATATGGATAGTAATCTAGAGGCTGGAGTTGTAGGAGGAGTTAGTGGTAGGAGGTGTTAGGGTATGGTCACTCGCATGTGTAGATGGCATATAGGCCAGGCAGCAGGGCTTTAAAAAAACCCTGAAAAAATGCGTTAAAACCTGGAAAAATGCGGAAGAGATAAAAATTGGTAATATAGCACTTTTCGACGTACTGAAAAACATACTAAGTTTGCTTACATCCCCCATTTAAGCTTCGCTTCCACTTTGAAAAATGGCGCCCAAAATCCGTGTTTTTACAAATATCTCTTGTTTGGTTCATCCTAGAAGAAAAAAGTATGAATAGAAATTATAGTCGATGAAATTTGCTACAACTTTTGTTGAAAATATTCTTTCGTAAAGTAAATATTTTTAGAGTTAAGTGCAATGTTAAGTGTAGTGCATATAGGTATGAAGCCTGCAAAAACGTCCTATTATGACATGAAATTGAAGTTATGATCGATTAGTTAATAATTGTTTGCATTATTATGATTATTAATTTAATAGTGAACTATTATTATTGTTTTTTTCAGAATAATAATGGTAATAATAATTATTATTGATAATTGTACTCGTTTTCACACCACTTATGAAGTAAAGGGCGCGCTTTGTTCTTGCGATTTCCCCATTAGGCCTAATCCAAATGGATGTATGGATGGATGGATGGACGGACAGATGGATGGATGGTTGGATGGATGGATGGATGGATGAATTGATGAATGAATTGATAGATGGAGGGATTGATTAATAAATTCATGGATGGATGGATGGATGGATGAATTGATAAATGTATCGATGGAGGGATGGATTTTTTGGATTATCTTTTGATGCATTTATTTTGACCGATAAAAGGATGAAGAAACAGAATTGCGCAAATCTATTCTACACTTGAAAAGATTACTCTGCAGACCTTTACAACTTACCTTCACGTTTCGGAGATTTTCTCCAAAAAGTCGTATGGAGTTGCAGTACCATATACTAACCTTCCTGGCGGCTGGCAATTTCACCTATCGACGTCATGCCACAAAACTCACTATTCCGCGAATATATTTGCGTCGTGTTTTGATTCTATAAAATTGATTTTTAGTTGGCAAATTGACGTACGCCAACAAAAACACTAACGCCAACAAAGACTAACGGACCGCGACTTTTTCAACTGCGCAATAAGCCGAGACCGCCTGAACCGTTTTACGCGATTGACTACTCGTGCATTCGGCCCTTCCGAGGCGAGAGTCGCAACCGTCTCTCGTCCTACGCGCTGAGAAACTGCGTCGTCCAGCAGATCTGGGAATGTAAGGTGTATTTATTTGTGTTATTATTGATAGTATTTATTATTGATTTCAAGTCACCTGCGCTTTTCGGCTGAAAAAGTATCGACCGGCGGCGCATCGATACAAGAACGGGGCAGCCAATGAGCGTCGCCGATCAAAATAAACTGCCCGCTCGCAGTAATGGTGGGGTCCCCTCCAGAATTGAAATTAACGAATCCCTACGTTTCAAGGACGTTGAAGTGTTGGAGACTTCACTGTAATTGATTTGAGTTGATTTTTTAACAAAGATAGATGAATTTCCAATGAAACATGTAATAGTTGATATTTCAACTGAAAAAGATTTTAATTTAAAATCAAGAACAGTTGAATTTAACCAAAAAGACGAATATTTGAAAAAATAGTTAAATCCTTAACTATAACAGATTAATTTTCATCCAAATGGTTGAATTTTTAACCAAGAATTATACGTTTTTAACTAAAAAGATTAATTTTATACCAAAAAAGACGGATTTCCACCAAATTGATCATTTTTTAACCAATAAGATTAATTTTTCTTACCGAAAAGGACGAATTTTCAACCAAATTCATGAAATTTCAACCAAATAGAGGAATTTTCAAGGGAGTGTATACACGTACCAACAAAATCCGGCTATCCGTACCGACATTTCAGTGCAAATGGCCCCTTTTCTCTTGTCTTTTCCAGCTCCCCCTGTTGGTACCTAAAATATCCGGTTATTTGTACCAAAATTTCGGTACACGTAGCCATGACCAATTTTTAGCTGAAAAAGATTAATTTTCAATTAAAAATATAAATTTTCAACCAAAATAAACGAATTCGGAACAAAATAGTTGAATTTTCAACGAAAGTGATGCATTTCTAACCAAATAAATGAATCTTCAACCAAAAAACTGCATTTTCGACAAAGTCATCCAAGTAGTTGAGTTTTTGACCAAAATAGATGACTTTTCAACAAAATAGTTACATTTGTAAATAAATAACACAATTTTCAATCAAATGTTAGATTTCTTAAACAAACCAAACATATAATAGCAGACCTATACTTTCGTTAACATCGTGGGACTCCCGATCAACAAATCAAATTAGCAAAACACAGAGAGCACATTTACCCACCCGACTACCTACACTGCCTGAAGTATGTTTCCAGGGTGGACAGTAAACTTATAATTACTTGTCTTATAAATTATGAATCCGGTGATGCAAGATGAGATCGCCGCTACATGCTTCGAGGACATATTCCTCAGCTTTTCATTCTGTGTTTGGCTTGCCCTCAAAAAAGAAAATTAATACAAAAATATATAATAAAGAATAATAAACATTATACAGCTTCCTGATCAGAGCCGTAACTAGGGTGGCGCGTCGATGCTTCCGCACTGGGCGTAGAACGCCAGCGGGTGCAATTACACAAATAAATTACATAAAGGAATGCAGCGATTTTTAATTTAAAATAAATATGTTAGCATTTGAGGCTTCGGACTGACGAATCTATTGACACTTCTTGACACTTTTTTTTAAGATGCAACTATTTTACTATACAACTCTGAAAAAAATAACACTAATGCTACTAATTTCGCAAATTTATCACTCATATAACTATTCTTTTACTTTACTTTTAAACATATTTTCAAACTTCTTTTCTGATTGGCCACGAATCCTTATCTGGAATAATCATGAATTTGGAGCTTTTGTGGATTGTCGGCAAAATTCTCAACTGATTTTAATGAAACCTGGTAGCTGACTGAATAACCATTAAAAAACAAGTTCAGGAATGAATTTATTTCAATATCTTAGAAACAGTGAAATTAATTTTTAAAACAACATCAAAACAACCAATTTTCAACCTGTGATCGCCTCACAGAAAAACAGTTGGGTCATTTTTGTTGCAGGTCATTTGTTATGTTCTCGAAATAAGATCCTTTTTCCTCAAAATGAAAATACTTCAAATGTGAAACCGTAAAATGAATATAGGTGCATTCTCGTTCTCCGGTGTTTCATTTTTGTTGCAACTCAAGACAACACCGAATCGAAGTATTTTTGAGCTTCGACGTTTTTCTGTGCTCTTCCGGGTAAAAATATTTGGTCTTGATGTTGTCTTGGGTGAAGAATAATCCAAAACAATTTCAAGTTATTGTGGGTGATTCTGAAGCAAATCCATACAGATTAATAAATTTTCCAAATAGGAAAAGAGAACAATCCAAAATATTAAATGCATTTCTAAATAAATTTCCAAAACTTAAAACATTCTTCTTGCGAAAATTTACATAAAAGAAGACTTCTTACAAGAAAATTGAGTAAAATATGTAAACTCAATTCATAGAAATCTTAATAATTTAATTCATAAGCAAACCCTACAGATTGAAAAGAATCATGAGTTTAGTGTCTCTATTCAAATTTTTTATAAATTAAGATTGAAAAGAAATCCATTTTATCATGAATAATTTTTGCAGAATAAGCAACAAATTGATGCGGTTGTGAGACGTGGCCATGAATGGGATTTACCGCGGTCCTACTGGGAGCCGATGTCATTTTGTAGATGACAGTTACTCCCAGTGGGACCCTGCGGTGGTTGTTAACCTTTAGTTTTTAATTATATTATATTATATTATATTATATAGTTAGGTAAAATGGTCTATTGTACGGTAATGTTGAGAATTCGAACAAATTTCAAAAAGCTTACGAAAGCTTCAAGAGATCTAAAAAAAATATCAAAGTAATTGAAATATTTCGCGCTATTTTATAAGATTTCAGGAAATATCAGATTTTATGTTATTTCACGGGATTTTATAATATGTAAATGGATGTCAAAGAATTATTTCACAAAAATTGATGTAATTCGAAGGATTTCAAATATTTTCAAATATCTCAATGTATGTCAAAAATTTGTAAAGAATATTGAAGATTTTAGGCTATTTTTAACAAAAATTTTCAGGAATTTTTTAGAGCTTTAACAAAATTCAAAAAGATTTTTAAAGATTTCAAATATCTTAAGGTATTTTTAGAACTGCCCAGAAATCTTCAAAAGCCTGAGAAAATTTCCATGGTTTTTAATCTTTTTAAAGGATTTAACATATTTTTGGGGTATTTTTAGAGATTTTAAAGACTTTTTTATTGATTTGAATGATTTAATTCCTCTGAATTCTGTAAAATTCTCGGGAGTTTTTTGTTTTCACTCAATTTTACTCAATTAAATGGATTTTTCGTATTTTTCGTTTAATTCAGCTTGAAGTTTTTTTAAACTCAACTTCAAATTCTAAAGCATTTCATCTTATTTTTTCGTATTCTTTTAAATTTTTACAAACTCATTTCAGACTTACTGAATGTAATTTTTGTCCTCGTTTTTTTAATTGTTTTCAATTCACTTGTTTTTTTTTTAATTCTCCTTCAATTTTTATAAGTTTTATCGAATTTTTCTAATTTATCTTAAATTTCTGCAAATTTACTGAAATAAATGGCGTTTTTTGGATTTAAAAGAAAATGCATTCGAATTCTCCTGAATTGTTCTGAAGTCTTATGAATCTCATTCTTTTGAGTTTTTTTTAGATTGAAAAGAACATTATTTAACTCATTAATGCACATTAGTCACTTTTTCAAGTAAATAAAGCGGTGACAACCATGAGAATAATAAATGAAAAATTTATTTAAAATTGTTTATTACAATTATAAAAGATTATCTATTGAAAATGTTACAAGATGTGAATTTCGGTAATTAAATATTAATAGTCAAGGAAAATGAAAAATTACTCAGGGAAAAATAGGGCAATTTTGAAAATGAAACTTCACGGCCAGCCTGGTAGCTCTTTCTTATGAAAAGACGTTTTTCTCCTGTTTAGAGGTAAAAGAATTGAAGTTATAAATGAAATTGGAAATCCGAAAAATCGAAAATTTATCGTCCTTTTCCAAATGACCTATTGGGTTAGCATTGAAATCAATTTTCATTTGTCCCAACAAAATCCTTTCTCCCTGCAATATCGCAGCTTTTTTTGTGCTGTGGTAAGCCTTAAGGTCGCAATCTATCGATTGCTCGGTACTAAAGCTGTCACCAAAAGTGCACCCACCCAGGAAAATACGAGCCCTTCCAATACGTGGGGAGGTCCAGATTCTAGAACCTGTTCCTTAAATCGAGCGAAATTAAGAAAGGTTTTTTCTCGTACATCTTTCAGGTGATAATTTATGTCCTTCCTCACATTGCATTTCCTTTAATTTATCTCTTCTTCTCCCACCATTCCCTCTTTCTAAGATTTGATACTCCTTATTTAATTGAGAATGATGGACGATTCGAAATTGAAACCGGACAAATTGGATTACATTAAGAAAAAAAACTTATTAAAAAAAGATCGAATACGCTAGGCATCAAAAACTAACTCTAATGTAGAAAAAGAAAGATTTTGTACATTATTTGTATAGTTTAGCAGACCCTCGGTTTAGGGCCCCCGGTTTAGGTCTTCCTCGCTCCACCAGGAGCGGAGCGATAAAAGCGGGCAGTACCCTTAGCCGAAAAGTGCGTCTGTCAGCAAGTGCGTCAGTTTTTTTTCAGTGTCTAGCGAAGCTGATTGGAACAATAAGATTAAAAATGATGAATACCAAAAAAAAATCTTCACAAACAAGTAATAATATTTAAACAAACGTTTAAAGTGAGTAGGAAGGAAACACATTATTTTTACGTGTAAGTAGTTTTTCTTCACGTTTAAATTATTATGTGAATTAAATAAAAAAATGGAAGAAATTAAATAAATATTTTTTACAACGGAGAAAAATTCAACAGAAACGGTTCATACGGCCCTGACTGTTTACGTTTCGTTTCCCCCGATTTAGGGCCAAGGCCATTTGCAGGCAACCCCCGTCACTAGCCTTAAACCGACGGTTTAATGAAGTGAAATTTAACAATAAAATGGATAATTCCTTAAATTTAAGAATAAAATTTTGCATTTGAAAATGTTTATATTATACTAAAAAATAAAATTCTTTTTGATATATTGCATTGTGAATATCTTTCCGCCCCCTTCCAGTTGTAGATATGATTTTTCAAGAGAGAACATAGTCGAATACGCTGATTGTTTTTATTTTTATTAAACATCTTCAAATGCAAAATTTATTTTGAAATTTGAAGAATCATAAAATTTATTGTTAAATTTCACTACTATACTAATAATAAAGACGGGGTGAGAGTGTATCACGCTACTGGAAAAGGGGTAGGGTTGAGTTTTCGCTCACGCCTACCTTTTTTTCGTTACTAAAAATGTAATATGGTTGTATTTTCACATTTTACATAATGAAAAGAACGGTTTCTGAAAATGGGATATGTTTGCATGTTCCTTTTTTATACAATGAAATGAAAGGTTGCTGGAAACCAGGTAAACGTGGATTAGGTTACTGAAAAAGGAATAAGGGTGTGTTAGGCTACTGGAAAAGGGGTGGAATTGTTTTTCCGCTCATGCTTACCTTTTTTCATTACTAAAAATGTAATATGTTTGTATTTTCACTTTTTATATAATGAAACGAAAGATTACTGAAAATGGGATATGTTTGCATTTTCCTTTTTTATACAATGAAATGAAAGGTTGCTGGAAAAAGGGTAAGAGTGCGTTATGCTACTGGAAAAGAAATAAGGGTGAGTTTGGCTACTGGAAAAGAGGTAGAACTGTGTTTCCTCTCATGCCTACCTTTTTTCCATTGCTAAAAATGTGACATGGTTGTATTTACCCTTTTGATATAATAAAAAGAAAGATAATTGAAAATGAGAAATGGTTTCATTTTATTTTTTTTATACAATGAAATGAAAGGTTGCTGGAAAAGGGGTAAGAGAGTATTACGCTACTGGAAAAGGGATAAGGGTGTGTGAGGCTACTGGAAAAGGGGTAAGGTTGTGTTTTCGCTCACGCCTACCTTTTTTTCATTACTTGAAATATAATATGCTTGTATTTTCACTTCTTACATAACGAAAAGAAAGATTACTGGAAATGTCATATGTTTTCATTTTTTTCTCTGAACAATGAAATTGAAGGTTGTTGGAAAAGGGATAAAAGTGTATTAGATTACCAAAAAAGGAATGAGGATGTGTTAGGATATTGGAAATGTGGTAGAACTCTGTTTCTGCTGACGCCTACTTTTTTTCCATCGCTGAAAATGTGATGTGGTTGTATTTTCACTTTTTATATGATGGAAAGAAAGTTTACTGGAAATGGGATATGGTTGTACTTTCTTTTTTTACACGATGAAATGAAAGCTAGCTGGAAATAAGATGCGGTTTTACTTTTACTCTTAACATAATTAATAGAAAGGCTGGTGGAAAAGGGGTAAAAGTATGTTAGGCTGCTGAAAAAGGGATAAGGACGTGTTAGGTCACTGGAAACAGCGTAGAACTGTATTTCTGCTCACGCCTACCTTTTTCTTACATTCCTAAAAATGTGATATGATTATATTTTCACTTTTAAAATAATTAAAAGAAAGGTTACTGGAAATGGGATATGGTTGTATTTTCACATTTTACATAATGAAAAGAAAGGTTACTGGAAATGGGATATGTTTGCATTTTCTTTTTTTAAACAATGGAATGAAAGGTTGCTGGAAAAGGGACAAGAATGTATCACGCTACTGGAAAAGAGAGACTTGTGTGTTAGGCTACTGGAAAAGGGGAAGGGTTGTTTTTCTGCTCACGCCTACTTTTTTTCATCACTAAAGTTGTAATATGTTTGTATTTTCACCTTTTACATTATAATAATAAAGGCCACTGGAAGTGGGATATGGTTGCATACAAGGTACAATAGAACGTTTAATAACAAAATTTGCCTAAATTAAATCTAAATTTTTACTTTTAACCTTTTTTTCTCACGAGACGCGTGATGAGAATGTGCTCTTTAAAGCCGAAGGAGCTTTAACAAAAGAGAATTCACATTAGGCAGGGTTTTTTTTAATGCATTACTTTTTTGTGGATTCGAGAAAAAAAATCAATTTTAATTTTATCGAAACAGGATGCAAAAAATTGTAAATTCGTTTTTGAATCACTATCCAAAGTTGATTTTGAAAAACCACAAAATTTTAATCTCAAAATTCTTAGTCGATTTTATCAGAATTGGCTAACTTTTTTATATACAATTTAATTTATTCGTATTTAGAATCTTCATATCTTGAAAGTATGATTTTATATTTTTAAACTGAAAATTGACTTATCTACGCAATCCGCAATCATGCCTGGTCCAATTTTAGGTTAGTGTCACTTTGAGATTGTTATGTTCCACATCCATTTCCTCGAACCTAAATCACTTTTTTTGATCAAACTTTTTTGGACTCAATTCAACAACACTTCTGCTCGGGAGTTTACATTTGTTTTATCTTTAAATAGTGAAAATGAGGGGAGAGGAAGTAGGAGAAGTGATGGGAAAATAAGAGATGGGGAACTAGGGGAAATGAGTGGAATAGGGAACTAGGGGAAATTAGTGGAAATGAGAGGAAGGGAAGTGAAGGGAAATGAGGAGAGGGGAAGTAGATGAAGTGAGTGAAAATTCGGTGGGAGCTGAGGAAGAAGGGAAAGTGAGAATAGGGGAAGTTGGGAAATAAGAGTAGGAAAGTAGGAGAAATAAGGAGAAATGAGGAGAAATGAGGAGAGAGTAAAAGGAGAAAATTATATGTAGAAAGTAAAGGAAATGAGAGGAGTGGAAGTAGAGGAAATTAGGGAAGGGGAAGTGAGGACAATGGGAGCAGGGGAATTAAACAAGATGAGAGGAGGGGAATCAATGAAAATGGGGGTGGAAAATAAGAGAAGATGAGGAAATGGAACGTCGGGCAAATGGTGGTAGATGAACTAAGGTAATTAATGAGAAATACTGTTGTCGGGGAAGAGAGGGAAAGTTAAGGGAGGAAAGTAGGTGAAGTGAGAAGAAATCAAGAGAGGAGAAGTAAAATAAGTGAAGTGCAATAAGAGTAGAGGAAGTAGGGGAAGTGGTGGAAAATGAATATAGGTGAAGTAGAGAAAGTGAGGGGAAATTTTAAAGTGGGGGAAGTCAGGGCAAATTAAGGTGCGGGGGAAATGAGTAGAGACGAGGAGAGAAGTAAGGTAAAATATAGGGATGCGGGTAGTAGGGAAAATTATGGGAGAAGAAGTAAGAGGAAATGACGATTGGGGAAGTAGGTGTGATAAGGAAAAGTCTAGTAGGTATTGCGGGTGAGTAGAGGAGGGGAGGTGAAGGTTGCGGAAGGTCAGTGAGGGTAGGGAAGTATTAACTTAAAAAGTGAGGAAAGGTCAAAATAGAGAAAAAAGTTGGTGAAGGGAGGGGGAGGGAGGACAAGTGAAGGTTGAAGTGTGGGGAGGGATGGTAGACTAAATTATGGGAGATGAAGTAAGAGGAAATGACGCTTTGTGAAGTAGGTGAAGTAAGGAAAAGGCTAGTAGGTGGTGCGGGTGAGTAGGGGAGGGGAAGTGAATGCTGCGGAAGAAAAGTGAGGGTAGGAGTGTGTTAACCTGGAAAGTGGAGAGAGGTGGAAGTACAGGAAGAAGTTGGTGAAGGGAGCGGGAGGGAGGACAAGTGAAAATTGAAGTGTGGGAAGGGATGGTAGGGAAAATTATGGGAGATGAAGTGAGAGAAAATGAGGGTTGGGGAAGTAGGTGAAGTAAGGAAAATGCTGGTAGGTAGTGCGGGTGGGTAGGGGAGGGGAAGTGAAGGCTGCGAAAGGTATGTCAGGGTTGGGGAGTGTTGGCTTGAAAATTGAGGAGAGTAGGGAATAAAGGAAGAAGTTGGCGAAGGAAGGGGGAGGGAGGACAAGTGAAGATTGAAGTGTGGGGAGGGATAGTAGGGAAAATTATGGGAGTTCAAGTAAGAGGAAATGAGGATTAGGAAAGTAGTTGAAGTAAGGAAAAGGCTAGTAGGTAGTGCGGGTGAGTAGGGGAGGGGAAGTGAAGGCTGCGGAAGGAAATCGAGGGTAGGAGAGTGTTGGCCTGGAAAGTGAGGAGAGGTTGAAATGGAGGAAGAAGTTAGTGAAGGGAAGGGGGAGGGAAGACAAGTGAAGATTGAATTGTGGGAAGAGATAGTACGGAAAATTATGGGAGATGAAGTAAAAGGAAATGAGGATTAGGGAAGTAGGTGAAGTAAGGGAAAGGCTAGTAGGTAGTGCGCGTGAGTAGGAAAGGGGAAGTGATGGGTGCGGAAGGAAACTGAGGGTAGGGGAGAATTAACTTAAAAAGTAAGGAAAGGTCGAAGTGAAGAAAGAAGTTGGTAAAGGTAGGGGGAGGGAGGACAAGTGAAGATTGAAGTGTGAGGAGGGATAGTAGGGAAAATTATGGGAGATGAAGTAAGAGGAAATGAGGGTTGGGGAAGTAGGTGAAGTAAGGAAAAGGCTAGTAGGTAGCGTGGGTGAGTAGAAGAGGGGAAAGTGATGGCTGCAGAAGGAAAGTGAGGGTAGGGGAGTATTAACTTAAAAAGTGAGGAAAGGTCGAAACAGAGAAAGAAGTTGGTGAAGGGTGGGGGTGGGGGTGAAAGTAAAAATTGAACTGTGTGGAGGGGAAGTATGGCGTGTAGGGAAGGGAAATGATAGTTTGTGTAAAATGAAAATTATAAAAATGTAAATTAATTTTCTCTAATCTATTATGAAAGTCTTTTCCGCTGCTTTTTACCAGTGGCTGAGGATATTGAAATATGCAGAATCAATTTACATGAATGGAAATCTACTTAGTCATTAGAGGAGTATTCCGATAGGTCATACATATTCATCTCAAGCATGTGTCTATTTGAGACGCGTAAAACAAAACACTGATTAACGCACTTACTACCTTGATTGGCACTTCTGTTCCAGAGAACTGGCACCAATTTCCTGCCTATTAGTCCTCAGAAATGCTCAGCTGCAGTTAACAGAAAACGAAAAAGAGAAAAGGAAAATACTTTTTTTCTTTCTTCGTCTCCTTTCCTCATCAAAAAAATTTTTTTCCTATTCCGATGTGTCCAAATAATAAGGTTCTATTTCGAAGTTTCAAGTTGGAAAGCTCTATCTCGGACCGTGCGAATGAAATGGTTCTATTTCAAAGTTTGCAAGTAGAAAAATTCTGTTTCGAAAAGGGCGCTTCTGGCTGAAAAGAAAAAAAAACTAATAAATTATATTGCATTTTCAACAAAATAGATTAATTTTCAACTAAAAAAGCTTTTCTACCAAAGGAAATGGATCTTCCACCAAGAAGACGAATTTTCAGAAAAATAGATAAACTTTTTAACTTTAACCCAAAAAGATGAATTCAACACAATCATTACATTTTCAAAAAAATAATTACATTTTTAACAAAATATAAAAATTTTCAACCAATTTTTTTTATTTTCAAAAACATGCACTTTTAATCAAATAGTCAAATTTTTAAACAAAAGGTATTGCAGACCGTTAAATTTGTAACTCAAAAAGGTAAATTATTGAACAAAAAAGATGAAAATTTTAATCCAAAAGAAATTTTTTTCAAAAAACAGTAAAATTTTGTACCAAAAAGGATAAACTTAACAAAATAATTAAATTTTCAACAAAATAATTAAATTTGTAACAAAATATTTAAATTATCAACCAAATAGTTGTATTTTCAACGTACGAAGATGCACTTTCAATGAAATTATCAAATTTTTAAACAATAAGGATTAAATAAACCAAAAGCAGTTGCAACTGCAGATAGTTAAATTTTTAACTCAAAAAGTTAAATTTTTTAACAAAAAAGATGAATTTTCATTAAAAAGAAAAAAATATGTTCAACAAACAGTGGAATTTTGTACCAAAAAATATTACTTTAACAAAATATTTAAATTTTCAACAAAATAATTAAACTTTTAAAAAGATAGATGAATTTTTACCCAATTAGCTGAATCTTTCACCCACAAAAATCAATTTTCAACCAAAATACATGCATTTTCAATCAAATATTTCAATTTCAAACTGAAAAATACAAGTTCTTAACAAAAAATGGAATAGTTTAATTTTCAGTTAAAAAAAAACCCTTTCAACCGGAAAATATGCATTTTTAACAAGAATGTTGATTTTTATTTTGAAAAATTATTTTTAAACTAAGAAAGATAGGATTTAGTCTGAAAATAGAACCGTTAAATTTTCAGTTAACAAAATTTATTTTTATTTTTAAAAAAGGAATTTTGAACAAAATAGTTAAATTTTCAACCAAAAAAATGAATGTTTTACCAAGAAAGACACATTTTTAACCAAATATTTGAATTTTCTAAAAAAATAGTTGAGTTTTTAACCAAAAATATAAATTTGTAATAAAAAGTTTAATTTTATAGCAAATAGTTTAATTTTCAACCAATTTGTTGAATTGTTATGTTGAAGAGACGAATTTCCTACAAAATGTGCTGAATTTTCTACGCGAAAGAAAAATTATTTTCGACCAAAAAAAGACTGATTCTCATCGAAATGGTTTAATTTACAATTATAAAAGAATATATATATATATATATTCAATTAAACATATCTATTTACCACAAAAAATGGAATAGTTACATTTTTAGTTGAAAAAATAAATTCTCAGCCCAAAAAAATGAATTTTAAACGAAATAGTTACATTTTTTACCAAAAAGATTAATTTTCAATAAAAGCGTTTAAATTTGTTATATAATACATTCTAATACTATTTAAAAAATTCTTCTCATTGAAATTCATTCTTAATGAAAAGTTTTTAAAAAGTTATAAATTTCATTAAAAACCCTAACTTTCTAGCATTATTCTAAGAGAATATATTTTTCAATAATAATAAACTGTTTAAACAATAATTTTATAACTCTAATTCATTATTTCTTCGCTTTAAGTGAAAAGTTAAAAAAAAACCGCGACTTTCTAGCATTATTATAAGAGAATATTGGTGTAAATAATAATAAATTGCTTGAGCAATTATTTTTGTTAACTTTGATTAATTTTACCCTGCCTCTAAATAAAAAGTTTAAAATATGCTGAAAAATTCAGAAAGAAGTACAAGTTTCTACCTCTATTCTAAGAGAAAATTGCTATAAAAAATAAATTATAAAATTTTTTATTGAAACATCTTATTATCAGTAAAATATGATATTTTATGTATAAAAAACAATTTTGTACTAAAACAAACCACAAAAAATAATTAGAGCCAAAACCTCTCAAATCTCAATTTTGATACGCCTAACATCGACGATTCTGACAAAAATGTATTTTTTTCTTATAGGCAATACGTGTTAAATTTCATGGGGTTGGCGGAACTCCTAAATATCATTTTTTTGAATAGTGCTTATTTTTATTTTTTTACGAGCTTTTTATTTGCACGGTCCAAGATAGAGCTTTTTAACTTGCAAACTTCAAAATAGAACCTTATTATTTGGACACATCGAAATAGAACCTTATTATTTGGACACATTGAAATAGAACCTTATTATTTGGACACATCGAAATAGAAACAATTTCATTTTTTCGTTGTATTCATTTCGTTTTTATACGAGACTGGAAGAAGGATAATTTAAGGAGGCGGAAGGACTGAAAAGGATATGGAACTTGATCTTGAAAAAGAAGGGTCATAAGTAGATCTAAAAGACTATATCGTTTGATCGTTGAAGAGCCAGGTTTAGTTCGCAAAGGAGAAGCACTGATTAGCAGAGTCTTATCGTCGTCCAACTGGCAAAGCTCCAATAATCACCTTGAAGCCCCACCAGTTAATCCTCTACTAATTCTCGTCGTGACAGGGCATCCACTTTCATCTACTATCGCCTCGAGCTTCAAACTCGCTTCCAAATGTTCAAAAAGTCGGTTCTTTATTTGAAAAAAAATGATTCTATTTCGACGTATCCAAATAATAAGGTTATATTTTGAAGTTTCAAGTTGTAAAGCTCTATTTCGGACCGTGCAAGTAAAAAGGTTCTATCTCGAAGCATGCAAGTAGAAAGAGTGTGTCTCCAAAAAGGCGCTGATGCGCTATACAATGTGCAAGCTTCCAGATCTTGACACTGAGATATAACCTTTTCTTTCGGACTCCTGAGATGGTACCTTCTTATCTGGACAGGTCAATTGATCTATTATCTCATTCGTCTCTATTTTCCTTTCATTTCTCAACATCCTAATAAAATTCTTGCTCTTCTTTCTGTTTAGCTTCTGACTCTTTCTCCTCTTTCTCCTCTTTTATTCTATTTCATCCCCTTTTCTATTTTCACGCTACATATTTCATTCTTAAGGTTTGCATTTCATTTGAATTTTTTTAAATCTCTATTCAGTCTCCCTTATGTTTTTTTTATACTTGGCTTTCTATCGATTCTGGGACCCCTTCGAAGATGTTTTTTTCCAAATGGGCATATTGAAAAGTTCTATTTCGATGGTGGCAAATAAAAAGGTTCTATCTCAGAGTAAAAAAATTTACCTTAAAATCATCCTGATTCTTTTTTGAAAATGTTGGAAATCTTATTAAATATTTTTTCAATCAATTTTTGAACAAAAAAATTATTGTTAGTTTTTCTAGTAATTTGAATACAAATTTGTTTTTTATTCAAAATCTTTCAAAATTCTTAATAAGCTTGTTTGTGTTCGACATCTTCAAAAATCTACATTGTATTTTAAATTTTCGGAAATTTTTATCAGGTTTCAAATTATTTTGGAATTTTTTCAAAACTTCTGAACATATTTTAAGCTTACTCGATTATTTTCCAAAATAATAATTGCTCAATTGTCATTTATTAAACAAATAAAAACTTTTACTCTTTAAATATTTTCTTGGAATTAATTTTTCAAAATAAAAAATCATTTTAAATTTTCTGAGAAAATATAAGATTTTTTTTTATTTTCTTAAAACCTTTGAATATCTTTAAAATACTTTAAAATCTTATTTCGAAATCTTCAAAAATCTTCAAAGATCTAAATTAATTTTTTTATTTTTCGAAACCTTTTCCAGTTTTAAATTAAGTTTGGATCTTCTCAAAACTTGTAAATACCTTTTAAACTGACTTGAATTTTTTCCAAATTTTAATAAATTGTTCAATTGTCATTTATTCAACAAAAAAATATTTTTAACTCTTATCAAATATTTTCTTGAAATTAACTTTTCAAAATAAAAAATAATTTTAAATTTTCCGAGCAAACTTAATATTAATTCTTCAACATTTTATTTTGAAATCTTCAAAAATCTAAATTTATTTTTTTATTTTTCGAAACCTTTTCCAGTTTTAAATTAGGTTTGGATCTTCTCAAAACTTATAAATACATCTTAAACTAACTTGAATTTTTTTCTAAATTTATAATAAATTAGTCAATTGTCATTTATTAAGCAAAACAAAATTTGTAACTCTTTTCAAATATTTTCATGAAATTATTTTTTTTTAATAAAAAATCATTTCCAATTTGCCGAGCAAACTTAATATTTTATTTTCTCAAGATCTTGAAAGATTTTTAAAATGCTTCAAAATTTAATTTCGAAATTTTCAAAAATCTTAATTTAGTTTTTTATTTTTCGAAATTTTTTCCAGTCTTTAATTAAGTTTGGATCTTCTCAAAACTTGTAAATACCTCTTAAACTAACTCGAATTTTTTCCAAATTTATAGTAAATTGTTCAATTGTTATTTATGCATCAAAATTCATTAATTTCACTTACATAATAAAAATTTGTTAAATAGACCAATTAAAATTGTAGCGTTCAACGATTTAATTTAATACTCTGAAATGTTAACGATTTAAAGCTTTCTTTTTCAAACAATTTAGTTTAAAATTGTTTAGTTTTCAATCTTTGATTTATAATTGCTCATTTTAAATGAAAAGTAAAATATTACTAAATAGTCAAAAAAATGTCTTCCTTAATCAAAAATTTTTCAACCGAATGGGTTAAAAATGGAATATTTTGGTTAGATGACATCTTTGCTGTTTTTTTAAGATATCGTTTTTAATTGACCCGAGTATTATAATTGTAAAGAAGATTATTTTGGCATTAGAGATGATGATATTTATTTCTTTTTTGTTCTGCAATTCATTCTTAAAAAATATATATTCATTTTTAAATAAAATACAAATTTGACTTTTTATGTTCCGTCCCGTACTGACTCACTGGACTCGTCAGTAAGGCTCTGTGAATCCTACCTCATGCATTTTCATTGATCTAATTTCATTATAATGTATATTTGAATCTAAAAAAAAAATTTAAGTTTGTAAATTCAAAAATTTTGCAGTGAAAAAATTATCTATTTGTATTTAACTGTATTTTTTTCTTAAATTTTGTACGTTTTTTTCACAAACAAGTACATGTTTTAACAAAAAATTACATTTGTATAAATGTTGTACTTTCTTGTAGAATTTTTTTCGACCAAGGTTAGTGTTTTCTAATGTTTCTAATTGGTATTTGCTTAATTTGTTTTTTTTTTAGTTTCGTATTCAAACTAAAAGCAGTGGTAATTTTTTAGGTTCTTCAAACTCTTTTGATGTTTTCTGAAAAATGATCATAACAGAGAATACTAATCATACTACTTGGGTTGAATTCGTTTTTTATGATGTTAGTAGCATTAGGGTTTGCCATTATGGAATTTTATATCAGAAAAGAGAATAGAGGAATCAAATAATTTTTTAATAATAGCAATTGTGTGTTGAATTTACGGAACCAGTTAGTGGAAATGGAACCATTATCATTCTTGATAATCTTAATATTGAAAAGGTAATACTATTACTGTTTTTAATGTTATACAGTGTAATCTCTTGTAAAATGAGTTAAAATTTGTTACCGATTTTTCAATCAGATCTTCAAGGATAATTGAAAAGTTGTCATCAGCTAAATAAGTGATAATTTAGAAATCAAGTTTATTAAAAATGTCAATCTATAAGTTTTGCATAAAGCATGTCAGCTAAATTATTCGAAATAGGAGAACCTTTTGGGTTTGCGAAAGTTTATTTATAATATGTTTGTTCAAATTGGAAGTAGGTTTTATTCATTAGAAATGCTATACCATCTTTAAGCTTGTCTAAATTTGAGAAAATAACTTTCTCAATGTAAGACAATATTTTCTTCATGCTGCTAAAACCAGATTTAAAGGAACGTCAGTGAAAAGTGAAGTTGTATAAAATGAGATCATAATGGGGTCAGAAAGAATAATTTTATCAAGTTGTTTTCATTCAATAGAGTTCCTAATAAAAGATTTAGGTTTTAAAGGAGCAGAGTTTTATATATTGTTAATGACTTTTGCCATAGTATATACGAGTCAATAGTACTTACAACAGGTCTCAAAAGATCATTGTTTGTGTGTATTCTGGAAAAGCCATACATAGTTCAGTTTATTGAAAGTTCTTCTTTGTATATGTCCCTTTCTTAGTGTTATCTGATTCATTAAGAATATCTGTGACAATATTATATATTGTTCATGACTTTTGCGATAGTATCAAAAGATAACTGTTTTTGTGTATTTTGGAAAAGCCATACATAAGTTCAGCTTATTGAAAGTTCTTCTTTGTATGTATCCCTTTTTTAGTGTTATCTGATTCATTAAGAATATCTGTGACAATATTATATATTGCTCATGACTTTCGTTATAGTATATACGAGTTAATAGTACTAACAACAGGTCTCAAAAGGTAATTGGTTTTGTGTATTTTGGAAAAGCCATACATAGTTCAGTTTATTGAAAGTTTTTCTTTGTATAGGTCACCTTTTCAGTGTTATCTGCTTCAATAAGAATATCTGTGACAATACCTTCACCTGCACAAGTGATAAAGAGATCTTGATGTTTAAGAAAAAGGTTCTATCTCGAAGTGTGGTAATAGAAAGGTTTTATCTCGACTGAAGCGCTATACAATTTGCAAGCTTCCAGATGTGCAAATTGAAAAGCTCTACCTCGGGGCATGCCAATAAAAAGGTTTTATCTCTAAAAGGGTGCTGATGATGCGCTATACAATTTGCAAGCTTTCAGATCTTCCCACTGAGACAGAACTTTGTCATTCGGCCTACCGAGATAAAACCTTCCAATACGCATCTGTCGATACATCTATTGTCTCCTTCCACTATATTTTCCTTTCATTTCTGTACTTCTTGATAAAATTCTTGCTGCTCCTCTTCCTGTTTACCTTCTGATTCTGTCTCCCCTTTCCCTATTTTCACCCCCCATATTTCATTCTTGGTTTGCATTTCATTTGAATTTTTTCAATCGCTCGAATCGCTAAAAAGCAGGATAGCGTTCCGATCCTCGCTATAAATCGCTTACGTTTTCTGTCTCGCTTCTCCTTTCTTATACTTGGCTTTCCATCGATTCTGGGACCCCTTCGAAGTTGTTCTTTCTTCCCCTTGCTATTCTATTCTCTCCAGTGCGTTTCTTAGCAGCTCCAACTCGCGCTTCCGAGGTAAAGGGGCGTCGTCTCTTTTTCTATCCGGCGCTCGTATTTCTTACATTTCCAAGGCTTTTCATTAATCTTGTCCCCAGCTACTACTACGAAACTTGCTACAGGGATACTGCGACATTAGCGCATTTGTGATGCAAATTCCAGGTGCTGCTGCTGCTCCCGGAAAAGCTCCCTCCGCAAAAGTGACTGCCACTCTGTCGAGGAAAGAAGATTTAGATCGACCCTGATTCTAATCGACGGGGCGAAGACACTGGTATTTTCATATTGGTCCACAAAATTCCAATACTGAATTCTCAAATTTAGGGTAGGGTCGAAAATACTCTTTTTTCTACAATATTGAAAGAACCTGGCGCACAGGCTATAATCCAGAATTTACGATTCATAATCCTCTACACTGTTGGAAATGCTTGCAATTTCAGTATATATGGGCATATTAAATTTCCTATATGTTTACTAAACTCATTACACTTTGTAATTTCAGTATACTTATGTATGCTAAAGTTCTTTTTTGAAGTTATATGTATACTAAATTTATTAAGTGTACAGTAAGTTTCTTTCACGTATATGAATTTCATAGTTTTTGTATATGTTGTTTTAAAACACCAATTTTTTGTGTAATATGCCAACGTTACCTATGATTGTTCAAAAATTATTAAACTTCTTTGAAATCTAATAATTTTTTAATAAAAATTTCAATAATTTCCAACGAAACACTAATTCTTCAAGCTTGTAACTTTTACTATTTTAAACAAAAATCATGAATCTAATAATATTTTGTAGAAAAACACAAATTTCAGGTGAAACACACGAAAGCAGCCCAAAAGGTCTTGATAAATTGTAAATATTATTTGAAATCTAATAATTTCGTATTAGAAATACCAATAATTTCCTACGAAAAAACATTAGTATCACAAAAAAATGGTTCAAAATTGTAAATCTTTTTCGAAATCTAATGATTTTTTTTTTAAATCGCAATTTTTTGCGTAAAGCGACACCAAAATCTAAAATTGTTCAAATTTGTGAATCTTTTTTTTTATTTATAAAAATACCAATTTTCGACGAAAAAAACTATCATAATCTAAAATTGTTAAAAGATTCTGAATCTTATTCAAATACCAATCTTTTATCTAAACCGCTAACATAACCTAAAATTGTTCCAAATTTGTAAATATTTTTTTTTAATCTTTTTTTTTTATTTATAAAAATACCAATTTTCGACGAAAAACATTAACATAATCTAAACTTGTTAAAAGATTCTGAATCTTGTTGAAATACCAATTTTTTATCTAAACCGCTAACATAACCTTAAATTGGTCCAAATTTGTAAATCTTTAAAATATAATTATTTTAATTAAAAATACCAATTTCTGACAAAAAAAATAACCTAATACAACATTGTTAAAAAATTCTGAATATTCTTCAAATAATAATGATTTTGTTGTTTGAAACACCAATTTTCGGTGTCATATGCCAACGTTACCTATGATTGTTCAAAAATTATTAAACTTCTTTGAAATCTAATAATTTTTTGATAAAAATTTCAATAATTTCCAACGAAAAAACATTAATATGACAAAAAAATTGTTCAGAATTGTAAATCTATTTCGAAATCTAATGATTTTTGTTTTAAACCAGTAATTTTTTGCGTAAAGCGACAACATAATCTAAAATTGTTGAAATTTGTGAATCTTCTTTTTTATTTATAAAAATACCAATTTTCGACGAAAAACACTAATTTAATCTAAAATTGTTAAAATATTCTGAATCTAGTTCAAATACCAATTTTTTATCTAAACCGCTAACATAGCCTAAAATTGTTCCAAATTTGTAAATCTTCTTTAAAATACAATTTTTTTAATTAAAAATAACAATTTCAGATAAAAAAATTACCTGATACAACATTTTTAAAACATTCTGAATATTGTTCAAATAATAATTATTGTTGTTTTAAAACAACAATTTTTTGTGTAATATGCCAAAGTTACCTATGATTGTTCAAAAATTATTAAACGTCTTTGAAATCTAATAATTTGTTAATAAAAATTTCAATTTCCGACGAAAAACACTAATTCTTCAAGCCTGTAAATTTTATTATTTTAAACAAAAATTATTAATCTAATAATTTTTTGTATAAAAACCCAAACTTCAGGTGAAACACACGAAAGCAGCCCAAAAGTTCTTGAAAAATTGTAAATATTATTTGAAATGTAATCATTTTGTATTAATAATACCAATAATTTCCTACGAAAAAACATTAGTATCACAAAAAAAATGATTCAGCATTGTAAATCTTTTTCGAAATCAAATGATTTTTATTTTAAAATAGCAATTTTTTTGCGTAAAGCGACAACATAATCTAAAATTGTTCAAATTTATGAATCATTGTTTCAAATCTTTTTATTTATTTATAAAAATACCAATTTTCGACGAAAAACAATAACATAATCTAAAATTGTTAAAAGATTCTGAATCTTGTTCAAATACCAATTTCTGATGTAAAGCGCTAACATAACCTAAAATTGTTCCGAATTTGTAAATCTTCTTTAAAATATAATTTTTTAAATTAAAAATACCAATTTCAGATTAAAAAAAAATAGCCTGATACAACATTTTAAACAAATTCTGAATATTGTTCAAATAATAATGATTGTTGTTTTAAAACACCAATTTTTTGTGTAATATGCCAACGTTACCTATGATTGTTCAAAAATTATTAAACTTCTTTAAAATCTAATAATTTTTGTATCAAAATTTCAATTTCCGATGAAAAACATTAATTTTTCAAGTTTGTAAATTTTATTATTTTAAACAAAAATCATTAATCTAATATTTTTTTGTATAAAAACCCTAATTTCAGGTGAAACACATTAAAGCAGCCCAAAAGGTCTTAAAAAATTGTAAATATTATTTGAAATCTAATAATTTTGTATTAAAAATACCAATAATGTCCTACGAAAAAAATTAGTATCACAAAAAAAATGATTCAGCATTGTAAATTTTTTTCGAAATCTAATGATTTTTGTTTTAAAATAGCAATTTTTTGCGAAAAGCGACAACATAATCTAAAATCGTTCAAATTTGTGAATTTTTGTTTAAAATCTTTTTTATATATATATATATATATTGTTATTTATTAAAATACCAATTTTCGACGAAAAACACTAATGTAATCTAAAATTGTTAAAAGATTCTGAATCTTGTTCAAATACCAATTTTTTTATCTAAACCGCTAACATAACATAAAATTGTTCAAAATTTGTAGATCTTCTTTAAAATATAATTTAAAGAATTAAAAATGCCAATTTCTGACAAAAAAACTAACATAATCCAACATTGTTAAAAAATTCTGAATATTATTCAAATAATAATGATTTTTGTTTGAAAATACAAATTTTCGATGTAAAATGCCGACGTTACCTATAATTGTTCAAAAATTATAAAACTTCTTTGAAATCTAATAATTTTGTAATAAAAATTTCAAAATTAGCCATAGAATACGAATGAAATATTACTTTTAGATTATCACTTCCATAAGTTTGTTTTATAGTGTCCCATAATAACCCCATTAATGTAAAAATGGGTTTTGTGAGTTTTTTGCGCTAATTATGATTTTTTTTTCGGTTTTTTAACATACAAATTGTTTCTGATATATGAAATACTACTTTATACTACCTTTTGCCCAATTTTCAATTAGAGAGGCAATAGTTCATTAATGTTAACAAACATAATTGTTTAAATAATTTATTATATAATTGTTAAGGGTGTACTCTTCGCTTAATGGTAGAAAGTTGCGTCTTTTTCTGAGATTTTTATCTTTTTGTCCACTTTTCATTTAGTTAGGTAATAATTAATTCAAGTTAATGAAAAAATTTGTTTAAACAAATGATTGTTTATAACTATTTTCTCTTAGATAAGTGCTAGAAAGTTGTAGTTTCTTCTGCAATGTATAACTTTGCTTTGCCTTTTTAGTTATGAACATATGATAAATAAACATTAGAGAAAAACATATTTTAAACAATCTTTTTTTCATGTATCTATTTTTCTGGAGGGGGAGGAGGGGAGGGGGGATTTATATCAAAATATGTCAAATTCCAAATTTTTCTTTTACGCTTTGCAATAAACTTCTTGTTTTAATTTAAAACAAAACTTTTACAATTCATTTACACACCTGGTTCGCCCACCTATTCCTAATTATTCCATTCTTTGTTTTTGTCTCTTAAGGAAGATAGCTTTTTTGTTTACATTATTATTTCTAAACATTGGGGAAAGAGTTGTAATACTCAAAAATATTGTTAACACACATATTTTTCTATAATAATCTGCTTACTACTATCGCAGTTATATCTTTCCCAGGTCATCGAGGTCCAATTTGTAGATATAAAATAATCTTATATTTAGCGTATACACATGCATTAAATATGATTTTTCGAAAATAAATAGCAAGGAACAACCGTTTACAGCATGAATTCAGTCATTTAGTGGAAAATTTATAAAGTTCACTCGTTTTTTTTACTCTAATTCCTGCTTTACTACTTTCCCAGCCAGTACTATATCGAGTACGTGGTCTCGAACCCTTATCAATGCCAAGTTTTGTTCATCTGTGAGGTCCATCGTTTCCCGCGTCCACTTAATAATGCTCTGGGTTGCTTTGAGAATAAAGTCCGGTGTCGAATGGCAAACAGATCCATCAGCAGTTTCTTCAAGTTCTTCAGCTTCCTCGACCTTTGCATCCAGACTTTCTTCTTTGTCTGGGACTGGCAACTGAAGTGAGGCATATAAATTCAACAATTGTTGATCACTGGTGCTCTCGAAAACGGGCAAATTTCTTTCCTCACTTAGCCAATCAGAAACTTCGTTCGCAGAAAGCTCGTTTCCTCCAGGAACTTGATTCACCAGGTGAAGCAGTTCATCATTTGAGGAGGGAATCGCGTCTGTACTTGGTATCAAGCTCGGTATCATCTTCGTCCATGAATTCATCAGCGTACTCGTAGTGATAGAACTCCAGGCATTTCGGAGAATTTCCATGCAATCAAGCACAGACCACTTCTTCGCAAATTGGATAACAGAAGCCTCGTTGTCGTGCTGGCATGCTAATAGTTCGCGCAAAAATCCCGTTTTGTAATGATGTTTCACAGCTGATATCACTCCCTGATCCATCGGCTGAATCAGACTGGTAACGTTGGGAACAAGGTATATTATCTTACACTTGTCGTCGATCGCATTTAATTGTTCAGTCGGGGGATGCGTGGGTGCGTTGTTCAGTAGAAGAACAATCCTGAAAAAGAGTTAAATTATAATTAAATTCTTGAAGGTGAAATGCAGAACATAAGTATGAGCAAATATCATGTTCATACCTTGCATGTGGCTTCAACGTTCGAACGTTTTTTAGAAAAATTTGTTGAAACCAATCCAAAAAAATGTCTGTTGTCATCCACGCCTTTTTCTGCTCAATATAACATACAGGCAGTGTTTGTCCTTTTTTGAAGCAGCGAGCTTGTTCTGATGTTCCGATAATTAATGGAGGTATTTTGTGTGATCCCATCGCATTAGCACAAAACATGACAGTCAAGCGGTCTTTTATTGGATTTTGCCACGCTACTTCTTCATCATTTTCCGAAAAGAAAGTGCAATTTGGCAAACTTCGATACTGCAAACCTGTCTCGTTAGCGTTGTATACATTCTCATAGTCATACTCGTTATCGGATAGAAACTCGTTGAAAAATGTAATGAATGATTCACTTTCCTCATCATAAGTTGAAGCTTTTTCCCCTTTGATTTGAAGTGAACGAATTCCGTGTCTGTCTTTGAAGTTCCTCAACCAGCCGTTACTAGCTTTAAATTCGAGTGACTCTTCCAATATTTTTCCATTGTCTTTAAGTTGTTGGTAAAAAAACCGTGCTTTTTCTTGCAAAAGTATTCCCGAAATCGGTTCTCCGAGAGTCCGCTTTTCACAAAACCACGCATAGACAATTTTATCAAGAAGTTCAAGATCAGGACCACTGACGATTTTCTTCTTTTTCGCATTGCCATGGGTATTTTGAAGTTCATTGAAATATCGCAAGACTTTATGCTTGTTTTTCAAGATGGTTGAAATGGTGGAACTGCAAACTCCATATTCTTTGCAAAGCTGACGATTTTTTATTCCCTTTTCCAATTTTTCCAGAATATCGATTTTTTCTTGGATCGTGAGCGATTTACGCTTTTCTTTCTGGGAATACAAAATAACTGGTTTTTAGTCCAGCATCACGTCACACGTAATCACTGACAGGGTGGCCGTTTTAATCACGGAAAAAAATTCCCGGACATTTCTCGGTTCGCTAACATTTTTCACGGTCAACGAAAGCAAGAAATTCCAACTCTAAAGCTAAAATTGTTTCCATTTTAAGTAAAAAAAAACTTAGCTGCAAACCATTTTAAACAATTTTGGGCTAAAAACATTAAAAATTGAATGATTGCATTTTTGTTATAAACTGAACACTTCTTAAATCAGAAGTTAAATTATTTTTATTTTAAATTACTTTATTAAAATTTAAAAATCCCCAAAGAGCTTCAAAATTTTATTTCAAAATCTTGAAACATTTACATGTTGTTTTACATATTTTCAAATTTTAAATTATTTAAAAACATTTTTCAGTACTTCTAAACATCTTTTAAAATTATCCAAATTCTTCCTAACATTTTTTTTTAATCCTGCAAGATTGAAAATATTTCCTTAAATTCTTCCAGATTCATTTTTGACAATTTTGGAAATCTTTTTAAATCTTTTTAAATATTCTCCTGAAATTAATTTTTCAAAATAAAAAGTCATTTTCAATTTTCGTAAGAATCTTAAGAAAATGTTTTTATTCTTTTGAAGCCTTTCACAATCCTTAAAAATTTTCTAAATTTTTTTTGTTCGAAATCTGCACAAATCTATATTTTGTTTTAAATTAGGTCGAGGACTATTTGCACCGAAAATTTCGGTACGTATAGCCAAATTTTGTCGGTATACGTAGTCACTTTGTTCACATTATTTGAAATTATTTCAAATTTTTAATTAATTTTAAATCTTTTCAGACCTTCTAAATATCTTTCCAACTTACTCGAATTTTTTCTGTAATAATAATAGGTGTTCAAGAATTATTATTATATTATTTATTATGATTATTATTATATTTAGTTACACATTAAAATTGAACAATGTCAAATTTTAAAGTTTCAAGTTTTAGATTAAAACAATATTTTAAATTCTTACTAAAATTCTTTAAATTTGAATATATTGTTTTGTCATTATTTAAAAATGTTAAATACTTTATAAAGTTTCAATCGGGCGTTTAACTATTAAGACTTTCCAATTAAAACAGTTTAATCTTTAACGTTAAAATCTGGAAATTTATTAATTTTGAATTGATTTCGAATCGTCTTGTAAAATTAATTATTATTCACTTGTTAATCATTAATGTAAAATTCAATTTTAAAAATCATTATAATTTATACTCACAGTTGATCAACCAAAAAAGTTCTTTCATCCACTTGTCGATTTTAAACGCTTCTAATTTTTAATTTTTCAAGTCTTTAAAACAGCATTTTTAAATTTTCCAAATTAAAACTGTAAGCTTAAAAATTAAAATCTAAAATGGAAAATCTTAAAGTGAAAAATGTTTGAATTACGCATTATAAACTGAACATCATAATTAAAAAATATAACAATTAAACTAATTACTTCAAAAACTGTTAAAATCAAACTTGGACAAAATTTTTTTCTACTAATTTCTAAAATTCCCTGTCAAAAAATAAATTCACTGTCATTTCCCGGTTTTACCCGGTCTCATAAAATTTATGGTTTCCCGGGCCAGCGTTCACCCCGACTGAGTACTAACTTTAATATTGAAATATGAACTTGTGAAACAGTGTCAATGCAAGGAAAAAGAAAACAATAAACAGAACCAAACAATTTTTGATTAAAAAGTCTAATGATGAAAAAACCAAATTATAATTCACGAAAATATTTTGTAATTCATTTCATTGCGATTGAATGCTTCATAGTCTAGTAGAAATTGACAAAAAACTTTTAAAAAATTAAAAAATTACATTTTGCAACCTTCTTTTGAACTTTCTTTAAAAATAGTTTATGAACAATATAAAAATGTTATGAAATAACATAAAGAGATATTAGTATTTTTTTAACCAAGTTATAAAAATCGTCAATTGTGAGAAAATTTTTACAAGATTCAAGGATTTGTTCCACAGAAATCTTAATTGAAATAAAATAAAATATTTAAATATCATCTTTTCTCTTTGAATACCTACCACGCAACTGGATGGATCCATAAGTATGTAGATATTAAGATAAATAACAAATACAACCGTGTACAGTGCACATTGTATAATAAAAAATAAAAAAGCACGTGCTGGAACAATACTTTCGAGTTCGTTATGTTGACATAACTTAAAATTGTTAAAAGTTATCAATCTTCTTTCAAAATTTAATTTGTCTCGAAAAAAAACTAAGATAATCAATTAGCTGTGAATTCGATTCAACGAAAAAATACCAATTTATAAAAAAAATTCAAAATCAATTTTGAATTATGTTAATGAAAAAAATGTTGCTATAAAAAACCATTTTTTCAAATATTATGCATTACCATAGCTTCCTTACTGTTCAATAAAATCTATCAATATTATAAGTCAATCGATTTGTCTCGAATCAACCCATCTTTTCTATTCTCACATCAACTTTAAATTATGAGAATGAGTAAATTTTTACTATCAAAATAGATTTTTAATATAATATAAATGACCATAACTTCTTTACTCTTCAATAAAATGTATTAATATTATAGGTCAGTCGATTCGTCTCGAAACAAGGAATCTTTTTTATTCTTGTATCAACTTTGAATTATGTTAGTGAAAAAATTTTTACTATAAAAAACCGTATTTTCAAATATTATGCATTACCACAACTTACTTTCTCTTCAATAATTGTTTATAATATAATATTCTGCAAAAATTCTTAAATAGGTCATAAATCTTGTTCAAATTATAATGATTTTTCATTTAAAATACGTAAAATGCCAATTTTTGACTTAAAACGCTAAGTTAACCTGAAATTGTGCCAAAATTATGAACCTTTAAAATATAATGATTTTGGATTAAAATCTCAATTTCCGGTTAAAAACGCTAACAAAACCGAAAAACGTCAATTGTTGAAAGCTTTGGAACCTTTGAAATCTAATAATTTTTTATTAAAAATAACCATTTCTGATATAAAACGCTAAAATAATCGAAAATTGTGAAAAATTGCGAATCTTGCTGATAATTTTTGTTTAAAAATGCTAATATCCGGAGGAAAAACTAACAAAACCTAAAATTTTGAGAAGCCTTAAGTTTTCTTTGCAACTTTCTGATTTTATTTAAAAAATACTAATTTTCAGCGAAAAGCACTAACATAAACGTATAATACTCATCATAATTTATTGAGTAATTTGAAAGTTGTAATTTAACCGTGCAAGTGTATTAAAAAGCACAAATGTTTCTCAATTCACATAAGGTTTTCTATGATTTTTCTTAGTAAAGGGGATTAATTGTAGATTTGATTACCAAAATTTCAAATTTTTCAAACAGAAATGATAAATTCTCCACAAAAAATTTAATAGTTGTTATTTCAATCCATTTTTTTTATTTTTAATAAAAAGTAGTTGAATTCATCCAAAAGAAACAAATTTTCAACAAAATAGTTAATTTTCAGTCAAATAGTTGAATTTTCAACCAAATATATGAAGTTTCTACCAAGAAGATTAATTTTCTACAAAAAATGACGAATTTTCAACTAAAATGATGAATCTTTAACCAAAAGAATGACTTTTTCACGAAGTAGTTCAACTTTTGACGAATTAGTTAAATTTTCAACCAAAAAAGACGAATTCTCAACAAAAAATGTAATAGTGGATATTTCAATTCCAAACTATTTTAATTAAACATTAATAAGTGTTGAATTCACTTAAAAAATGAATTTTCAACAAAATGGTTGAAATCCTCACCCAAAAACATGAATTTTCAACTAAGAAGATTAATTTTCTTCCAAAAAAGACGAATTTTCTACAAAGTAGTTACATTTTCAACAAAGATAGATGAATTTTATTACAAAAAAGATCAATTCTGAACAAAAATTATAATAGATGAACTTGAAACTAAAAAAGATTTTAATTTCAAATCGAATAGTTGATTTCATTTGATACTTTTTAAAACTTTCTTTAAAAATTAATTTTTCAAAATAAAAATACATTCGAAATCTTCCAAAATTTACATTTTGTTTTGAATGTTGGTAAATTTTTTCAAATTACTTTTTTTATCATTTCCAAAAGATTTACACCTTCAAAATATCTTTTCAAATTATTTGAATTTTTTCAAATATTTTCTTAAAATACTAAAAAAAATGTCTTCAAATGTTCCAGATTCTGTTTTGACAATTTTGGAAATCTTTTGAAATGTTTTAAAGCCATTTGAAATATTCTCTTAAAATTAATTTTTCAAAATAAAAAATAAGTTTAAATTATCCCATGAATTTTTTTTAAATATTTCTTATTATCGTGAAACCTTTCTAAATACCTCAGAAGCTTCAAAGTTTTATTTACAAATATTCAAAAATGTACATTTTTTTAACTTTTTAAAAATCTTTTTTAATTTTAAATTAATTTTGACTCGTTTTAAAATTTCTAAATGTCTCTTAAACTTGATAAAATTTTGTTATAAAACTTTGCAATCTTGCAATTTGAAAAAAATGGCTTTAAAATCGTCCATATTCTTTTTCGAAATTTTAGGAAATAATTTAAAATGTTGTAAATCGATATCAATTTACTCTTGAAATTTTTTGTTCTAAATAAACAATCAGTTTAAATTTTATCAGGAATTTAAAGAAATTTCTTTATTACCGTGAAAACTTTCAAAATCATTTAGAAGCGTCAAAATTTGCATTTCCAAATATTAAAAAATATACGTTTTTTTAACTTCTTTGAAATGTTCTCAAGTTTAAATTAATTTTGAATCTTTTTAAAACTTCTAAATGTTTCTTAAACTTGATCAAATTTTTTTACAAAACTTTGTAATCTTGCTAATTGAAAAAATTGGCTTTAAAATCCTATATGTCTTTTTCGAAAATTTAAGAAATAATTAAAAATGTTTTCAAATATTTGTTAATTTTCTATTTAAATTTATTTAAAAAAAAAAATAATAAAATCAGTTAAAATTTGTCCAGAAACTTTAAGAATTTTCATTCATTCTCTTAAAACATTTTCAAATTCTTAAAAAGCTTCTTCATTTTTGAAATCTTCAAAAATCTACACATTAAATTTTTTATATCAAAGTGCTGAGTACCTTTGTTCCATTGATTATTATTATTATTTAATATATTGTTTGAACAACATTAAATTTCTGATAAACCTGAAGTTTGCAGACTTTTTATTTTAAACAGGAAAAAGGAACGACAGCTTCATCCAATCACGAACACGGGTTTCCCGACAACAAGAGTTTCAAATTGTTTCGATTAATTTCGAGATGGTTCGAGAAATAATCGAAAATGGCGCCATGCGCTTTTTAATAATTAGACAAGTAGCAAAAGCGCGCTACGCGCGCGCATGCTTGTTTTTTACAATCTCGAAAGATATGTTTAATTTTGTGGATCATCAATAAAAAAATTTTGAAATCAAAATTTTGAAATAAATAAAAAAAAATGTCTTAACTGTTGAAAATTGTAATGTGTTTAAAATATTTGTAACTAAAAAATTAGGAAAACTTTAGCAATTAACAGATACTTGGATTATATGTTATATTTCTTAAACGGAAAACATTAAATTTTGTATTTCAAAGTGTTGAGGCCTTTGTCCCATTGATTATTATTATTGAATTATTGAATATTTTATTTAGTTAACATAAATTATATTTTAACCAAAAAAGATTTCAATTTAGAATAAAATATAGTTGAATTTATGCCAAAAAAGACAAATTTTTAACAAAACAACTGAATCCTCAATAAAAAAAAAATATTGTCACCAGTTGGATTTTAAACAAACAAAAAAAATCAAGTTTTTTCAAAAAGGAGACGGACTTTCTGCAAAACAGTTCAATTTTTTAACACGAAAATATAAATTATTAACGAAATAGATGATTTTTCTACCAAAAAAGATGAATTTTCAACTAAGTAACGACATTGTCAACCAAAGAGATGAATTTTTAACTGAAATGATGAATGTTAATTTAAAAAAAAAAATTTTAACAGAGTAGTTGAATACTCGGCCAAAAAAGATTAATTTTTACACAGTTGCATTTTTAATAGGAAAATACGAATTTGAAAGAAAATAGTGGAATTCTCAACCAAAACAGATTAATTTTTAAACCAGAAAGACGAATTTTCAACCAAATAGTTTAATTTTTGACTAAAAAAAAGTTTTTCATTCAAGAAAGAAAAAAAATTTCACCCAAATTATAATTTGAGGGGATAAATGCTTCTTAATACAAAATAAAAATTTCGAATAAATATTTCCTTTTCAGGTTTATTTGTTCATTTGTTTTCAAGGTTATAGAAATATCATTTTCCTGAGATTCTTAAGGAAATTGAAAAAGATTTTTGAAGATTTCAGATAAGTCGAAAAAGTAGAATTTTTTTATTTTACAGGATTTCGTAAAATTTTAGGAAAAATTTGAGCCAATTTGAAAGATATGTCGGATTTTCAAAGTTTCAAATATAAATATCTTCTGAACTGAGTCGAATTATTCCTAAAATTGTGAAAAATCTTCGAAAATTGAAAAGATTGCCCTTCAATCTTCTACATTTTTTTTCAAAATTTATAGTAATATTTTGAAACGTTTTAAAACCTTTTCAATTTTTTTAAATTAATTTTTTCAAATAAAAAAAAAATTCCAGGATTCTGAAGAAAAGTTTGTTATTTTCTTGAAGCCTTTCAAACGTCTTAAAAAGCTTCGAAAATTTAATCGAAATCTTCAAAAATTTACATTTTGTATTAAATTTTTATAAATCTTTTCAAATTTTGAATTATTTTTTTATCAATTTCCAAAACTTTTAAACCTTCCAAATATCTATTGAAATTATTCGAATTTTTACAAAATTGTTCTTAAAATTCTGTAAAAGTTTAATTTTTTTGTTTTACAGGATTTTGCAAGATTTTAGGAAAAATTCGAGTCAGTTCAAACGATATTTAGGACTTTTGGAAAAATTATATTTTGAACTGTCTCGAATTATTTCTACAGTTTTGAAAAATCTTTTAAGACAAAAAAACTGGCCTCGATTTTTCAAAATAAAAAATCAGTTCAAATTATTCCATGAATTTCAAGAAATTTTTTTATTATTGTAAAACTTTTCAAGATGCATAAAAATTCCAAAATTTTTATTTAAAAATATTCAAAAATGTACGCTTTTTATCTTCTTATAAAATCTTTTCAAGCTTTAAATTAATTTAGAATCTTTTTGAAACTTCTGAATAGGTTTAAAAGTTCTTTTAAAACTTTTAAAAAAATTTTCAAGTTTTAAATTAATGTTGAATAGCAGTTTAAATTATCCCATGAATTATGAGAAATATTTTTTTTCACCGTGAAAACTTTTCAAATTTTTTTTCAAATTCTATATAAAATTTTGCAATCTTGATAATAGAAAGATTTATTTTCAAAATAGAAATACAATTTGAAATTTCCCAGGAATTTCAAGAAAGTTTTTTTATTTTCTTGAAGCCCTTTAAGCTTCTTAAAAAGCTTTGAAATTTTTTTCGAAATCTTGAAAAATGTACATTTTGCTTTGAATCTTTGAAAAAAATTTCAAAACTTTTATACATTATAAATATCTTTTGAAATTATTCGAATTCTTCCAAAAATTTTCTTGAAATACCGAAAAATTAAAAAACTTGTGTTCAAATCTTCCAGCGTGAAATCTTCAAAAAAAATTTTCATCAAATTTTGTATAAAATTTTGCAATCTTGCTAATGGAAATATTATTTTCTTAAAAACCTTCGAAATTTTTTTCGAAATCTTCAACTATTTACATTTTATCTTAGAAAAGATTTTTCAGTTATGGAAGAAAAAAATTCACACAAATTATTATTTTTTGGGGATAAATGATTTAAAAAACAAAATAAAAATCTCTGCCAAACATTTCTTTTTCAAGTTTGAAGTAGATTTATTTTTAAAGTTAAACAAATATATAATTTTCCTAAGATTCACGGGAAAACTCAATTTTTTTTAAGCATTCAGATATGTCGAAAAAGCATAATTTTTTTTATTTTTTAGGATTTTGGAAAATTTTAGGAAAAATTCTAGTAAGTTTGAAAGATATTTAGGTCTTTTAGAAGTTTGGAAGAGAGATATGTCTTAAATTGACTCGAAATATTTCTAAAATTTTGAATAATCTTTCAAAATTAAAAAACTTCTCCTTAAATCCTTCAAATATTTTGAAATTTATACACATATTTTGAAATTATAATAATATTTTGAAATATTTTGAAACTTTTTCCAATTTTCTCGAAGAATTAATTTTTCAAAATGAAAAGTAACTAAAAAGTTTCCCAGGAATCTGAAGGAATTTTTTTATTTTTTTGAAACCTCTCAAAGTTCTCCAAAATCTTCGAAATTTTTTTTGGAAATTCTCAAATATTTACATTTTGTTAAAAATATTTGGAAATATTTTCAAACTTAAAATAATTTTTTAACCATTTTCGAAAACTTTAAACCTTCTAAAGTTTTCTTAAAATTTATCGAATTCTTCCATTTGTCTTGAAATTTTGAAAAATTAAAAAACTGGCCTTCAAATTTCCAGATTCTATTTTGACAATTTTGGAAATCTTTTAAAATGCTAAAAATTTTTGTTCAATACTATCTTAAAATTAGTTTTTCAAAATAAAAAATCAGTTTAAATTATCCCATGCATTATGAGAAATATTTTTTATCATCGTCCCTATTCTTTTTCGAAATTTTAGAAAATAATTTAAAATCTTCTGAAATCTTTGTCAATTTTCTCTCAAAATTTGTTTAAAAAAAAATTAGTTTAAATTTTCCCACGAATTTTGAGAAAGTTTTTTCATTTTTTTGAAGCCTTTTAAACTCCTTCAAAAGCTTCGAATTTTTTTTCGAAATCTTCAGAAATTTACATTTTATTTGAAATATTTGAAATATTTGTACAATTCAAATTATTTTATTAACTATTTCTAAAACTTTTGAATTTTCTAAATATCTTTTCAAATTATTCGAATCTTCCCAAAGATTTTCCTAAAATTCTGAAAAATTACAAAAATAGCGTGAAAATCTTCCAGATTCTGTTAGGACGATTTTTTTTATTTTTCAATTCTGTTGTCATCTGTTAAAATGTTTTTCAAGATTCTCTTAAAATAAATTTCTCAAAATGAAAAATCAGTTCAAATGTTGCCATGAATTCTAAGAAAGTTTTTATATTGTCGGGAATCCCTTTGAAATCCTTAAGAAGCTTCAAAAACTTGTTTGCAAATTTTCAAAAATGTACATTTTCAAAACTTTTTAAATATTTTCAACTTTTATAATAATTTTGAATCTTTTTAAAATTTCGAAATGTCTTAAACTTACTCTTATTTTTTATGAATCTTTGTATTCTTGCTATTTGAAAGATTTTTCTCGAAAATCTTTCCTATACTTTTTCGAAATTTAAGAAAATGATTTGAAATCTTTTGAAATTTTTGTCAATTTTCTCTTGAAATTTATTTCGAAAATTAGAAATCAGTTTACATTTTCCCAGGAATGTTGAGAAATTTTTATATTATCTTAAAAACTTTTAAAATTCTTAAAAAGCTTCTTCATTTTTGAAATCTTCAAAAATACATTGATTATTATTATTGAATATTAATTAGTTAGATAACCTAACATTTCTCATAGACCTGAAGTTTGCAGACTTCTTTTTTTAAATAGCAAAAAAATGAAAGCTTCATCCAATCACGAACACGAGTTTCCGGACAACAATAGTTTCAAATTGTTTCGAGTAATTTCAGATGCGTTATAGATATGCAAGAGAATAGGACAAATGACTGGTAAAGCTAAGCGAATCATTTTAATTGAAATACCATATGAATCTTGAGCATTCGATTTTACCTCTAAGAGTTTTTTAATTAGGGTTTCTTGGGATATGTCAGAAAAGAATAATTTAGCATCATCAAAGGTAGAGGGAACTGCGGACGAGGAAGGAGTGCTATTTGCGAGGAGTGTGAATTTTGTACTGAAGGCTGTTAAAAGATCTGCGGGAGACAAATTGTTATCAGGAGCCAAATTTTTTGGAGGTATAAGTCAAAGTCGTCTCAAGATAAACCAGATGTTTTCATTTTTATTCCTGTTTTTGAGAGAATTTTAATTATATTTGTTGTATGAATCTCTGATTGTTGTTTGAACTAAGTTTCTCAATTTACGAAATTCGGCTGGAATAATACTATTTTTTGTTCTTTTAGCCAATCTAAGCTTTTTCTCTCTTTCTTTGATCAAGTTTTCGATATAAGATGTAATCCAAGGAGTGGACTTTTTTTTTGCTTTGAGGGTATGAAGAGGCGCAAATTGGTCAAAAGCTGAAAATACAAATTTTGTTAAACAGATAACCTTTCTATTTATATCTTTTTCAATGAAATTTTTTTTCCAATCGTAAGTAGAGAGGTGCTCAAGAAATTCGGCTTCATTTATATTTATGAGATGGCGTATAGACAGAGGAGATGTACTAGAGGAGGGATCGAAGGAGAACTGGTATTTAATGCTGATAAGGTCGTGGTTTGAGAGGAATAAGATAGAATGTTGAGTAGAACAAATTACCTTGTCTAGATCATCAACAATCATCAAGTCAATCCATGTACTAGAATGATCAGTGTGGTGCGTGGTATTATGAGGAACTATAGATAATCCGGCAGAGAACACTACTGATTTTAAATGGTTAGTTAAGTTGTTAGTGGCATTAAGATTTGTGTTTAGGTCATCAGTACGTACAATGTTATTATAATTTGTTATAAGGTCAAAAATGTCAGTCTCAAGTACCCTACAGTAGGAAGCATTAGGAGGTTTGTAAATCATACCCACCAACATGCTGTCATGACACGAAGATACCTTGATAAAAAGGTATTCAGCAATAGGGTAATTGTCAGGAGGACTCATTCCCACCTGTACACCCCTTAAGCTGTCATGAATGTAGAGACAGACCTCACCCCCTCTTCTTTCATTTCTATCTCTGCGGAAAAGTGTGTAATAATCAAGTGCTATGAGGCTAGATGGAATGTTAGGCGTAAGCCAGGTCTCAGAAACGGCTATGATATGATAGGAACAGGACATAAAATTATGTTTAAATTCGTGGTAATGAGCAGGTAAAGACTGTGTGTTAACGTGATAAATATTCAAAGTGTCCATTTTGATAGTGAATAGTATAGTTTAAGCATAGTTAAATATAGAAGTGTCTGAAATACGTTAACCCACAAAATCCAGTTCACATGATTACAAATGAAAACACGAAATGAGGTACATAAAATGGTAAAAATTGAAAAAGCAATAAGCATTATAAAGTTGACATGACAAATATTTAAGATGTCCATTGAAAATGCAAAATCGTACGTTTTAATTTGGAAGTTACCTAAAAGAATGGTAGCACATAGGAAAAGATAGTAGAAATATAAATAACATGATCAGTAACCAACAGAGCCCAAATTAGGTAATTACAATTAGGGTTAAATAGAGTCCAATAGTTGCTGAAATGACAGTGTAGATATAAATCTAGAAGAATTTTCAATGGCACTGAAGCAATATACTCATGATTACTTTGACTTAACATATGTTTAAGTAGAGCACAATAAATCCAAATATAACAGATAGAATGACTGAGAAACCTTTGAGTTATTAAATACAAATTTTCAATTGAAAAAATTATTATATATGCTTGATGAGTAAGAAATTGGTCTGAAAAAAAAAATTTGCCGCCCGCAATACACATGTATTTCATTATTTTGTCTCTTCTGAGACCCAGGGCCATGGCGTAGATTTTCCTGTTCAGAGGTGACAGGGCCTCACGTAGATCAACAGAATGTTAATCTTTGCTCGACCATCCGAAGTTTTCAGTAGAAAAGTTTCTGAAAACCTTACGTCTCTCAACAAATTTATCTCGCACTTGTTGATTGCCGAGTTTTGCGACAATAATCGGGGGGTTAAAAGATTTCATGAGGGCAGGCGACTTAATAATCCTATATATTTTGACTACATCTTCCCTCACAAAGAGAACGTCAAGAGCCTTAGCTATAGAGTCCCTCGTAGCGATAAGATCTTCATTGGATTTCATGGGGAAATTATGAATTTCCAAAGTCGTTTGAAGGGCCACCTGCTCGCTTAAGTTCAGCGCATGCTCAAGAGTAGCCACTTTTGAATTCAAATCGCTGGCGTCCTTTTTAATTTTGGTGATATCTTCCTTTCCCATTTCTGAGCCAGCTTCGAGTACCGAAATTCGGTTCGAGTCATTAAATGCTTGCTGCTCATTTTCAAATTCTGTGATCCTTGAGAAAATCTCCTGAGACTGCCCAAGCGCTTCCTTTTGTCCTTCTAATACAGCATTTTTGATCATAGCAGCGAGGTCAGGCTGGGCGGTGATAGCCGATGCGGCTGAGGGGGTAGGAGCGTGAGGGAAAGACGTACCGTGGGCGTTGCTAATGTTAAATGCAGGTTTCCCAGGCGTACTACCATCGACTGCCGTAGAGATGTCGCGGATGCTTTGCCCTTTGCAGTTCATGCAGAAAAAATCTGCCTGACCCTTTTTGAACTTATCAACGTTTTTTTTTGAGATGTTAATATTCGCACAGGCCAGATGAGTTAACACACCACACTTTACACATACAAGCACCTCAGGTCCTCCTCTGGAAATAACTTCCTTGCACTCTGGACACGCACCCATTGCTCTGAGTGATCAATCAAAGATATTGAATAGTTCGAAAACAGCAAAAAATCAGAAATTACGAAAGAAACAACTTGGTCCTGCGCGCCAGGAACATACAAAGTCACAACTTGCAAAGTTTTATTAAAAGGAGTACAAGAAAAACATACGAAATTTCCAAACTCTGGAGAGCAGCGAATCGACACGTCCACTCAGGCCACCGTTACCTATACGTACTCCAGGGTGGTCAGTTCTACCACAAGAAGTGTTGTAGCAGCTCATCAGACGTTATTCCTCGAGAACTGCAATCCGTGGGATTATCTTTGGTTAGCATTTGATGTCACTGCGCGGTGGGACGTCGAGTTTGTATGTCAGATACGCGATTTCCTACAGAAGTCTCCCAACGAGACGAATTACCTCGTATCCAAGTAACTGTCACGATGGAACCTGTCCAGCAATGTATTGGAACATCTTTGAGATTCATAGCCCGTATCGCGTGTTGGACCGTGATTGCTTACCACCGGTAAGCAAATCGTCGACAAAGAAATCGTCGTACAGAGCTCGGGATTCAAGTAGATAACTCTCTCTTTCGTCTAAAGAACGTTTTTTCATGACTCGATTTGCAAAGTATGGAGCTGATGTCATTCCATACATTACGGTATTCTAGCGAAAAGCTTGTACTTCTTTATTTTGTTTAACGTACAATAGGATTCGTTGGTAATCTCGATCAGCTGGATGGATCCAAATTTGTCGAAATTGCTGTCGATTTTGCTGCCGAAAAAGACTCTAAAATTGTAATAGGTGGATTTTATTTGAAGGGTAAACGTGTAATATATTCACCGTCCTCATATCTGGAGTGAGTTGCCTGAAAATGCGCTTCGCAGCGCTGATCCTCTTCGCTGATGTGAGGTTTTTGAGCTACGATGAGCCCGCACGCACTGTCGCGTACTCCTTTGAAAAGAATAGGTTCAAACACGTCGACTCCAAGTATGATTTTAAATATTTCATGTGCTCCTAAATGTGGATTTGCTAGAGGTTAAAGGTGGGTGAACTGACTTATAACTGAAGCCAATGTTTTTTAATTCCAATTTTAAGATTTAACGCGGTGGTTTTTGAGTCTGATCACTAGAAAAAATTGAAGAACTTTTTAATACAATCCAATCGCGAATCTAATCGTTAGTTCTGGAAACGGACTTATACGCGAAGGATGAGGAAAAAAGTGACTCTGAGAACGATGTTTGTTTTGCTATCGGTAAAATGCAGGCAATTTTCGCAGCTGATGATTCATCTAACCCGTCAGTCCCTCAAATCAGAACGCGAACTCCTATAATTCAGGAAGCTCTAATGCTATTTTACAGGATTTTGGATCTCTTATAGATCATCCAGTTCATGAAATTGTCGAAGCAAATTTTCAAGTTCGAAACATGGAATTAGTTAAATTCGAAGGCTCATACGAAAAATGGCCTGGTTTCAGTGCTACTTTTGAATCGGCAGTTCATGGTAATCGAAAATTCACTGACTCCTAAAAATTAATGTATCTGTGATTGTGTCTATTAGGAAAGGCAGCAGAAAAAATCGATTAGTTAGAAATTACATCTGCGAATTATATAGTAGCCTGAACTATTGAAAAAAATACTATGATGACTTCTGCGGCGGTAATTAACAATCGAATACGAGACGTCTTTGAATTATCTCCTTGTTAAAACTCATACCGCGTGAGGAGATATTCTCGATAATGCGAAAAATCATTATCGTGCAATTGTGGCCCTAAGCAATCCGTTTTTGGAATCCTTTCCAATTTATTTAATCTTCTTAAAATCCGATCCACAATCGCGTCTCAAATGAAGGAATAAACTCAAGAAGTCGCACTACCAGCCATGAGCAAAATGCTCGACTTTCTGCATTCTTGCCGAAAGGTTTTCGAATTCATAAGATCATAAAAGGCAAAATAATTTAACAATCGGTTAAATTTAATTCAAAGGGTAATACACATTAAACTCATCTCCTCATCTGCCAACCCATGTTCCCAGAATCCTCTTTCGCATTACTTAAGGAACATGAGGGTAAGGCTTCTACGTCGTGCTTCGGCGTCATGCTGTTGTGCCAATCTGGTGTTCTTGCTCCCAGCCACAGCTAAGATGAACGCATCGTCCTCAGCACCGCGACGATCTCGCTCAACGGCCTCGTCGGCTTTCGACATCGTGATTATGTATGACTGGTTACTGTTGCCTTTTGGAGGCTTCCTTCACGGGACTGCCTCCTTCAAAGTCAAACACCGCATCGTTCCTGGCAGATGATCAGTCCAGGGTTTCTCCCCCCTACCTGCACAGAGGCAGCATTGAGGAGAGCTGGCGCACTCCGCAGATTTGTGTCCCTCCTTGCCGCAACTCAAACATCATTTGGTCCTATCAGGACCTTTGCAGTTCGCTGCCATGTGACCAAAGCCTTGGCAGCAATAACATCGAAGAACCTCCATCTTTTTGCGGACTCTACACGACATCCAACTCACCTTTAGATATCCTGTCCGAAGGGGTCTCGAGGCCAGCTCCTCACTGAGTTCCACATAGACCTTAATGTAAACCCTAAAGACCCTCTTTGTGATGTTTACCTTTATGTTTCCCGGATCTATATCACCGAAGTGCTTTCGAACGGCCTCCGTCACCTCCTCGATGTCCAATATTGTGTCGAGATGCAGGATCTCGACCTCCGTGCGCGGGACGAGGTCGCGCACGAAATTTCCGGCACCGACTGCCCCTCTTATAGCAGAGGACAGCTTTCTCCTGCCGTCTGCTGCAGGACCTACCTCGACAAGTGTTTCACCGTTCCTGGTCTCCCTGACACACCTGGTTTTGACACCAAGGGTGGCCCGGTTTTACCTTACGTTTGAGGTCCTTTTGGGCCTCAGCGTAGCTTGAACCCTCGGCTGGTTCTATGAGAAAAGCCTTGGGTCGAGCTCGCCTCTGCACCTCCTTCGCCTTGTTTGACTTGGGTGCACGTATGGGTACTCGGCTTTTTCGTCTTCTGCCTCGTGACACTTGCCTCGACGGGGTTCAGAGAAGGCTCCCTCTCTCGCTTTCCAGGTTGGGGAGTGGAAGACTCCACAGCTTTTTGGGTTTGAGTTCCCGTCTCGCTCGTATTTTTCTTTTCCTGTGTTTTTTCTTGGCCTTCTTCATTTTCTTAGCGACGGCGCAGCCAACATCCTGTGGAGCCATACCGTAGTACCACTTGGCAGCCCTCGTGGCGAATTGCATCCGCACCAGCATCTCCCGCCCCTCCATCAGTCCATCTATGATTTGCATAAACATGTTCTTTTTTGTTGAACAGAAATTTACCATCTTTTGCAGGATGCCATCTAGCTTCTCGATGTATCCAGCATTATCATCCATGTTTCTCTCCGCCTTGGCTATGTCTCTTTCCGCCTCCGTTTTGTGACTTGTGTCGATCTCCTCCGACACGTCCAAAGGACCACCTAATTCCTCACACACGCTTCGGTTTTTGTTTTGTTTTTTGTTCTCCATGCTGTTCTTACGAGTAGCTAGGGAAGTATCGTTCCACCCCCGCTGAGCCCGCATGTGAGGATGAGGTCTAAATACTCTAGGGGGCTACCTGGTATCCTAGAGACAACGTTTAGATCACCACACCCTGGTGCCGTTCAGTCTTCGGCATGGTTCTTAACGCCTTGACTTATGAGTTTTTCTTTTGGTACTACACCTGGACCATTATTCGCAACTGCCTATTGAGTTGCGTGATCGCATTCAGCAGAAACACTCGGTACAGGGCTCCCCTATATGCAACCCGGGACGCGCTTAGTAGCCTGGTCAAATGAGCCCCTTGCCAACGCGACGGTCTCTGAGCGTATAAATATTGTTGAAAAGGCAAATCTATGTTTTAATTGCCTCAAGTCAAATCACAGCGTGGTGGGTTGCAGATCGAGTCATTGCAAATCGTGCAATGAAAGATATCATTTCTTATTGTATATCGAGAACAAAAAAGCTGTGGAATCGGCTCATGTAAATGAAATCTGCTTAAAAAATAGCGTACTGTCTGAAAATATTATAGCATCCGCGATGAAAATATTATAACGTTTTTGCGCTTGTATATATAATGGGTCGAAGAGGACCGCCTCACGAATGCGAAGTACTACTTGATTCATGCTCACAACCACATCTCTTAATGAAACGACTGACCGCAAAATTAAATTTTGTCTAAACAAATAATCGACATTCCTCTTCGCGCTGTAAATTCAATGTCATCAAAGAGAGAATATATTACCAGCACCTCCGTGAGGTTCCGTATCAATAACTTCTCTCTAGACCTTGATATTCTGATAGTAGACGAAATCAACGAGCGCTTGCCTTCAGAACCAATTAACAAAATTTTTGGCCGTCGGGTAAAGAAAAATTCCTTGTCAAAGTGCTGTAATACGAAACACAGTTTTTGGTTGGATAATAGCGGGTAAAATCATTTTACCAAAATTTCCTAAATTAACCACTTGCCATCTATCGAGAATGTCACTGACAAGTCAAATAGAAAAATTTTGGGAAATCGAAAATTGTCCTGAGGGATAGATTTTATGAAGCGAGGGAAACGCGTGCGAAATTTATTATGCCGCGGAAAAAAAATTCTATGCACTCGAGAGGTTTTTAGTGCAAAAACCGGACATAAAAGCGAAATATATCGCAAATCTAAAGACATGCGAAGCGAGTCATTACATGACTGAGTCAAAAAACGTCTCTACCCGTGAGGGCTATTATCTACCTCATCATGCAGTGATTAAAGAGTCAGGTCTGACAATGCAACTTTGCGCAGTATACGGCGGCTCTGCCAAAACGGTAACTGGCTTATCACTGAATGATACTCTTATGGTAGGTCCCACAATTCAAGACAACTTGTTTTTTATACTCTCTCGTTTCCGCTCATATTCTTTTGTGCTAACGGCTGATATAGAACAAATGTATCGTCAAATTGGAATAACTCCTGACGATCGAAAGTATCAAAGGGTTTTGTGTCGAGAAGATTTACATGAACCCGTGAAAACATTTAAATGAAATACCTGTAACTTACGGAACATCTGCCGCCTTGTTTCTAGCGACTCGGCCTCTTCATCAACTTGCAAACGATGAATCTGAATTTTTGCCAAGAGCTTCTCAAATATTAAAAACGGACCTTTACGTTGATGACATGCTCACCGAAGCCTCAACTACAACTAAACGGATTCAGTAATGTAAGCGAACGAACTTACGATGCTTGCATCTACATTTGATCTAAAGCGACAGACGGAAAAAGGCAATCGCGATTAGTTTGCTCAAAATCGAGAGTTGCTTCTTTGAAATCTACAGCTCTGTCAAGATTAGAGCCTCGTGCAGCTTTATTACTGGAAAATTTATTCGAAGCCACTTCTCAAGCATTGCGTCATCTATCATTTCAAAAAACGATTTTTTGGTCTATCTCGACAATAGTCTTACACTGGATAAATACGCCGTCTCATTTATTAAAAACCTTTGTTGGTAACCGCATTGCACAAATCCAAAAAATCACAAGTTCATATGAGTGGCGACACGTACGCTCAGAAAGTAATTCTGCTGACCTCGTGTCTTGTGGGCTTCTGCCTAGCGAATTTGTCAATGCAGATCTATGGCAGAGCGGTCCTTCGTGGCCAAGTAAAAACGAAGACCTCTGGTCTCGATCTGAATTAGCAATCGTATAAATACCAGAAGAGCGTACAATTGTATAACATTTTACAAAAATAGAAACAAAAAACACTCCATCAAAAATCAAAAAATTAAATTTTTTTGATGAATTTTCTTCTTTCCATGAATTAAAGCGATTAACAGCATTTTGTTTACCAGTCACTCACAACACGAAATCTAACAAAAAATTACTGGGTGAACTTTCAATTCAGGAATTGAAAAATGCGAAAATGAAAATAATCAAAATTATTCAACTCGAAGCATTTCCTCAGGAATTAAAAACTTTAAATTCGAAGCGAGCCTTGGAAGGAAAACTAGCACCCTCAGCTCTCTTTATTGATTCAGAAGGCGTTTTGCGTGTAGGCGGTAGAGTAAATAAAGCTGACCCTCCCTAATTACAAAAGCACCCAGCTTTACTGCCACAAGATCATCATTTGACAAAGATTGAAATTCGCGAAGAACGCAACAAAATGATGCATGTTCGTTTGTAAAAGGAAGAAAAATAGTAAAAAATGTGATTCGCAAATGCGTTGTCTGCGATACCACGGTACCTGATGGGAACCCTCCCAAAAAGTCGCCTCCCTCTTGATCGAGCTTTTCGTGCTTCGGGAATTGCTTATTGCGGTCCCTTTTATACAAAATAGAAATGACATCGCAATCGAACAAAAATTGAAATTCAAGCCGATATTTTTGTATGCCTTGCAACCAAAGCGATTCACATCGAGCTTTTCGGTGACCTGACAACTGAAACTTTGTTATCGGCACTCTCTCGATTTTTCAATAGAAGGTGTAAGAGCTCTGATCTATGATCGTAGCTAGTTTAATTTTCGAGATATGGTGAACAGAAGAAAGTTACACACACACGTACACATACGTAAATTTTTCACAATTTTATTTTCGAGCTCCTGGGGTCGATTTATATCAAAATATGTCAAAACAGTATATTTGAAAATTTAGGTCATTACAAACCTCCCTCTATAAGGAAGTAATTGTTTAAACTTTTTGTATACTATGTACATAATTATTTGTCACTTTGTTTTATGAATAATGAGAATGAGAGAATAATGTAGAACCTTTTAAAACTTCAAGGCAGAGAAGGTAATATAATTAAAATAAAAACTAAAAATATTCGAATTCAATCGACTGGCACGGTTAAAAAAGGCATCTAAAGAAATGAAGCATTTCTGATGGTAGGTCATATACTCAGATTCTTATGTACAGTGTAGAATCCAGATTGGAGATAACATCCAGACGTGCCTAGACGTTTTGATTTTAGAAACACAGATGCACTGACCGTCAAATGCAGAGTGCACTTTATTCAAGGTTTCACGCATGTTTTTTAACTTTAATGTATAGATCAAGAGTACAGTGTTCGATGGGTTTATCGCTCAATATGTAATAAATCATTCGATATTAGGTGACATGCATTTTATTCAATGATTTATGCTCATTCTTTCCAGCACCTCCCATCGTTTATTTAGAAAGTACAGTTTGTCTATCACTCGTTGAAGATTTAAAATAAATCTAAAAAATCAGCTGATTACAATTATTTATTACCGAAATCAGTTAACTATTTTTACGTCAGTATTAAATTCTAATTTTTGAAAAAGAATTTTTCAATATTTCCAAGCCAAGTCTCAAGTGTTCTAAGCCATTTGCGGCTTTTTAAGTCACATTATTCATTTCTTTTCGTAAATAAATATGATGAAATATTTCGCAATTTGAAAGGAGGAGGGTCAATAAGGCTGGTTGTTGGATCAACCACTGATTGGTCGCAAAGTGTTTTATTTTATTCATATAAATAGGTCTCATAACGTTTTCACCGACAATATCGAATATCCACTTTTAGTATGGAATTAAACTTTTAGGTTACGTAAGTTTCCAGACAGATTCTGTAAAATTACAATGCATTATGAACGTTATGAATTTATAAGTGATGGCATTCTAACCATGAACATTCGTGTTTTTCTTCAACATGTTAACTTTAGCATCTAAATGAGAAATGTGAATGATGGTATACTACGTAATTATCAAAAAAATAAATTGACGTATATACAAATATAAATGAATAAATAAATTTTTTTAAATAGATCTTCTAACTATATTTTTTATCAATTTTGTAAATGAATTTTTCAATAATATATACCGTTCTGAAATACTCATTGACAAACATTTGTAATTTTACCATTCTTTTCATTATTCTCCGCAACTTTGAAACTTTACAATTACATGTACTCATACTACGTTAAGAGCTGTGCAAGTACGCCGCGTTATCAATCATCAAATTTCAAGAAGTGAGATTATGTTATAAAAAGGAATTTTTAACAGTTTCTGTACTTTTACCAGCGTCAAAAAATTCACCACTGAAAGTAGGTCCATTTATTACCTACTCTGAAAGTCACAGATTCACAAGCAGAAACTGTACTTCTACAACACCTTCCAATAGTGTCAGTCTAAAAGTGGTGAGGTTACAAGATTGGTTGGAACTTCTAACATGCAAGTGGTATTCACCCCATAATCAGAGTAGTAAAATTGCACCAAGTTTTTGTTGGTAATTTTACCATTCTAACTGGTACAATTTTTTTATTTTTTACAGTGTACACTTGCGAAATTTTCCGCTCAGCCTACACTGGGTGGTTTGTGCCCGGGCAAAGTTTAAAGTCCAGTATCTCTCAATCAAATTAACGTATCGGGATGAATTTTTTTCTAAACTATAGATAAAAGTCTCACAAAAATGAATATTGTAAAATTAAGAAGATGAACTCAAAACATACTATAAATATTTTCACAAAACTGAAACAACTTTTCAGTCAAAACAGCAAGCCGAAAATATCGTCCGGGTGCAATACACCCAGTGTAGACTGACTGAAAGGGTTAATATTGCTCGCGCAAGATCGTAGTTTTCCAAAAACAATCTGAGACCAAAATTTGCGTTAGCCCAAAAACCAGCCTTATTGAATCTCCTCCTTTCCATTCACCCGCTAAAGCAACAAAAAAGTATAGAATACACAAAAAAAAATAGTTTATTAAAAATGTAGAGACTTAGTGTTATAGTCTTGGATATAAGAGAAAGTCAATTCAAATTCCCAACCTTCAGTATTCATGAAAATAATTAATCATTATCTAAAAAGCATGTAACGTTTTAACAGAATCTCAGAGACAGAGTTCGGAAAACCAAGCGACAGTCACTGAAAATTTAGTACGCAAGGGCTTTATATTCTGGTAGACAAGAAATCTGAATTCTAAGCGACAGTTTATGAAAATTTAAAACACGATTTCTCAACGAAAAAAAAGGTATTTTTTGAACTTATTGTTATATAGTCTCCTTCTTTATAATTATTAATACACAAGTCGCAAACAAGGTCACGTACGAATATAATCGCACGCTTAAACGCTTCGAAAAATCGCACACGCTGAGGATTTGAACCCTACCTAAACTACCTAAATTCGTGTATTCTACCACGCGCTCTAACTCACTTCGCTATTGAAGCAATGTTTCTTAAAAGAACACATATTTCTTGTGATTTTTGATTAGTTCTAAGGAAAATTGAAAATTTTCGAAAGACTTTAATAGAAAATTTTTTATTTAGATAGAATTTAGAATTGAATTTTACTTATTTAAAAAAGGCTCGATGTTTTTTTCTCTTTAAATATTTGAAAAGTTTATAAACTATCTGAAGTTAATAAACAATAAAGAAAATTTCAGTGCGAAAATGCTCTAATAACCTTGATGAAAAAAACGATTTTCTGTAATACAAAAACCTCCATGAAACGCGCAGTTTTCAATATATCCAATTCTTTTATAATACTTTCATACTCAGAATTTAATGAAATAACACTTTTCAAACAATAATTCGAAATATGTGGGACGAAGAATTTATTCTGACTTATTTCAGAAAGGTCTCAATACTTGTTGTCTTTGAATATTCAAAACGTGTAAAAACGATCTAAAAGTAATAAGTTATAAAGAAAAGTCAAGTACAAAAATGATTAATAACCTCAATGATAAAAAAATAATTTTCTGCAATACAAAAACATCCACAAAACGCACACTTTTCAATTTATCTAATTCTTTTATCATACTTTTTCACTCGGTTTTAAATGAGGAATAAATTTTCCGAAACAATTGAAAATGTGTAAAATAAATAATTGAATTTCACTTATTTCACGAAGGGCTCAATACTTTCTTTCTTCAAAGATTTAAACCATTTCAAAGCTATCTAAAACTGATAAGAAATAAAGAACAGTCGAGGAATGTGAAACATGCATCTATCCATCCTATTGTGATTTCAGCTGCAGGCAATGTGCACGCAGGATGCACTGAAAATCTTGAACATTTAGGAGTCAGTAGGGTACTGGCAGCAGCTCAGAAGGCGGTTTTATTAAACACCTGTCGCATTTTAAGAAACTTTCTGGACCATCAGGAAGCAAGCGACTAACAACCTATAGAGTGAAAAATGGTAGCTTTAAGAAAGCATCCAGAGGCGACTGCTGTCACCTCCAACACTAAAGGCCGCTGTGTAAGCATAACAGCGGTAAAAGACGACTTGCAAACTACACCATGCTCCTAATTTTGTACCTAAAACATCATCGCAAATGATTTCATACATCGTATTAATTTAAGTAATTATATCCTTATCTCATCAGTCAATTAATTTAGTCCGTGGCTATGATTGAAAACCGGGTTATTTTTAACCCGGGAACAAGTTTGAAAAAAAAAATAATAGCGGTTGGGACCTGTCACCTTCTAGACGGAGCAACGGAAAAACCGAAAAATCCAATTGTTTAAACAATTGAATTTTTTGACTGTATAACAATCTTCTCTCACTTTCTTTATATATTCTAAGGTAAATACGATGAATTAAAATATAAACTGAGGTTTCTGGTTAGAAACCAGACTGAGGTGATTTTTTTTTCATTTTCCTAAAAAAAAAACTATAACGAATTTAAAGCTTGGTCAAAACTATTCAAATATTATTTTTTAAAGAAAAGGTATTAATTAATTTTTTGCAATGAATGCTCACTTTGTTTGTGCGTGGTAATATTCGACCAAATGCTGCAACAACTCGATGCCTTTCTTCGTCTTGATTTCGTTGACCTTAATGAGGTACTGCAAAAACGCAAAGATAATTAGATTGAAGAGATCCTGAAGAACATTAATTTAAAAAATCTATGGCATCTATATGAATAAAATTGATTTTTTCTGAAAAAAAATCTGATAAACAAAATCTTTAGAATAGGTAACTAGAGTTTTATTAGTACTTATACTAATAACGTCTCAGGTAGTGGGACGCTCCGCCTTATATTTAGGAACCGTTCAAGTATCACGTAACATGGGGCTGAACCAAGTTTAATTGAAAGTGTCTGCATACAGGGTTTTCTGGTTGATTATGGTTACCTGGCACCCCATGAAAGTTTTCAGGCAAAACTTAAAATCCTCGCCTGAGCCCTTTTTGAAAAAAAAAATATTTTTGTTTTTCAAAAATTATTATATGTATAATTTGCAAACACGTTGATGGTATATCTTGCTTCAAAGTTTTTTTATTTAATTTGATTGTTTAGTGCATTCTAAAGTATGTCAGAGACCAGCATTTAAACACTTCTTTCAATCAAGCTTTTCAATATAACTACTCATCTTTTTAGTCCAGTAAGTCACTTAAAATTAACCTAAATCAGACAATTCAGTTTCCGCTACTAATTATTTAAATTAAATAAAAAATTATCAGGTATATTGGAAAAAAGCTCTAAAGTGTCGGCGCGTACAAATTTTCATAGAAATACATACATATTAAATGATCTCAGCTCGAGAAGAGTAGAGAAATCTTGATTGAGCAAAATAGATGATTAAAGTACTGGAAGAAATTATTAACAAAGCGAAAAAAGACTGCAATTATTGAAAAGGAAATTTTTTACCATCATAAATTTTGTATGCTTTTTTAATTCTTATTAAACATATAGTGCACACGTTTTATTATAAAAATGAATTTGTTTAAAATTTTCGAATGGTTTCGATTCTAATATTATAGTTTAGATAGAAAAGTTGTATTTACTATCAAATAGGTTATAGCTGCAAGTATGTTTTTATGTCAAATAAAAAATGGTCAAACTCTGAATATGTTCATCAAAATTATTTGAATGAATAATCATTGTTGTAAATTTTCAAAGTATTGTTGGAAAAAGTTGTTTGGAATACATTTTTTCTTGATTCTGTTAACAAATTAAGCCTATTCTTATAGTTAATATATTTTTATTCTTATATATATAATTAAAAAAGAAGGTTAACCACCGCAGGGTCCCACTAGGAGCAACTGCCATCTAAAAAATTACACCGGCTCCCAGTAGGACCGCGGTAAGTCCCACTCATGGCCGCGTCTCACAACCGTGGGATGGGTGGTATATATATATACACACAGTAAAGTCTCCAACATTTCAACGTCGTTGAAACGTAGGGATTCGTTCATTTCAATGCTGGAGGGGGCCCCAGCCTTACCGCGAGTGGGTAGTTTATTTTTATCGACGACGCTCATTGGTTGTCGCGTTCTTGTATCGATGGGACGCCGTCCGCTACTTTTTCAGCCGAAAATCGCGGTTGATTTGAAATCAATAATAAATACTATCAATAATAACACAAATAAATACACCCGATATTCCTAGATCTGCTGGCCCACGCAATTTCTCAGCGCGTAGGGCGAGAGACGGTCGCGACACTCGCCTCAGAAGGGCCGAGTGCACGAGTAGTCAGTCGCGTAAAACGGTTCAGGCCGTCTCGACTTATTGCGCAGTTGAAAAAGTCGCGGTCCGTTAGTCTTTGTTGGCGTTAGTCTCCCTCTCCCTCTCCCTCTCCCTCTCCCTCTCCCTATCTCTTACTACGAGACCTCCCCACCACTCCGCCATTGTGCAAGCTCCTTTGCCCTCATGCGCGTCCTTAATATATTAGTGTACTCTATGTAACGTCAAGCGCACATAAAGTTTCACTTCTGCCATGTGGCGCCACTACCACACACATTTTTAAATAAATCTTACTTATTTATTGATAAAAAATACAATAATGGAATCTCCCTCTTCCTCACTCTCTCTGTCTCTCTTACTATGAGATATCCCCACTACTTCACCACTATGTCAAGCTCCTTTGCACACATGCGCTTCTAAAATGTATTAGTGTACTCTATGTAATGCCAAGCGCACATAAAGTTTCACTTCTGCCATGTGGCCCCACTGCCACACACATTTTTTCAATAAATCTTATTTATTAATTAAAAATACAATAATGGAATCTCTCTCTCCTCCCTCTCTCTCTCTCTCTCCCTCTCTTACTGTGAGGTCTCCCCACTACTCCACCACTATGCAAGCTCCTTTTCACTCATGCAAGTCCTTAATATATTAGTGTACTCTATATAACAGTAAGCGCACACAAAGTTTCCCTTCTGCCTTGTTTCGTCACTACAACACACATTTCTTAATAAATCTTACTTATTTCTTTATAAAAAATACAATGATGGAATCTCCCTCTCCCTCCCTCCCTCTCTCTCTTACTATGAGATCTCCCCAGTGTGATCAGGCGTAATCCGTATGTAATGCGAAGTAATCTACTTCTAATCCTGAGTGATCCACTTGCAATCAGAAGTAATCTAATTTTAATCCAGAGTAATTTACTTGTAATCCAGAGTAATCCACTTGTAATTCGGGGTAACCCACTTGTAATCCGAAGTAATCTACTTGTAATCCTGAGTTATCCACTTGTAATCCGAAGTTATCAACTTGTAATCCATGGTGATTCACTTGAAATCTAGAATTATCCACTTGTAATGTGAAGTAATCTACTTGTAATCCAGAGTAATCCACTTGTAATCCGAAGTAATCTACTTATAATCCAGAGTAATCTCCTTGTAATCCACAGTCATCCACTTGCAATCCAGAGTAATCCACTTGTAGTGCGAAGTAATCTACTTGTAATCCATGGTGATTTACTTGAAATCCGGAAAAATCCACTTGTAATGCGAAGTAATCTACTCGTAATCCAGAGTGATCCACTTGTTTTCCGGAGTAATCCACTTTTAATATGAATTATTCTACTTGTAATCCAATGAATCCAATTGTAATCCAGAGTAATCCACTTGTAATCCAGAGTAATTCACTTGTAATCCACTTGTTTTTCAGAGTAATCCCCTTGTAATCCGAGGTAATCTACCTATAATCCAGGGTAATCTACTTGTAATCCATTGTGATTCACTTGAAATCTAGAATCATCCACTTGTAATGTGAAGTAATCTACTTGTAATCCGAAGTAATCTACTTGTAATCCAGGGTAATCCACTTGCTCTTCAGAGTAGTCCACTTGCAATCCAGAGTAATCTACTTGTAATCCGAAGTAATCTACTTGTAATCCAGGGTAATCCACTTGCTCTTCAGAGTAATCCACTTGTAATATAAAGTAATCTACTTGTAATCCAAGTAATCCAATTGTAATCCAGAGTACCCCACTTGTAATGTGAAGTAATCTACTTGTAATCCAGAGTAATCCACTTGTAATCCGAAAGTAATCTACTTATGATCCAGAGTAATCTACTTGTAATCCACAGTCATCCACTTGCAATCCAGAGCAATCCACTTGTAATGCAAAGTAATCTACTTGTAATCCATGGTGATTCACTTGAAATCCAGAATAATCCACTTGTAATGCGAAGTAATCTACTCGTAATCCAGAGTGATCCACTTGTTTTCCAGAGTAATCCACTTTTAATATGAATTATTCTACTTGTAATCCAATGAATCCAATTGTAATCCAGAGTAATCACGTATAATCCGTGGTTATCTACATGTAATCCAGAGTAATCTACTTGTAATCCACTTGTGTTTCAGAGTAATCCACTTGCAATATGAAGTAGTCTACTTGTAATGCAGAGGAATCCACTTATAATCCACTTGTGTTGCAGAGTAATCCACTTGTAATCTACGGTAATCAACTTGTAATCCGAAGTGACCTACTTGTAATCCAGCGTAATCCACTTGCAATCCACTTGTGTTCCAGAGTAATCCACTTGTAATCTGAAGTTATCTACTTGTAATCCAGAGTAATCTACTTGTAATCCACTTGTTTTTAGAGTCATCCACTTGTAATCTGAAACAATCTACTTGTAATCGAGAGTAATCCACTTGTTTTCAGACTAGTCCGCTTGTAATATGAAGTAATCTACTTGTAATCTAAGTGATACAATTGTAATCTAGAGTAACCCACTTGTGATCCGAAGTAATCTACGTGTAATACAGAGTAATCCACATGTAATCTACTTGTGTTCCAGAGTAATCCACTTGCAATATGAAGTAATCTACTTGTGTTCCAGAGTAATCCACTTGCAATATGAAGTAATCTACTTGTAATCCAGAGTAATCCACTTATAATCCACTCATGTTCCAGAGTAATCCACTTGTAAACTGAAGTAATCTACTTGTAATCCAGGGTAATCCACTTGTAATCCAGAGTCATCAACTTGTAATCCGGAGTAATCAACTTCTAATCCAGAGTAATCCACTTGCAGTCCACTTGTTTTTCAGAGTAATCCACTTGTAATATGAAGTAATCGACTTGTAATCCAAATAATCCACTTGTAATCCAGAGTAGCCCACTTGTAATGCGAAGTAATCTACGTGTAACCCAGAGTTATTCCATTGTAATCCACTTGTGTTCCAGAGTGATCCACTTCTAATCTGAAGTACTCTACTTGTAATCTAGAGTAATCCACTTGTAATCCAAAGTAATCTACTTATAATCCAGAGTAATCTACTTGTAATCCACAGTCATCCACTTGTAATTCAGAATAGTCCTCTTGTAATCCAGAGTAATCTACTTGTAATCCGCAGTAATCTACTTGTAATCCAGAGTAATCCACTTGTAATCGGAAGTTATCTACCTATAATCTAGAGTAATCTACTTGTAATCCACAGTCATCCACTTGTAATTCAGAGTAGTCCACTTGTAATCCAGAGTAATCTACTTGTAATCCGAAGTAATCTACTTGTAATCCTGAGTAATCTACTTGCAATCCACTTGTTTTTGAGACTAATCCACTTGTCATATGAAGCATTCTACTTGTAATCCAAATAGTCCACTTGTAATCCAGTATAAACCCACATTTAATGCGAAGTAATATACTTGTAATCCAGAGTAATTCACTTATAATCCACTTGTGTTCAAGAGTAATCCACTTTTAATCTTAAGCAATCTACTTGTAATCTAGAGTAATCCACTTGTAATCCAGAGTATTCCACTTGTAATCTAAATACTTCGGAATATTTCAGGTAATACAAGTAATCCACTTGTAATACAAAGGAATTCAGCTATAATCCAAGGTAATCCACTTGTATTCTAGATAATTCGAAGTAATTTCGATAATCTAGGTAATTCAGAGTAACTTACATAGATAATTCAAATAGTTTTCAATTATTTTTCTAAAAATGTGTTTTTTTTTTGCGGTTGAAAATTAATTTTTTTTAACTACAAATTTCATTTGACCATTTTTCGTCAAAAATTGATCTTTTTTAGTTGAAAACTCACGTATTTTTTTTTTAATTTGTCTCTTTGGTTGAAAAATCAACTATTTGGTGTAAAATCAATCCACATTGTAGTAAATTCAACAATTATATTAAGAATCATATTTTTTGTTGAAAATGTAACTGTTTTATGGAAAATTCGTATTTTTGGGTTGAAGATTCATTTTTTTGTTTGTTGAAAATTCATTTTTTTATCTAAAAATTACGCTGTTCCATTTTTTATTGTAAATTTATCTTTTTTAGTAGAAAATTCAACTATTTGGTTGAAAAATGTATTTTGTAAAATTAATCTTTTTGGTTGAAAATTCATCCTTTTTGACTAAAAAAGGCTACTTTTTGATTTTCAATACCAACAATTACATGTTTCGTTGAAAATTAATATTTTTTAGTTGAAAATTCAACTATTTGGTTTTAAGTTACATTTTTTGTTGAAGATTTCTCTTTTTAACTTGAAAATTCAACAATTTCATAGAAAATTAAACTATTTTGTTAGAAAATAACTTTGGAAAATTCAACAAATTTCGTAAAAAATTCAACTTTTTGGTTGAAAATTAATCTATTTATTTGAAAATTCAACTATTTTGTAGATAATTCTTTATGGCTTCAAAATTCAAGAATTTTATTGAAAATTCATGTATTTTGCTGAAAATTTGTCTTTTTTGGTAGAACATTACCCTTTTTGGTAGAAAATGTATCTTTTCGGTTGAAAGTTTAAATATTTAGTTGAAATTTCGGCTTTTTGAGTGAAAATTCAACTACTTTGTTGAAAGTGAACCTACTTTGTTGAAAATTTAATTTTTCAAAGATTCACCTCTTTGATTGAAAATTTAATTATGTTAAAAATTAATTGAAAAATTGAAAACTTAAATCTTTTGTTGAAAATTCGTCTTTTTTGGTCGAAAATTAATCTTCTTTGTTTAAAATTGATGTATTTTTTGAGGATTCAACTTTTTTTCAAATCTATCTTTTTTCGTTGAGTTAAACTGGTTGGAAATTCCTTTTTATTATTATTGGAAAATATTATTTTTAACCGAAAATTTACCCATTCCATTTTTGGTTGAAAATTTTTTTCTTTCATTGAAAATTCAACTATTTGGTTGGAAATTCATATTTTCGTATAAAATTGGTCCTCTTGGTTTAAAAGTCATCTTTTTAGGGTACAAATTCAGCTAATTGATTAAAAATTCAATTATTTTTTTGAAAGTTCAATTATTTTGTTGGAAATTTAACTATTTTGTTAAAAATTGATCTATTTTGTTAAAGTCGCCTTTTTTGGTTTAAAATTCATCTTTCTTGGTTGAAAATGAATTTTTTTAACATTGATCCATATTTTTTTTATTTTTGAAAAAAGAATCCGATTCCTATATTTCTTACATATTATTCATGTAACATAATAATATATTAATTTTTAATAGTATTGTATAAAAATGTACAATTTGGTGTAAGTTTTCAAATTACTTTAAATATCTAAATATAATAACGAAATTCAATTTTCTCTGAAAAAAGATAACTAAATTTATCATATATATCAGCTTCTATTTTTAGCCTACGTAAGTACGAGGACCTGGGCGAACGCCCACACATTCTTCAACTTTCCTTATAAGTTTAATAGAAATCTGAAATTTTTAAAAAATAAGTATGGAATTTGATATATATTCAAATTATTTCACATTTATTTATAAAAAAAATTAAATGCGCTATTTTTAGTGGTGAAGTTATTAAATAAAGGAAGACAACATTTCAGGAAAAGGAAATTACAGACATTCTAAGCAAAGACAATTAAATAGTACATTTTTGAATATTTTTCAGCGTTTCATTTTCAAATTAATTTTTTACATTTTGCTTTATATTACTTTGATATTGGGTCAAGTAGTACTTGAATTTTATTTTGAAAGAAAAAGTTTGAAAGTTTATTTTCGCTGCAGAAAGAATCTAGATTTGCGATAGATAAATGCAAAAATATTTTCTGGGGCACAATCAATTTAGAAAACATAAAATTTTTTTAATTTCTAGCAATTCAGTCGATCTGTAGCTAATAATATTCAACCGATTCGTCTGAAAATTTCAGGATAAATTGATTAGATGAAGATATACTGCAGTTTTTCAGAAAATTTTGATACGATTTTTATTTCTAGAGTTATTTTACTTTTTATGCTCAAAATTCGATTTTTTAGCAGTTAAGTCCAGCTGTAGCTTACAATATTCAACCGATTCGTCTGAAAATTTCAGGATAAATGGACTAGATGAAGATCTATTTTAACTTTTCAGGAAATTTTGATACGATAATTTTTTCTAGAGTTATTTTACTTTTTATACTTAACATTAGATTTTTTAGGAGTTGAATCCATCTGTAGCCTGAAATATTCAACCGATTTATCTGAAAATTTCAGGATGAATTGACTAGATGAAGCTACAGTGCAATTTTTTTTAGAAAATCTGTATTCATCGATTATTTCTAGAGTTATTTCACTTTTTGTGTTCAGAATTGGATTTTTCTAGCAGTTGAGTCCATCTGTAGCCTACAATATTCAACCGATTTGTCTGAAAATTTTAGGATAAATTGATTAGATGAAGCTCCAGGAATATTTGTGAAGAAATTTGAATTCATTTAGAATTCTTAGACTTATTTCACTTTTTATGTCCGAAATTCGATATTCTAGCAGTTCAGTCGACCTGTAGCCAACAATATTCAACCGACTCGTATGGAAATTTCAAGATAAATTAACTAGATGAAGATCTATTGCAATTTTCCCAGAAATTTTGTTTTATCAAGTAGATCTAGAGTTATTTTACTTTTTATGCGGAAATTCGATTTGGTAGCAATTCAGTCGACCTACGATATTCAGCTGATTCATCTCAAATTTTTAAAGATAAATTGACTAGATGAAGTTCGAGTGAAATTTTTAAAGAAATCTTGACACGATTTAAATTTCTAAAGTTATTTTACTTTTTATGCTGGAAATTCGATTTTTATGGAGTTGAATCCATCTCCAGCCTACAATATTTAACCGATTTGGTTGCAAATTTCAAGATAAATTGACTAGATGAATCTCTTCGACCAATTCACAGGAAATGTTGATTAAATTATTATTTCAAAAGTTATTTTACTCTTCATGCCCAAATTACATTTTTTAGTAGGTCAGTCGACCTGTAGCCTGCCATATTGGATTGATTCATCTCGAAATTTCAGGATAAATTTATTATATGAAGGTCCAGCAATATTTTTTTGAAGAAATTTGAACTCATTTATCATTCTTAGAGTTATTTTAATTTTTATGTCGAAAATTCGATTTTTTAGCAGTTCAGTCGACCTAGAGCCTATAATATTCAACCAATATGTCTACAAATTTCAGAATGAATTTACTAGATGAAGACACAGTGCCCTTTTTTAAGAAATTTTCATTCATCAATTATTTTTACAGATATTTCACATTTTACGCTCGAAATTCGATTTTTTGGCAGTTCAGTCGACCTGTAGGCTACAGTATTTAACCGATTAATCTAAATTTTTTCGAATGAATTGACTAGATGAATCTCTAGTGCCATTTTTCAGGAAATTTTGATTCAATTTTTATTTCTAGAGTTATTTTATTTTTCATATCGAAATTTGATGCTTCAATATTTCAATTGATTTGTACCCAGAATATTGAATCGATTCGTCTGAAAATTTTAGAATGCATTCACTAGATAAAACTCTAATGCATTTTTTCAGGAAATTTTTATACAAATATAATTTTTAGAGTTATTTTACATTTTATTTTCGAAACTCGATTTTTTAGCAGTTAAGTCCATCTGTAGGCTACAATATTCAGCCGAACCGTCTAAAAATTTTAGGATAAATTGACTAGATGAAGCTACAGTGTCATTTGTTTTGAAAATTTTGATTTATCAATTATTTGTAGAGTTATTTCACTTTCTGTGTTCAAAATTGGATTTTTTAGCAGTTAAGGCCATCTGTAGCTAACAATATTCAACCTATTTATTTAAGAATTTTTGAATAAATTGACTAGATGAATCTTTAGTGCTGTTTTTGGAGAAATTTTGATTCATTTTTTATTTCTAGAGTTATTTTACTTTTTATGTTCAAAATTGGATTTTTTAGCAGTTAAGACCATCTGTGGCCAACAATATTCAACCGATATATTTAAGAATTTCTGAATAAATTGACTAGATGAATCTTTAGTGCTGTTTTTGAAGAAATTTTGATTCATTTTCTATTTCTAGAGTTATTTTACTTTTTATGCTCAAAATTAGATTTTTTTACAGTCAAATCCATCTGTAGCCTACAATATTCAACCGATTAGTTTGAAAATTTCAGAATAAATTGACTAGATGAATTTCTTTGACTAATTACCCGGAAATTTTGATTCAATTATTATTTCAAAAGTTATTTTACTTTTCATGCCAAAATTATTTTTTTCAGTAGATCAGTCGACCTGCAGCCTGCAATATTGGATTGATCCATCTCAAAATTTTAGGATAAATTGATTAGATGAAGCTTCAGGAATATTTGTGAAGAAATTTGAATTCATTCATTATTCTGAGAGTTATTTTACTTTTTATGTCCAAAATTCGATTTCTTAGAAGTTCAGTCGACCTAGAGCATATAATATTCAACCAATTTGTCTACACATTTCAAAATAAACTTACTAGATGAAGACACAGTGCTGTTTTCCAGAAAATTTCCATTTATCAATTATTTCTAGAGATATTTCACGGTTTACGCTCAAAATTCGATTTTTTGGCAGTTCAGTCGACCTGTAGGCTACAGTATTTAACCGATTAATCTAAAAGTTTTCGAATGAAGTGACTACATGAATCTTTAGTGCCATTTTTAAGGAAATTTAGATTCAATTTTTATTTCTAGAGTTATTTTATTTTTTATACCGAAATTTGATGTTTAAATATTTCAATTGATCTATACCCAGAATATTGAATCGATTCGTCTGAAAATTTTAGAATAAATTCACTAGATAAAACTATAATGCAATTTTTCAGGAAATTTGTAAACGATTATTATTTTTAGAGTTATTTTACATTTTATGTTCAAAATTTGATTTTTTAGCAGTTAAGTCCATCTGTAGCCTACAATATTCAACTGATTTATCTAAGACTTTCTGAATTAATTGACCAGATGAATCTGTAGTGCTGTTTTTGAGGAAATTTTGATTTAATTCTTATTTCTAGAGTGATTTTACCTTTTATGCGCGAAATTCGATTTTTTAGCAGTTAAGTTCATCTGCAGCTAACAATATTCAACTGATTTTTTTGAAAATTTCAGGGTAAATTGGCTAGATGAAGATCTGTTGCAGTTTTTCAGGAAATGTTGATACGATTATTATTTCTAGAGTTATTTTACTTTTTTTGCCCAAAATTTGATTTTCTAGAAGTTAAATCCATCTGTAGCTTGAAATATTCAACAAATTCATTTGAAAATTTCAGGATAAATTGATTAGATGAAGCAACAGTGCCATTAAAAAAAATTATTGATCAATTATTCCTAGAGTTATTTCACTTTTTGTGTTCAAATTTGTATTTTCCAGCAGTGAAGACCATCTGTAGCCTACAATATTCAACCGATTTGTCCGAGAATTTGAGGATAAATTGATTAGATGAAGATCTATTGCAATTTTTCAGGAAATTTTGATACGATCATCATTTCTAGAGTTATTTCACTTTTTATACAGAAATTCGATTTTTTCAACAGTTCAGGCGACCTGTAGCCTACATTATTAACCCGATTCACCTAATAATTTCAGGATAAATTAGCTAGATAAAGCTACAGTGCCGCGTTTTTAGACAATTCTGATTTATCAATTATTTCTCAAGTTATTTTACTTTTTGTGTTCAAAATTGAATTTTTTAGCACTTAAGTCCATCTGTAGCCTACAATATCCGACCAACTCATCTAAGATTTTCTGAATGAATTGACTAGATGAATCTCTAGTGCTATTTTTGAGAACATTTTGATTCAATTCATTATTTCCAGAGTTATTTTACTTTTTATGCTCAAAATTTAATTTTTTAACCGTTTAGACCATCTGTAGCCTACAATATTCAACTGACTCGTCTGAAAATTTCAGAATAAATTGACTAGATGTTGTTACAGTGTTTTTTCTCAGGAAATTTTGTTTTGTCAAGTATTTCTAGAGTTATTTTACTTTCCATGCAGAAATTCGATTTGGTAGCAATTCAGTCGACCTACGATATTCAGCCGATTCATCTCAAATTTTTGAGGATAAATTGACTAGATGAAGCTCTAGTGAAATTTTTTAACAAATCTTGATACGATTTAAATTTCTAGTTATTTTACTTTTTTTGCAAAAATTCGATTTTTATGTAGTTACAGCGATCTCTAGCCTACAATATTCAACCGATTTGTTTGAACATTTCAGGATAAATTGACTAGATGAATCTCTTAGCTAATTTACTGGAAATTTTGATTCAATTATTATTTCAAAAGTTATTTTACTCTTCCTGTCAAAATTAGATTTTTTAGTAGATTAGTCGATCTGTAGCCTGCAATAATTGATTGATTCATCTCGAAATTTCAGGATAAATTGATTAGATGAAGCCCCAGGAATATTTGTGAAGAAATTCGAATTTATTTATTATTCTTAGAGTTATTATCATTTTTATGACGAAAAATCGATTTTTTAGCAGTTCAGTCGACCTAGAGCCTATAATATCCAACAAATTTGTCTACACATTTCAAAATAAATTTACTAGATGAAGACACAGCACTGTTTTCCAGAAAATTTTCATTCATCAATTATTTCTAGAGATATTTCACGTTTTACGCTCAAAATTCGACTTTTTGGCAGTTCAGTCGACCTGTAGGCTACAATATTTAACCGATTGATCTAAAAATTTAGCAATGAATTGCCTAGATGAATCTCTAGTGCCATTTTTCAGGAAATTTGTATGCATTTATTATTTATAGAGTTATTTTTCTATTATTGCTTAAAATACGATTTTTTAGCCGTCAATTCCATCTGTAGCCTACAATATTGAACCGATTCGTCTGCAAATTTTAGAGTAAGTTGACTAGATAAAGCTACAGTGGCGTTTTTCAGGAAATTTTAATTTATCAAGTATTTCTAGAGTTATTTCACTTTTCTTGCAGAAATAAGATTTAGTAGCAGTTCAGTCGACCTACGATATTCAGCCGATTCATCTAAAATTTTGAGAATAAATTGACTAGATGAAGCTCTAGTGCAATTTTTCAAGAAATTTTGATTCGATTTAAATTTCTAGAGTTATTTTACTTTTCATGCTAAAAATTAGATTCTTGAGTAGATCGGTCGACCTGTAGCCTACAAATTTCAATTGATTCAATTGAAAATTTCAGGATAAATTAATTAGATGAAGCTCCAGGGAGATTTTTAAGAAGATTTGGATTCATTTATTATTCTTACAGTTATTCATTTATTATTCTTACAGTTATTTTGATTTGTATGCCCAAAACTTGATTTTTTAGCAGTTCAGTTAACCTACAGCCGACAATATACAACCGATTCACCTAGAAATTTCAGGATAAATTGACTGGATGAAGTTACATTGCCATTTTTTAGAAAAGGTTGATTTATCAATTATTTATAGAGTTATTTCATTTTTTATACCAAAATTCTATTTTTCAGCAGTTCAGGCGACCTGTAGACTACATTATTCAACCGATTCATCATAAAATTTCAGGATAAATTGACTAGATGAAGCTCCAGAGCTGTTTTTCAGGATATTTTTATTCGTTTTTTATTTTTAGAGTTATAATACTTTTTATGTTGAAAATTCGATTATTCAGCAGTTAAGTCCATCTGTAGCCTACAATATTCAACCGAATCGTCTGAGAATTTCAGGATATATTGACTAGATGAAGATATAGTGCCGCTTTCCATAAAATTTTGATTCGTTAATTATTTCTAGAGTTATTTCACGTTTTACGCTCAAAATTTGATTGTTTGGCAATTCAGTCGACCATCAGGCTACATTATTCAACCGATTAATTGAAAAAAAATTTCGAACGAATTGACTAGATGAATCCCTAGTGCTATTCTCAAGGAAATTTTGATTAAATTTTTATTTCTAGATTTATTTTATTTTTAAGCCGAAGTTTGATGTTTTAATACTTCAATTGACCTGTAACCAGAATACTGAACCGATTCGTCTGAAAATTTTAGATAAAACTGACTAGATGAAGCGACAGCGCCATTTTTTAGAAAATTTGTATGCATTTATTATTTCTAGTGTTATTTTACTTTTTATGCTCAACATTTGATTTACTTAGTAGGACAGTCGACCTGTGGACTATAGTATTAAACCGATTCGTCTGAAAATTTCAGGATACATTGAATAGATGAAGATCTATTGCGATTTCTCAGGAAATTTTGATACGATTATTATTTTTAGAGTTATCTTACTTTTTATGTCCGAAATTGATTTTTTTAGCAGTTAGGTCCATCTGGAGCCTACAATATTCAACCGAATCGTCTGAGAATTTTAAGATATATTGACTAGTTGAAGCTATAGTGCCGCTTTTCACCAAATTTTGATTCATCAATTATTTCTAGAGTTATTTCACTTTTCATGCCCGAAATTCGATTTTTTAACAGATCAGCAGACCTGTAGCTTTCAATATTTAACTGATCCATCAAAAAATTTTTAATCAAATTGACTACATCAAGCTCTAGTGCAATCTTCAAGAAAATTTTGATGAATTAATTATTTTTAAAGTTATTCTACTTTTTATGCAAAAAAATCGACTTTTTAGTAATTAGATGTAACTGTAGCCTACACTCTTCTACCTATTGGATCAAAGATTTCAATATTTTGTACAAAATATGGATTGAGATATTATTTCTGAAGATATTGTTGCACTCATTATGCACAAAATTCGATTTTTGCAATCTGAATAGACCTGAAGTCTGCGCTGCTCAATAAATATTGTTACAAAAATCATGAAATTTTTTTTGAATCAAATGTTTTATTAATTAATTTAAGTTAATTAGTGTTCAATGTATTAAACAATTTATTACATGAATTACATTCAAAATTGTGAATGAATATTACATTGGTGTATAAAAAGGATTAACATATTACATATCATACAAAAAAAAACAGTGTGTGGTAGTGGGGCCACACAGCAGAAGTGTAACTTTGAGGGATTGACTTTGAAATTTTTCGTGAGGAATCATCATGAGTTTTGAGGAGATCGCATCTCAAGAGAGTGCAGAAAGAGAGAGAGAGAGAGAGAGAATATACATACGTTGCTTGGGCTGGCAGTAGTGGGGATATCGAATCGGAGTCTTTAGAGCAATTGATAATTTTTTACTTGGCGGAGTTTTTGGCATCCTGGATGTTTCTGGATATATTGAGAAAAGAGAATTCACAATCACCAAATTTTTAATCACTGATTGAAATCAGTAACAGATAATTTTTGAATTCGAGTTATGTAATTTACAATTTGAAATTAAACTTGCTCAACACTAGGTAACTGTGATAATGCTCCCAATTTATTGAATTACCCAATTATATACGTCAGCCAAAGTTTAGTATTGAGCAGAATACATTAAATATAGAAACTGGTTTTGGCATTGTTTGTAATTGGGAACACAAAATTGTCTGTTGGGAAATGCATACTCACGTATCAGAGACATTACTTCGAAAGTACATAATATATGTTTAATAGGGTAATCCAAAATTTTTGTTTCAAATTTTCCATAAAAAAAAACAAGATACAATCACTTTTCGATAGAATGCGTAGTTTTTGTTTTATTCGTAAAAAACAACATTAAAAATAAAAAAAAGTAAAAATTATTGGACAAACGATACAAGCTACAAAAAAAACAATTAGACAAAAATTATTCATCCAAAAAGAGCTACAAATTTATTACTCATCATTTTTTGATAGGATGCGTAGTTTTTGTTTTTAATCGTGAAAAATAACATTAAAAAATAAAAAAATTAATTTTTTGGAAAAACGACGCGAGGTGCGAAAAGAATTTAATTGACAAATGTTGTACACCCAAAAAGAATGCATAAATTTGTTATTAATCATTTTTTGATGGAACGCGTAGTTTTGGTTTTAAATTAAAAAAATTAAATCAAAAATTAAATAATTAAATTTTTGGACAAACGACACAAGAAATAAAAAAAAAATGAAAAGACAAAAGTTGTTCAACCAAAAAATAAACTACAAGTTTTTTATAAACTCTTCCTATAAAAGAAAATTAAAAAAAAATAACTTTTTGGAAAAACGACACAAGCTACAAGAACATATTATTAAAAAAAAAATGTCGCCTAAATTATATCTACAAATTTGCTTTGAAGAACTTTACACTAATGCGTATTTTTAGTTTGAATAGTAAAAAATAACAATTAAAAAAATTATTATTGTTTATAACTATTTTTACATAGAGCAATGCTAGAAAGTTCCGATTTTATCTTAAACTTTCAACTTTTTGTCAACTTTTTAGTTAGAAAGTGATCATATTTAATCAGAGTTAACAAAAATAATTGTTTGAACAATTTATTATTGTTTTATTTTTTTTTTTATTATGCCATTAAGTTGCGATTTTTGCTGCTATAATTTACAACCTTTTTTACTGTTCGGTTAAATTGTAATAATTAGTGCAAGTTACCTAAATATTTGTTTAAACAATGTATTATTGTATATTAATGAATAGTTTTTAAGTTTTTATTTGAGGAAAAAATATAGACAAAAAGAAAAGATTTTTGAAGAATATGATTCTTTTTGATGTTTATTTATTATTGGTTCATAAAGAAAAAATTAGAAAATAGTTGAAAATTTCAGAAGACACCGCAACTTCCTAGCCTCATTCTACTAGAAGATAGTTATAAATAATAATAAAATACGCGAATAAATAATTTATTAACGTGCATAATTTATTTTCTTACTCTTACTAAAAAGTTAAGAAAAAATTTAAAAATTCAGAAAAAATGGCAATTAATAGAAGTTAGTTATAATAATAATAATAAAAGATAGTTATAACTAATAGAAGATGGGGTTCATTGAGGGGTTAAAAATTCACTTATTTTGTTAAAAATTTGAATTTAAATATAAAATTAATCTTTTCGATTGAAAATTCGCCTACTTAGTTGAAATTTGATTTACTTTGTTAAAAATTCATCTTTTAGATAAAGATGCATCATTTTAGTTGAAAATTCATTTCTTTGGTTGAAAATTGAACTATTTGAAAATCCATTTTTATTTTTTGTTAAATAATTTTTCTGAATGAAAATGTAACTATTCTTTTTTTTTTGTTAAAAATTTATCTTTTTCAGTTAAAAATTCAACTATATGGTTGAAAATTCCTATTTGTCGGTAAAAAATTAATCTTCTCAGTTCAAAATTCATTTTTTTTTAATGAAAATTTCACTATTTGGTTCAGCATTAATCTGCTTTCTTGAAAAGTAAGCAATTTTATTTTAAAAAATCATTTTTGTCTGAAAAGTCAACTGCTTGACTGAAAAAAAATGTTGTTGAAAAATCATTGCTTTTGGCTGACAATTGATTTTTTACTAAAAATTTAACTATTAAAGTTGAAGATTCATAATTTTAGTTGAAAATTCAGCTTTTGGTTAAAAATGTAACTATTTTGTTGATTTTTTTTGTTTGTAAAAAAAATAATTTTTTAAAGGAAAATATAATTATTCTATTTGAAATTCATTTTTTTTTTAAATTTCATTTCTCAAATTGTAAATTAAACGATTCCAGTAGGAATGTTAACTTTTTTTTCATTCCTTTCTTTTTTTTTTTAAAAATGAACCTTTTTAATTGAAAATTGAACTAATCCAGTTAAATATTCCGTAATTTCATCACTTTCATTGCAAATTTAACAATTTTGTTGAAAATTCGTTTTTTTTTTTGTTGAAGATTAATTTTTTCGAACTGAAAATTTAAAGAATAAATTTTTGGTTGAAGATTAATCATTTTTTGGTTGAAAGCTTATGTATTTTGTTGAAAAATCGTCTTTTTTGGTAGAAAATTAGTCTGCTTTTTTTAAACTTTATTTCTTTAGTTGAAAATTCAATTATACCAGTAAAAGATTCATGATTCATGTGGAAAATTCATCACTTTCATTGAAAATTGAATTACTTTGTTGAACTTTTTTTTTTAGTATTATTTTTTTAAACTGCAAATTAATCTATTTCAGTTGGAAGTTGAACTATTTTGTTCAAAATTCATCTTCTTTTATTTGAATTTAACTGTTTTTGATTACAAATTAAATTCTTTTTTAGTTGAAATGTCAACTATTATTTGTTTTAAGAATTCATATTTTTTGGTTGAAAATAAACTTGTTTCTTGGTTGAAACTTCAACTACATACTTTGTTAAACATTAATTTTTTTATTTGAAGATTCATGTCTACGGTTAGACAATTTAACTAATTTATTAAAAATTCGTTTTTTATTGTTGAGCATTAATGTCTGTAATTAAAAGGTCAACTGTTTGGATTGTTGAAAATTCGTCCTTTTTGGTTGAATTTTCAACTGTTTCTAATTTAAAACTTTAATTTAAAACTGCAATCTTTTTTGCTTGAAATATCAAATACGTATTATATTTTTCGTTGAGAATCTATCGAGGAATTTATCTTTTGGCTCGAAAATTCAACAGTGTGTTTGCAATTTTTTTATCTCTCTTTGACTGAACAATCTTTCGCAGTTAAAAATTCAACTCATGTTGAACAGTCGTCTTTTTTGGTTGGATTCAACTGTTTTTGATTAAAAATTAAACTTTTTTAAATTGAAATGTCGGTTACTACATTTTTTGTTCAAAAATTAATTCTTTAGTTGAAAATTCGTTTTTTCTTTGGCTAAAAAGTATTTTTTTTTTACTGAAAATTTAACTATTCCAGTTGAAACTTTATTTTATTGAATTTAAAAAAAAATGTTTTTAAACTTAAAATGTAACTATTTCAGTTAAATATTTCATTATTTCAGTTCAAAATTCATCTCTTTGGTTGAAAATTAATGTTTTAAACTAAAAATTTAACTATTCAATTTTTGGTTTGTAAAATTGTCTTTTTTATTTGAAAATTCATCTTTTTGGTAAATTTAACTTTTGCAGTTGAAGATTCATAATGTTAGTTGAAAATGCATGACTTTGTTTGAAACTGTAACTATTTTTTTGCAAATTAGATTTTTTTTTTCACTGGAAATGAATCTTTTCCAATTGAATATTCCGTCATTTTAATTAATTCTTAATTAAGGTAATCCGTCTTTTTTGGTATAAATTAATCTTCTTGGTTAAAAATTGAACTAATCAAGTTAAAGATACATAATTTTAGTTAAAAATTCATCTTTTTGGTTTAAAATGCAACTATTCTAGTTAAAGATTCATCATTTCAGTTGAAAAATCATTAGTTTGGTTGAAAATTAATTTTTTAACTGTAAATTTTTCTATTCCATTTGTGGTTAAAAATTTATCTTGTTGAAAAATCGTATTTTTGGTTGAAAATAAAACTGCTGGATTGAAAGATAAACTCTTGTTAAAAATTCATCACTTTTATTGAATTTTGGTTTGTGAAAAATTGACCTTTTTTGTTTAAAATTATACTATTTGGTTGAGAATTCATGTATTTTGTTGAAAAATTGTATTTTTTGGTAGAAAATTGATCTTTTTTTTTGTTGAAAATTCAACTATTTAGTTAAACATTTGTCTATCTTTTTGAAAATGCCATATTTTTACTTGAAAAGATAGGAATTTGAAGCTGTTAAATTGAATTTAATATAGGGCCTAAATTAATATTACCCATATATGCACTGATTTTTAAGTATAAGAAGATAAAATAAAAATTTGTTTTGAATTATTTTTCAAATTCATGGACTTTAGAGACAAAATAAAAAAATGATTTATCATGCTTTTAGTATTATTTAATTATTTAATTAATCGATCGTGCGAATTTATTTAAGAGTATCTTGTAATATAATTTTTCGAAGCTTTCTAAATTAAACATATTAATTGAATCCCTAGAAACTGAAAAAAAAACATTTATAATAAATTTGCGAAACTCTATACATATTCCGAGTCGATTTCACCGAATTTTATAATATTTTAGTGGATTTCAAAGAATTTATTCACGAGAAGGGAGGTATTTCGCGTAGGCTTTCAAAGGATTTGAATTATTTTAGGGAATTTTGAAAGATTCCAAGGAATTTTTAATCTATATCAATAATTTGAAGGGATTTCAAAGGGTTTGAAATATTTTAGGGTAAATAATTTCTTAGAATTTCGGATGATATGGAACGATTTTACAGGACCTATAAGGTTTTAAGATATTTAAAAATATTTCACGGGATTTTATAAGGTCTCCGAAGATTTCAATGACTGTATGGGTTTTTTAAAGCTCTCAAGGCATTTTAATCAGTTTTCCAGAATTTCTGTAAATATCATCATAGAATTTCACTGGATTTTATAATATTTTAGTGGATTCGAAAGAATTTATTCAAGAGAAGGTACTTATTTCGTAGGGTTTCAATGATTTGAAGAGATTTGAATTTTTTTAATTCACCCTGAATTCTTGTAAATAATTTAGGAATTATTTTGAATTTTTGAATTCATTTGAATTCTTCTAAATTTACTAAATTCTACTTAATTCCGTGGGTCTTTTTAAACGTTTTAAAGTTTTAATTTAATTGATCCTGAGGATCAGTTTATAAAATGATTAAAGGATTTGAAATATTTTAAGGTATTTAAAATGATTCCAATGCATTTTCAAGAGATTTAAACAATTTCAAGGGATTTCCTTGGGTTTTAATAATTTTAAGGGATTTTAATATTTTAATGGATTTGAAAGAATTTATTTACAAGAAGTAAGGGATTTTATAGGACTTCAAAGATTTCAAAAGATTTTCTATTATTTGTTGCAATTAATTTGTAATCCGCCCTGAATTCTTAGAAATTTAGCCTGAATTCTTTTACATTTTTTTGAATTCTTCTAAATTCACTCAATTCTACTCAATTCAATGAATTTTGACATGTTTTTAATTTTTTTTTCATTTCACTTGATTGTTTTCTATCCGATGAATTTCTCTAAATTCACTCAATTTTTAATGAAATCAATGGAATATTTTCATTAAACAATTTTTTTTCAATTCATTTGAATTCTTTTGAATTTTTAGTTGACAATTTACCTTTTTGAGTTAAGAATTCACGTATTTTGTTGAAAAATCATCTTTTTGGTAAAAATTAATTTCCTTGATTGAAAATTCATCTTTTTGGTTCAAAATTCAACTATTTCAGTTAAAGATGCATCATTTTAGTTGAAAATTTGTCTTTTTTGTTTAAAATTCATCTATTCTAGTTAAAGATTCATCATTTTAGTTGAAAAATCATCAGATTGATTGAAAGTTGATATTTTTTTAGTTCAAAATTGAACTATTTGGTTGAAAATTTGTCTGTTTTAGTTGAAAATTCATGTATTTTGTTGAAAATTCAAGTATATTGTTGAAAACTCGCACTTTTTTTTTAATTCGCTCAATTCTACTCAATTTAATGAATTTTTAAGTATTTTTTCATTGTTTTTAATTCACTTGATTGCCTTTTAAATTAAGCTTAATTTTTTTATGAATTTCATCCAATTCATGTCATTTCCTGAACTCAATCGATTTTTTTCGTTTTCTCAAATTTTTCCAATTCATTTGAATTCTTTTGAATTTTTGGTTGACAATTTACCTTTTTAGTTGAAAATTTGTGTATTTTGTTGAAAATTCGTATTGTTTGGTAAAAATGATATCACTTGGTGGAAAATTCATCTTTTTGGTTCAAAATTCAACTATTCCAGTTAAAGATTCATAATTTTAGTTGAAAAATCATCAGTTTGATTGACAATTAATTTTTTGAACTGAAAATTGAACTATATCATTTTCGGTTGAAAATTTATCTTTTTTTGTTAAAAATTGAACTATTTGGTTGAAAATTTGTCTGTTTTAGTTGAAAATTCATGTAGTTTGTTGAAAACTAGTATTTTTTCTAAATTCGCTCAATTTTACTGATTTAAATAAATTTTTTTATATTTTTGAATTGTTTTCAATTCACTTGGTTGCTTTTTAAATCCAGCTTGATTTTTTATGAATTTCATCTAATTCTTCTGATTTCCTTTAAATTTATCTAAATTCACTCTAATTCTACTGAACACAATGGAATTTTTTCTATTACAAAATTTTTTCCTATTCATTTGAATTATTTTGCATTTAACTTAAATTGTTTTGTAGTAATTTGTCACTGCTTGGGTTAGAAATTAGTAGGGTTTCAAAGATTTAAAGAGATTAAAATTTTTTTTTTTTAATTTATCCTGAATTCTTTTGGATTCATGGACTTTAGATGCAAAATGAAGAAATGATTTATTACGCTTTTAGTATTATTCAATTATATAATTAATCGATTGTGCGAATTTATTTAAGAGTATCTTGTAATGTAATTGGTTAAAGCTTTCTTAATTAAAAATATTAATTGAATCCCTAGAAATTGAAAAAGGAACATTATTTATAATAAATATTTCATTCATTTGAATTCTTTTGAATTTAACTTAAATTTTTTTGTAGTTATTAGTCACTTCTTGGGTTAGAAATGAGTAGGGTTTCAAAGATTTAATGAGATTTAAATTTTCTTTGTTTGAATTCATCCTGAATCCTTTTAAATTCTTTGGAATTCTCTTGCATTTTTTCAATTTACTTGAATTCTTTTAAATTCACTTAATTGTATTAAATTCAATAGATTTTTTTTTATTTATTTATAGTTTTTTATTTCATTGATCCTAAATTCTTGTAACCTCACCCTGAAGTTTTATGAATTTCATCGAATACTTCTCGTTTACCGTAAATTTCTCTTAAATCCATTCCAATTTTACGAAAATCAATGAAATTTTTTGGATTTTTTCCTAAATTTATTCTGAATTTGTTGTTAACCTTTGAGTGTAAAAAAATGAACCCATGAGCGTGATATAAAGTACCCTTTGGTACTTGAATTCAAATAAATTTTTACTCAATTCATGTTCATCTCTGAAATGAAGTACAGTTCTGAATTTAAGGTATATTTTTCAATATTTTTTAAAACTGTATTCTGTTAATTTCCAGGCATTGTGCGCAGACAATAATCTGCAACCACCCGACTACGAAGAAGTTAGCGATGTTGGTCCACCTCACGCCCGAATTTTCACCTACAGATGCCGAGTCTCCACTTTCAAAGAAGAAGGTATCGCCACGACAAAAAAACAGGCGAAACATGAAGCTGCGAGGAAGATGCTGGAAAAAATTCAAGACGTCGTTGAGGATTTACAGCAATCAGATGAGATCGATTTGTGCAACGAAGAAAAAATATTACAACAATCACTCGCGAACGAAATGGCTGTAGATCGATACGCTAATTTGACGAAACTGCCTCAGAAGAAAATAAACTTGGGTGTCAAAATGGAAAACTATCACAGATATTTGAAAATGAGTTTTAGTGAGGGTACAACTCGTATTGACATTTTAAACAACTTGAAGGATTTGGATGAGTTCATGAAGGAGGTAGGAAACAACATCACAGAAGAAGTTGTCGATGAGTTGAGGCGAAAAGTTTGTGATTTATTGAGGCCTCTGAATATGGCTTACTGTAGTAGGATTATGGAAACGAAATCTACGAAAAAGTGTTTAGTGCTTGTCGAGATTTCGACGAATCCTGATGTCGCGGAAGTTGGTGTGGCGGATGTTAAACACGAGGCTGAATGGAACGGTATAAAGAAAATCTTGTACGTTTTATCGTGTTTGTTATCGTGAAACGAGGACTGATTTTTCCGTTTCCTTCATGGCTGTTTCTTAAAGATTGAGTGAGAGAAAGTAATATATTATTACTGATACTGGTCCATAATTATTTATACTGCCAATTTTCGAATTTTTATGTTCAGTGGTAAGATAATTACTTGATAAAGAAAGATTCATTTTCTTTGATCGTACGAAATGGACCAGTTTAGTATTCAGCGTTATGCTCTAATTTCAAGGTGGCCACTGGACCCGGAAATAATATTAAATTTATTTTATGACAGGGAATTTAGAAAAGTTCCGAGTAGAAAAGGTATGGAGTTTTTTAGATTACGATTCTAATTTGAAATTGGGAAATTTTGAACACATTTTTATTTCTTCAATTTAAAATTATAGACCTTAGTAGTCTTTAAAATTGTACATTTTTTTAGAATTGTGTACAAAGAAGGAATAATTTCAGATTAGAAGTATTGACAGCGTTGAAAAACTATTGAGTCAGTTATTCAGAATTTTAATTTCGTAGATTGTACGATTCCAAGCACTTCGGATCCAAAGACATTTAATTTGTAACGCTTTGTTTTCAAAAGCTCAATTTGCAAATGCTAAAATAGATCTAATGTTTGAGCTGAGCGGAAAAAATTTATTGTCGATATCCGAAAAAAGTAAAAAAAAAGTTTAAAAATTGGTTAATATCTTAATTAATAATAATTGATTAATCAACATCCTAATTCTGTTTTTTTTTTATTTGAAAGTTCCAGATTTTGTAAATTCAAAAAATTCCTATTAGTTACAAAATTAGAAATGCAACAAAAATTTGTTTTTATAATTTATAATTTTTTCTGGAAGAAAAATTTTCGACGATTTTAAGAATTAAAATAAAATTATCAGACATTTCTTATGGAAGAAAAAACATTTTTTACGAACAAAGATTAAAACTGACGAAAAATAATTATTTTAACAACAGTTTTTCTAACTTAAATTTTTTCTGTCGCTTCCTAGCAATTTTTAAAAAATTCTTCGATTCTAATAAATTATGGCTTATTTTTTTTTTAGAAAAATATTCCCCAATTAAGAAAATAAGTAAATAATCTCAAAATACAGTTTATTTTTCAAAAATTGTAAGAAGCGACAGTAAAAAAATATAGCATGAAAAATTGTTAACATAAATTGGTTTTGTAAATTTTAAAATTTTTCCATTAAAAATAATGTTTTTTATTTGAAATACCTAAAAATTGCAAAAGTCATGGAAGTCATGGAAATTTTTTTTTTTATTTCTAATTTTTTATTGTTTACTAGTAGAAAATGTATATTTGAAAAATTCGCCATATTTTTTCAGCCAATCGGAAATTGTTTCGAATTTTCAAATAAAAAAAGAAAACTCGAGTTTTAACCGATTTCAATTTTTTTTTCTCCAGTTTTCGGATGCCAACCCATAACTTCTTCCCCCTCAGCCCAAATAAAAAGCTTTAAAATAAAAATTCTTCAATTTGTATGGCTTCTACTTTCGAAAAGTACAGTTTTTATTTATTTATTTTTTTCGATTTGGGGATTGTCCGATTGGGCACATGGTATAAATTGTTTAAATGTTTCTTGTTCGATCAGCGTTCAAGCTGCCTTCACTCTCGTACTAGTGATAATAATAACATTGAGAATTAAATTTAAAACGTGGGATTAATTACTCGGATTTTTGATAAAATGGAAAAATGAAAAATTATTATATAGAAAATAATTGTTGGATATTCAGCATTGGAATAAATAATACAAAAATATTGAAAGAATTAATGTAAAAAGTAGATAAACTACAAAGGAATGATTTATTTTAGATCACTCAAAATCTCATATGAAAGTAAAAAAAAAAGAATTCTGCACACATAAATTTTACACAGAAAAAATCTATGAATTTCCCGGATAGTTTAAAAATTTTCTTTAAATTTAATTTAAATCCATATGAAATCTTTGGAAATCCTAAAAAATTATTTGAAATCCTTGACATTTTTTATATCCCTTGAAATCCTGTAGAGCCCCTTGAAGTATTTGGAAAACGTAAAATTAAACAAAAAAAAGTTAAGTGTAAATTATTTAAAAGCCCTTGAATAATAAAATATAATAAAATCCTTAAATCTTCTGAAACTCCTAAAAACACCTCAAAATCCCTTGAAATCTTTTGAAATCCTAAAACATTCTTTGAAATTTTTGAAATTTTTTATATCTCTTGATATCCTTTAGAATCTCATAAAATCCCTTGAAATCTTTGGAAAACGTAAAAATTCATTTTAAAAAGTATAAATTTTTTAGAGCACTGGAATATAATTTAAATTAAACTTATTCGTTAAAGCTCTCTAAAAAAACCGTTTAAATCCCTAGAAATCTTTCAAATCCCTTAAAATCCTTGGAGACACAATAAAATCCTTAAATCTTCTTAAATTCCTTAAAACTCCTTGAAATCGCTAGAAATCCCTTGAAATTTCATTTATTTTCAAAAATTCTCTAGAAATCCCTTAAAAGTTTTTTGGAATTTCCTAAAAAATTCTTTGAAATCCTTGAAATTTTGTATATCTCTTGAAATCCCTTCAAATCTTAGGAAAATATAAAAATCAATTTAAAAAAGTGTAAATTATTTGAAAGCCCTTGAAAATAATTAAAATGAAAATGATTTATTTAAGTTCTTTAAAAAAAAAACGTCTAAATTCGTAGAAATCTTTGAAATCCCTTGAATTCCTTGGGGATTTATTTATTTATAATAAAATCCTGAAATCTTCTGAAATTCTTTAAAATACCCTAAAATCCCTTGAAATCTTTAGAATTTCTTCGGGAATCCCGTAGAATCGCTTCAGAAATCCCCTGAAATCTTTGGAAACCTTGAAAATCCATTAAAAGTATAAATCATTTGAAAGCCCTTGAATATAATTTAAACTAAACTTATTCCTTAAAGTTCTTTAAAAAAAAACTGTTTAAATCCCTAGAAATTTTTGAAAAATTAAATTTCCGGAAATTGAAATTAAAGTAAACCTATTCATTGAAGCTCTTTTAAAAAACGTTTAAATCCCTAGAAATCTTTGAAACCCTTGAAGATTTAATAAAATCTTCTAATCTTGTGAAATTCCTTGAAATCCCATAAAATCCCTTGAAATCTTGAGAATTTCTTCGAAAATCCCTTAGAATCGCTTCAGAAATCCCCTGAAATCTTTGGAAACCTTGAAAATCCATTTAAAGTATAGATCATTTGAAAGGCCTTGAATATAATTTAAACTAAACTTATTCCTTAAAGTTCTTAAAAAACACTGTTTAAATCCCTAGAACTCTTTGAAATCCTGGAAGATTCAATAAAATCTTTAAATCTTGTGAAATCCCATAAAATCCCTTGAAATCTTTAGAATTTCTTCGAAGATCCCTTAGAATCGCTTCAGAAATCCCCTGAAATCTTTGGAAACCTTGAAAATCCATTTAAAGTATAAATCATTTGAAAGGCCTTGAATATAACTTAAACTAAACTTATTCCTTAAAGTTCTTAAAAAAAAACTGTTTAAATCCCTAGAAATCTTTGAAATCCTTGAAGATTTAATAAAATCTCTAAATCTTGTGAAATTCCTTGAAATCCCATAAAATTCCTTGAAATCTTTGAAATCGTTAGGAGTGCCTGCAAATTTAATTTATTTTCCCAAACTCACTAGAAATATCTTGAAATCTTTGAAAATCCTATAAAAATAACTAAAATCCCTTGAAATTTTTGAAATCTTTTGGAATTCCTCAAAATCCTCAGAAATGTTTGGGAATTTTGAAAATCCTCTAAACTCCCTCGAAATGTTTCAAAATTCCTTGAAATCCGTGGAAATAATTTTAAATCTCTTGAAAACTGATAAAATATTTTTAAATTTGTTGCAATCCTTTCGAATCCCTTAAAACCTCCTGATATGTTTGGAAATCTTTACAACTCCGTAAAATATTTATGAAAGCTGAGGAAATTTCCTAAAATCCATTGATATTCTCTGTAATTCAAATTAAATTAAACTTATTCATTGAAGTTCTACAAAAAAAAAAACATTTCAATCCCTATAATTCTTTGAAATTTTTGATCTTGTGAAATTCCTTAAAATCCCTTGAAATCTATAAAATCTCTAGGAGTCTCTGGGAATTTAATTTAATTTATTTTCCACAGTTCACTTGAAATATTTATATAAAAAATTTTTAATCTCTTGAAAACCGATGAAATCTTTTAAAATTAGTTGAAATCTTTGGAAAACCCTGAAAATCATTAAAATATCGTGAAATTTTTATGAAATCTGACGAAATCGCCTAAGATCCATGGAAATCTCTGAAATTCCTTAACATTTTTCGGAATCCTACATCAAATAAATAAATAATTCAACTCTTTCAATATTTTAATATTCTTTATTTCTATACTGATTTTCGTATAATGATTTTCTATAATGAACTTTTTAGAATCGCGAAAAAATGGTAAGAAATTTATTGTAAGAAAATCATTACAAACCGATATTGATTTCCTTATGTTTTCGTAAGAATGGATTACGAGGTATTGTAAAAGACTGTAGGAGTAATTATTCCCTCGATTTAAACAAAAAATGTTATGTGTTTTTGTTTTGTAATGTTTTTTTTTTCATTAATGTGTGATTATTATTATTATTATTAAATAATTATTTAATGATCTCAGTGGCCACTCTGTTTTTTTATGAGAGGGTCATCAGATTGTATAAAAGTATTGTACAGAATAATTATTTTTATTTAATTTTGAAAATGTAGTTAAATTCGTTATTGTTGCGGCTCTTTATTGTAATTAAGAAGTATCTTTATACTGATAAAATTGAAGAGCCGAAAAATTGATGTAAACGTAAGAAGCCTGAGTAACACGAGGCCTTGAACGTACTGTTCCTTATTGATATAATTTTCAAATGTCTAAATAAAAAGTCATTTGTGCAGACTGTTATTTTATCTACTCAAAGACTTTATTTTATATCACATAACAATGCAACGCCTCTTAGCGTCCAATGTCGCGGATTATGATCCGTTTCGAAATCAATCGATCCCACGTATTTTTGATCTGTCCTTTGTGGTTTTCTGTAAATTGGACATTCATACAATTTCGGATCTTTACCAGCTGTTGTGTTAATCGCATAAATGTAAATTACTGGCATCTGTTCGTAAAGTACTTTCGGTTTACTTTCGACCAGTTTTCCACTTTTTCGATCCAATGAAGCGCCCTCGAGAAATAATCCGTGAACGTAAACTCCTTCCTGTGGCTGTTCTTTAATTTCTTCTTTGTTATATCGTGTTATCAGATTTTGAAGGACTACGGAATCCAACGCCCAGCCTTTGTGTGCTCTCGTTACTTCCTGAAAGGAATTTTTTTATAAAATTATTAGGGGACGTTCACAATTTTTTGGTTTCATTTGATAAATGCGTAAAATAAAATACTAGCGCTTAAGATTTCAAGTCGAAATACTGGTATGTTGTATTTTCAACAAAATAGTTGAATTTTCAACGAAAAATATTTATTTTTTACCAAAAGAAATGAATTGTCAACGAAAAAGTTTTCAAGTTTTGAATCTTAGATGTCGAATTTTTTAGAAAATATTTGACTTTTAAACCCGAAAATATGAATTTTTAATGAAGAAAGATGATTTTTCAATAAACAATAAAAATAATTTTAGACCAAACAGTTGAAAAAAGATGAATTTTCAACAAAGCAGATGAATTTTTGAAAAAGAGATTGCTTTTTAAACAAAATAGTTGTATTTAAAAAAAAATTAAACTTTCAACGAAGTAGTTGAATTTTTAACCACATAGTTTAATGTTTGACTTACAAAGATAAATTTCCAACAAAATCGTCGAATTTTTAAACAAAAAATATTTTAGAATACAGTTGAATTTTTGATCCAAAAAGACGGGTTTTCAAGAAAACAGTTAAATTTTTAAGAAAATAATTAAGTTGAATAAAATAGTCGAATTTGCAAATAAAATTATGAATCTTCATAAAAAAAAATATTTTTAACAAAGAAATTAAACTTTTAACCAAGTAGTTGAATTTTCAATAAATATTAATTATTTACCAAACAACACGAATTTACAATAAAATTTATATAATTTTAACCAAATTCTTGAATTTTCAGCTAAAAACAATCAATTTCCAACAAAAAATATAATACTTCAATTTTCAGATAAAAATATTTATTTTCAACCAAAAAAATTGATTTAAAAAAAAATTATTTCAACAAAATACTTCAATCTTTAACCAATGCAATAAATGTTTAACAAAGCAGTTCAGATTGCTATCAAGTAGTTGAGTTTTTAATTAAGAAAGATTAATTCTCAACCAAAAGAGTTGAGTTTACAATCTATAAAATCGATTTAAAAAAAACAGTTGACTTTTAATCCCGAAAATATGAACTATCAACAAAATATTTGAATTTTCAAGTGAAAGGGATGAATTTTCAACCAATTAGTTTCATTTTCAACTAAATTGTTCATTTCTTAACAAAATAATTGAATTTTCAATAAAGTGGTTGAATTTTCATCTAAAAAACTGAATTTTCACACACAAAAAATGAATTTTTAACTAAGAAGTTCAACATTCAACCAAATAGTTGAATTTTCAATAAAAAAAGATTAATTCTCAACAAAAAATATAATAGTTGATATTGCAACCAAAAAATAGTTTTATTTATAATGAAAATCAGTTCAGTTCAACTAAAAAAGTCGATTTTTTAACAAAATAGTTGAATCCTTTACTAGAACAGATCGATTTTTAACCAAACAGTTGCAATTTAACCAAAAAAGATAAAATTTCTACAAAAATTATAGAATTTCTAACAAAACAGTTGGTTGTTTTAAAGAAAATAGTTGAATTTTAAACTAAAAACTAACATTTTCTAACCAAAAATGAACTAATAAATTTGTATATGAAAAAATAAAAAAAAAATAAAAAATTTCAACATGTACTTGAAGTTCTGCTCGTTTAAATTTACGAAATTTTCAATTTATAGCTTTTGAAAGTAGAAACAATGCAAAATTTATGTTAAAAAACGATCAGTTTTCAACCAAAAAGGGAAATAGTTAAATTTTCAGTTCACAAAATTGATTAAAAAAAAAAAACTCAAATTTTCAAGAAAATAGGTTAATCTTCAACCTATAAAACGAATGTTCAACAAATAAGTCCATTTTTCACTTGACTTTTAAAAAAAGAAAAATGAGTAAAATTTAAAAATTCAATAGTTGAATTTTCGACTAAAAACGATCAATTTTCAAGCAAAAAGGGAAATAATTGAATTTACCGTACAAAAAATTAATTAAAAAAAAAAAAATGCTACAAAATAGTTAAATCTTCTAACTATAAAATGAATGTTTAACAAAGTAGTTAAACTTGCAACTAATTAGTTGAATTTTCAACCAAAAAAGATTAATTTCAAATTAAAAATGTAATAGTTGAATTTTCAACTAAAAATGATCAATTTTCCATCCAAAAAGATGATTTCTCAATGAAAATTTTAATAGCTGAATTTTGAACTAAAAACGATTAATTTTAACCAAAAATATATTACCAAGTAACATTTTCTGTTAGAAAAATTAATTTACAAATTAAAAAACGAATTTTCAATTAAAAAAGATTAATTTTCTACCAAAAGAGGATGAATTTTCAACAAAAGAGTTGAGTTTTCAAGCTAAAAAAGTCGAATTTCTTACAAAAAAGTTGATTTTTAAACCCGAAAAGATGAATTTTCGAGCAAAAAAGGTTATTTTTTTTTACAAAATAATTGATTTTTCAACAAATAATTGCATTTTTAAGAAAATAGTTTAATTTTAAGCCCAGTCATTAAATTATCCACCTTCATGGATGAATTTTCAACAAAATAGTTTGAATTTTCAAACTAAAAAGATGAATTGTTTAGTAGACAATTGAATTTTCAAACCAAATGAAAAATTTTTTATTCAAAAAGATGAATCTTCAACCAAACAGGTAAATTTTCGACAAAAAATTACTTTGTAATCAAATAGTTCAACTTTTAACAAAAAAATTACATTTTCAACAAAATAATTGAATTTTCAACTAAAGTGACGAATCTTCAAGAACAAAAAATGAACTATTAACAAAGAAGTTTAACTTTCAACTAAGTAGTTGATATTTCAACCAAAGATTTTAATTTAAAATCAAAAACAGTTGAATTTAACAAAAAAAGATTAATTCTCAACCAAAAATGTAATAATTGATATTTCAACCAAAGCCGATTAATAAAAAAAAGTTACATTTTTAATAAAAAAGATCAAATTGCTATCAAAAGAGCTGCATTTTCAATAAGAAAATACGTATTTTCAGTAAAAGAGTTGAATTTCGAACCCAAAAATATGGATTCGCAACAGAAAAGTTAATTTTCAACCAAATAGTTGAACTTTTTACCAAAATAATAGAATTTTCAACCCAAAATATTTTTTTTAAACAGTTGAATTTTTAAGCCAAAAAGTCGAATTTCCTACTAAAGTTACAGCCATTAATTTTCAACCCAAAAAGACATTTTTTTAACAAAACAGTTGAATTTCAATTTTCAACTAAAAACGATCAATTCTCAACCAAAAATGGAATATAGAAATTTTCAATTAAAAAAATTAATTTTCAAAGAAAACAAATTTATTAACAAAATAGCTGAATCTTCAACCAATAAAATTCATATATAAAAAAGTAGTTCAACTTTGAACCAAGTGTTTGAGTTTCACACAACAAAGATGAATTTTCAATGAAAAATTTAATAGTTGATTATTCAACAAAAAACTATTAATTTTCCACCAAAAATGGATTAAATTTTTAGTTGAAAGAATTAAGTTTTTACCGAAAAAAACGGATTTTCAACAAAATAGTGAAATCATAAATCAATAGAATGATTTTTTAACAAAATAGTTCAACTTTTAACCAATTGAATTTTCAACCAAAAAATATGAATTCTCAATTAATAGTTGGATTTGCAACTAAAAAAGATCAATTTTAGGCTAAAAATTAATTATTTAAACTTTCAGTTAAGAAAATTAATTATCAACTAAAGAAAAATGAAGGTTCAGCAAAATAGTTTATTTTTCAACAAAATAATAGAATTTTTAACCAAAAGAGATGAATTCTGAACCAAAAATATAATAGTAGACTTCAATTAAAAATAATGAAATTTCATTAAAAAATAGTGGGATTTTCTCATTGGTTCTATTAATTCAATTCGAAATTAAGAGAATGACAGCATTTTTTTTAACGTGAGGAAAAGAGGAATTCTATTAGAAAAACCTAAAGAGTGGAAAGAGTGTAACAATTCTTTTTTCTCATTTTTTAGACCAAGCGTTGTAATAGATAGGAGGTCAAATGTGAAAACCATTAAATTAATCCCTTTCTTAATTAATTAATTAATTCCATTCTAAGTCCTAAAATCAATTCATAAATATAAATTGGTATAATCTACTTCTCCAGCAAAGTAGACTCCAACATTTTCTATTTTCTTTCCGATTTTCAGGTTACACTGTTACAAAAAATTAGATTTTAGTATTTTGAATTTTGTTTGTTTCCCAATTTCTGGGAGACACGACTTTCCTCTACTCAAGCATAATTATTGATGATAAATTAAACCATATCATAAAAAAGCTTGCATACAGTTTTAATTCATTGTAATTTTCGTCAGCCTTTAGTCATTTATAACTTTTATTTAATATAGGGTTTCATCCCAGCAGGAATTAGAAGCAAAGAAATAAAAATAATATACTGGAACTTGGATACGATGAGTCTGGATTTACTGTGATCCGAGAATTGTTTGCGTTTGAACGGTATGGGATTACCACTGAAGGCGACTGAAGGCATGCCCGAAACTGCTGATAAATCTAAGTTCCAGTGTAAGTTAATGTAGAATTTTATATGCTAATAAAATGTTTTTGAAAGACATTATGGAATCCATTTTGAAGATGTTTATCAATTGAAAATTCACTAAATTATTTAGTTTTGAATTTTCATCGTTCAAAATTACAAAATTTCGAATAATTTTTTGTAATAAGTCTATCTTGAAGAATTGCAAATGAAGGTCTTTCCATTTTTAAGATTTACAATTGAAAAATCTTCAATTTAAAAAATGTATCGATAACATTTTTGGAATTTGCATGATTTTGAAGACCAAGAGTTAATGTTTTTGATTCTAAATCTTCCAAATTGAACAAAATTTCAAATTCAAATCATCAAAATTACAGGTTTTTATTGTAAATCTTAAAATTTGCATATTTTCTAATTGCAGGTAGTTAAAATGAAACAATTTTTGAAATTTTAAAGATTTACGATTTCTACAATTTTGGAGAGTAACAATTGGAAATGTTTTAATTTTAATTATATATAAATAAAAATGCTTAAAGTTGAATGATTTTGAAGATCAAGAGTCAAGTTTTTGATTCTAAGTTTTCCAATTTAAAGAAATTTCATAATTTTCTAAATTATATGTATAATATTTGTAAATCTTAACACAACTTTGAAGCGTCAATATTGAAAATACTTGAAATTTTTGAATATATATTGTAGAATTGCCAATAATTTAATTCTCAAGATTTATTTTTTAAAGATACGTCATTAGGAACTTTTCTTCAAATAATTCAATTTTAAAGATTTGGAATTGAAAATTTTTTAATTTGAACGACTAGCGATTCTTCAATTCTGAAGATTTAAAATTGAACAATATTAAATTTTAAAGATGTATAAAATACAAATTCTAAAATATGGATGATTTGGGAAATCAAAAGTCCAGTTTAAAAGTCTATAACTTCCAAGTTAACGAAATTTCGAATGTCAATCGTCAAAATTACATCTTTTTTCCCTGTAAAACTTAATACTGGCATAATTTATAATGGTAATTTACAAAAATTAAAAGCTCTTCAATTTTAAAGATTTATAATTTGAATTTTTAGCATTTTGAAGTGTTACAATTAAAAACCATTGAATTTCAATAATATAGAATTGCAATTTATTTAATTTTCAAGATTTATACTCTAATGATATGTAATTTTTAACGTTTTTTTTTTGGAAGTGCTATTTTTCTAAGATTTTAAAACGATAATTTTACAATTTTAATGATATGCAATTTTCAATTTTTCAATTTTGAATATTTGTAATAGAAGACTTTATTATTTAATGTGAAAATTTAAATGAAAATTATGAAATTTCGAATACTTTTTTTGGAATAGTTCAATCTTGAATATTATAAATTTAAGAGATTAAAAAAAAATTATTGTTTTGTGAAAATAGACAAACCCGCGATAAGCGACCTCTAAATATTATACGATTTAATTCTCCTTTTACGTGGTTCACTCTTACCCGAGACGAATACAGAAATCGAGAAAAAAATCACTAGGTGCGTATGTCATTAACTAGATATCTAGTACTTTTTTCCATTCTGTTTTGGGCACTGGGATCAGAACACCCGGAATCTGTGTTATTGTTTTTAGACTGTATGACCAAAAAAAGTTCCTATATCAAATAACATTCGTTATTTATAAAACATTTTTAACAAAATGCTCGAATCCTTATCTAAGAAAGATTAATTTTGAATCAAACAGTTGCATTTTTAACCACAAAATTGCTATTCTTCCAAAAAATTGCTATTCTAACATTGTTGGATTGTCAAGCCCAAAAGGCGAATTTTCATCAAAAAAGTTCATTTTCAACCAAAACTAATGCATTTTTAACAAGGTAATAACATTTTTAAACAAAAAGGTCAAGCTTCTAATAGAAGAGATGAATTTTTGAAGCAAAAAACGAATGTTTCACAAAATTGTTAGTTTAGATTTTCTTATTGGATTAACTGAACTGAAATATGGTTCTTGTTGCTGTTTCAGTGAAATCAAAAATGGTAGATTATTTTTATATTATTTCTGTAATTCAATAATTTCTCTCAAGGAGAATTTAAGAACAGCTGAAATTTACAGCAATAACGAGTTGAATTCTGGCCATATTCCGGCTCAAATTTTCCACAATCGTTGCCAGATCCGATACCCTGGTTCAATAGAGCTAACCATCGATAACACGTTCTAGATCGCAACTTTCCTTTACGTTCTGCTTTCTGTCCGATGCAGACTTCAGAGGCTAGATATGATATCGGTCTGTAAAAAATGTATCTGAAGTCTGCAAAGTTTATAAACAAAAATACAATTTTTTTTTCCAAATTACTCCAATCAATTTTTTTTATTATTCGGTTAACGAGAAAATGTTAAAATACATGGCTCCAGACGGTTTTAACTCTATTACAATCTCATAATTACTCTTTTACTGAAATTGAATATATTTGTTATAAGGAAAAAATGCTAACCTCTCTCTAAACGCTCGGTTCTTAAATTATCTTTCGTCAATTACTTGTACTCGATGTTCGACAATACCTAAAAAATATTTCTCAATTTCCTTATCGGACAAGTGCCTTTTATCCACCTACGTACTCTGCAAGTACAGGAAAATTTTTGAAAAATTCTAATTTTCATCTAAACGTCCGATTCTCAAATTTTCTTTCACTAATCACTTGTACATGATTTCATACAGTACCAGAAAAAGTTTCAACTCAAGATCCTTATCTGACAACTGCGTTTTGTTCACCCACGCACTCTGAAAGCTATAGGAAAATTTTCAAAAAATTCTAATGTTCATTTGAACTTTTGGTTTTTTGATTTTCTTTTACTAAGGATTCGTACTCGATGTCGGACAATATCAAAAGAAGTTTCAACTCAATATCCTTATAGGACAATTGACTTTTATCCACCCGTGCAATCTGAAAGCTACTCAAAAATTTACAAAAAATTCTAGATTTCATTTAAACGCTTGGTTTTCGGATTTTCATTCACTAATTACTCATAATCGATTTGCAAAATATTTTGAAATTTCTTCAAAAGTTCTAAATATCTTTCCAACTGATTCGAACTTTTCGTGAAATTTGTAAAAATACTGTCAAATAAAAAATTGTCCTTTTGAATTTTCTAGATTCTTTTTCGACATATCAAAAATCTTAAAAATTATTCTTGAATTTTCTTGAGAATTTTAGGAAAATTATCTTTAAACTCAAACAAAAAAAGCTACAACCCGGCGTGGCGTGCGATTAATGATCCTAGTTATTGAAAAAATTTATGTTAAATTAAAGAAAATTTAATAACAAATTTCTAGAAAATTTTTGAGATGATAAAAAACGCAACTATATACTATTTTTGAATTTAGAAACATCATTTCAAAGAATGTTCATTAATTACTTTTTTTCATTTCTGTTTCAGGTAATTTCCGGATATGATGACGTATTTCAAAGAAGATGAAATCACATTTATGATGTAAAAATTTTATGAACTTAAGAGTTAAAATATAATCAAACTATGAACTTCATTCGAAAATGTATTAAAAAATTCCAAAATGAGCTTATTTCTAAGTACATGAAGTTTTCGCATTTAAATGTGATTCGCGGATGAAACTTGACTTATTTAAAAAACCATTAGTGAGTGCACGCGCATTTAAGGGATTACTTTTATCGTGAGTAAAGTAAGGTAAACGAGATTATAAGTGTGTAAATAATTCTTATTTTTTCACATTTGAGCAATAACATGTTTGTTTTAGAATATTTCCTTCTTATCATTTCAATGAAGCTGATAATGTTATACAATCGCGTTATATGTACATACAGAAATTATTTTAAATACTAAAAATTCATATATTCTTCATTATTCTCCAACTTAGACCTTGAATTGTACGACATTTTTACGATATTATATTTCAAATTTAATATCGTTTAAAAATTAATTATCTTAAATTAAAAGACGTTTAAAATCAGCAATTTTATTTCATTAAGAATAAAAAATGCTAAGTGAAAGTATTCGCCCTTTATAAATATCACATTTTCTTAAGTTTTCTTTTTTCGAAATAGTTCAAATTAGAAGTGCTGTTGATATTAATAAGAATTCAATTAAAAACGCTTCTGGTCGAACTAAAAAATTTGGGAGTCGTTAAAGGGTAGACTGTATGGAGCGAATTGTTTTAGATGAAACAAATGTGACAATTATATTAAATTTCATTTAAAACGTTTTAAATTCCAAACATTTCAAGTAAAAATATTTTTTATTCTTCAAAGAAATAGATGAATTTTTAAACAAATATTTGAATTCTCAACCAAATAGTTCAATTTTCATCTAAAAAAGATGAATTTTCCGAAAAAAATGGAATAGTTAAATTTTCAGTTCAAATAAATGAATTTTCAACCAAATAGTTGAAGGGTGTCAGGAAATCTTCAGCAGAGCAAAAAAACGGTCTTAGAATTCGAATTATTATTTATTTGTTTAATAAGAAAGTACATTCGAGATTTTTTAGAGCTCTATAGATGTATAAAAGATATTTAGAAAAAGGTAATACTTTTTGAGAAAAGTATGCTGTCACACCCTTCAATTAATGTATTTTGGCTAAAAATTGAACTGCTCCGTAAAAAAATTCGTCGTTTTGGTATTCTTGTCAAAAATTCACATTTTTGTTCAAAATTAATATTTTCGGTTATAAAATTTAACTGTTTTGTTGAAAATTCGTCCTTTTGGTTTGAAAATTCAACTATTTCATCAAAGTCTTCAACTATATGTATGAAAATGAACTTTTTTCCGAAGATTCATATTTTCGAGTTGAAACTTCAACTGTTTTGTAGATAATTCGTCTTTTTCACTTGAAAATTCATCAATTTGGTTGATTTTTTTTATTTCTTGACTTAAAAATCTTTCCTGTTTAAACACTCAACTCTTTTGATAACAATTCTTTTTTTTAAAGATTATCTCTTTTGTTAAAAAATGAACTATTTTGTTGAAAATGAGTCCTTTTTGGATGAAAATAATCTGCTTGGTTAAAAATTCCGTTTTTTGGTAAAAGATTTATCATTTTTGTTAAAAATTAATTTTATTAGTTGAAAATTAGTTATTTTTATAGTTGGAATTACAAACTGTGAAAAATTCATCCATATTTTTGGGTTCAAACTTTAACTGTTTTGCAGAAAATTGATCTTTTTGACTTGAAAATTTATCAGTCTGGTTGGCTTTTAGTCCCATAAGGGTTTACATGACCTCCGTTTCTTACAAGACCATCTAAAAACTTTTTATTATCTTATATTTACTATTGACGAATATTTACAACTATTTACATCAATTCTTATATCTATCCCCTTACTTCTATAATAATATAGCGTAATTTTACTGTGTAGTTTGGTGGAATATTTATCTTTGTTAGTTGAAAATCCAACTATGGTAGAAAATTAATCTTCATGGTAAAAAATTCACCTTTTTCGGGTTAAAAATATTTTTTTTTGGTTCGCAGATTTATCATTTTAATGAAAAATTTTTCTCTTCAATTGAAAATTGAAACTTTTACTTGAAAATAGAAAACATTCGAATTTGGATAAGAATGAAGTTGAAACTAAACAACGGAACAGAAAATTGATATTTCATCTTGTATTACACTGAGTTAACAAAAAATTTCTTAAGATACTTTTGACGAGCCGTAGTAGATATTATATCAGTAGTAGATGATATATCATCTCTAAATTTTATTAAAATCTAATAAAAATTGTAATCATAATTTGTGAATCTCTTTTTTAAACAAATTGGTAATTTTGAAGCTGATCTTACCATTTAAATTTTAGTCAAATCGAAAAATTGCGTTCGTGAATTTCTGAATGTATTTGTTATCTACTAAAAAGTTCCATTGAAACTTCTTGATATGTTGAAAAAATATTTTTTTGACATTTTTTTACCGTTTTGAAAATCTTATTTCCAATTTTGTAAATTTTCATAGAATTTAAGAATGCGCCAGTAAGAAACTTTCTTAGTCTTCTTTTTTCATCTGTCAGAATCTTTGATAAAATTTTCTGAAGTTCTTGAATTAAAAAACTAAAACAAGGACAAAAAACTATAGTTTATGAATTACAAATTAAGGAATTAATAGTTTCCTTTGAAGCATTTACAAGAATTTAAAAACATTTTATTACTAGTTGAAAGTTTTCTAATTTGAATAAGAGTTATTCTAAGGGCTTCAAAATGATACGCTATTTTCAAATTAGGATTGTCAGTTTGAGAAATTATATCGTTGGCATTACTTTAAATATTCTATTATTCAATTATTTTATTTTAAATAACTACAATTTAAAACCGCAATATTTAAAACTTTTAGCATGAAACTCTGGTTCATCTTCTATCTCACGGTTGAATATTGTTATTGACTATTGTTATCGTAGTCAAATTTTTAAAATATTTATCACAAAATCGTCCATAGGTATTTGAAGAACTTACATTTTTTCAATTGAAAATGTTAAGGTTTAAATTCTAAATATTCTAATTACAAACATTTTTATTTTATATTATTCGATTTGGAAAATTTTCAAAACAAAATGTATGCAAATCTTGCGATTAATTTTTTGTACATTTTTTTCGTTATAGAAAAGAAAAATATCCACAGAAATAATTTTAGAAATAAAATTCTCTCTTTTGTAAAGATCTTTGTGGAAAAAGAGACTTTTTCATTTAGTTTCAACAATTAGACTATCGACTTTTCCTTTTTTTCACTACCTAAATATTTCTATAGTCAGTTAAAAATTGTTATAATTCAGACTTTTACAGTTTGTTTTGAAAGAAATTACCTCACTTTCCATGGAAGATAAATAATAAAACTACAAGTATTTTCAATGTAGCAGGAATCGAAATTAATATTCAGTGAAAAACTTGTACTAAGTTGCAATATTATTGTAAATTCTTTTATTGTATTATATATGTATAGATGACTACAAATCTTATATAATATTTTCACTTTTGCTAGTAAAACGTGTCTTTATATGAATGTATACAAAATGCAAAGCTTTAAACATAATATATCATTCATTAGAGCAAGGAAACTCGTAAAAGAAAGAAAATATTGTTAGCGAATGGTAAAATAAAACTTGTCGAAATCGAAGATCCAACGTAGCTTACTCAATTTCGGTAAAAGCAGCTGTACTTTTATGCTGATTCATTTCTTTCTTATTTCATATAAATATTTGTAACAAATGTTACACACTTTTGGAAACGATATTGGAATTATTTGATGCAAGACGAAAAAGTGGCAAAATAATTGTTTGAAACTTGTGTATGAAGAAAAAAGAATTTTGTGAAAGTAAGAGTAAAACAATTTTGGCTCTTACTTGACAATCATGAAGTGGTAGTTCATAGAACTTTTAATTAGGAAAAAATGTCCTTGTTTTGGAAAATTCCTTTGCTGTGAAAATTTTTGCGAGTAATTGAAATGCCTCGTTGTACTCTCTTTTATTTGTATGACTTCGACTGTGTCGATTGAAAATTTGGAAACTCTGGGCAAATTCTGATTTGAAATATTGAGAACAAAATATATAAAAAACAAAAAATTAGTTCATGGAAACATGAATATTTTTGTACGATTTCATAGTTTGTAATTGACCCAGAAAAAATCGAACAAGTCAGTCTTTTTACAATTTCCTTGAATTAGAGAAAATACGAAGGAATAAAGTGGCACATAACTTTCAGATTTTTAATTAAAAATTATGCTTGTGTTATAATTATGTTGTGAGTTCAATATTGCATGAGACTGGATTTACATTCCAGACTGAGAATTTTCCTAGAGTTTCTGCAACCTTTTGTTTATTTTTCTTAATGGAACTTTGTACATTCTGTCTGCTTGCTTCAACCTTCGAAGATAAATTGCTACACGAAAACTCAGCTTTCGAGTTTCTAGTACCTTCGTTAAACAAGTATATGAAAAGAATGCTTCATTCAACTGATCCTTAGAATGCGAAAAATATGTTTATGTTCGCATATCACATTAAATTGTATTAGATTCCTTGTATGCAAATGAAGAAAATATGAATGAACTTTATGTTAAAATTATATCGTTCTGTGAACTGTATGGACGGTGAATCTCTATTCGTGAAATCTATTGTCAGAAGTTAGGAATAAATTTACATACTTGATTTTGCAATTCAGAGAAAGATTGTGAGATTGTGTTGCCAAAACAATATTAAATTCTGCACGCAAAAAATGTATGGTTTAAACAGAAGAATAATAAGAAATCAAATCAACGAAACAAAAATACATTTGAAAAAAGTAATTTATATTCTTGAAACAGCTAACGGAATTTCCGATTCATGGATTTTCGCATCATTGAATAAGCTGTATGTGATCCACAATTTGGAAAAGTATACAACTTTAAAAACAAGTTCTGCTATAAATTCGACTTATTTTTATTTCCCTATTTTAAAGATTTCGCCAATATCCGTGGTTCGTTTCTAACGATATTTGTAACCAGATCAAGGATAAATATAGTTAGTTCAGCTGTAAATTTGTTTCCGTATGATTTGTCATATTTAAAAAATTTTATTTTTGGCATTGTGGTTTTGATTATTCTGCAATATTGTTTTTCAGTTTTTATTATTGGTGCTGAGTAATTGCTACTTATCAGATTAATATTTATGTTTTTAATCTGGTACTATAGCATCACGGAATCTTCTGTAGGCCTTACCTATTTTCATTTTACACTGGAACTAGGATTTAATCAGTCTGGATTTACTGCGTTCCGAGATTGGAGCCGTGGTGGTTTCGTAATGCGGGAGCGCGGGAGGCGCTGCTCAGTAAACCGTGACAAACAGCTTGAGAGCCACATTCTCAGCGCGTTAGTTGCATCAGGTTGCATCATGCCTCCAAGTCTAACAGAAATCGTTCAGCGGCTCTGCCCGTATATGTCCAGACGGTCTAGATTTAGTTTGAAGGCTACTACAAGCCATGTCCGAAATCGGTATTCAATCCAAGTTCCAGTGTGTTTACTCATTGGCTAAAATAATAGCATAAAGTTAATTGAAAGCCTCGCTTAGGTATGACGTTGGGTCAACAAAAATCTAGGTTGCTGGCCTCATTGTTCAAACGATGAGTGTATGTTGATATACTTTGTTGCATTCCCTCAATTATGTGGAACAGGGAATTCTGGATATTCACGCAATTCTGGAAAATCAAGAAATTCACCAAATTCAAGAAATTCACAGTATTTAAGGGGGAAAAACAAAAGCTGTCTATCGATAACAGCAGATTACTTAACTTAATGACAAAACATAACTGAATAAAAGGAGTGCATTTTTATTTGACCTTATGAAATAGATATTTCGTTTTCTTAAATTTATGAAAACTTTTGTTTCGATAAAACATCAATTTTGCACATCTTTAGAATGTAAATTTTGGTAATTCGTTGTCAAAGAGGGTTTTTTGGTTCCATGATGCCTTCACATCGGATCGGTTTTCATGATTTCAACAAAAAATTCTGCTAGACAGTCACATTTTTTTCCGTACATAGCTTCAAATAAAATTTTTTTTGTTGATAAACGTTGTATGTGCTGAGGCTTTAATCAATGATACGTTACAACTAAAACTTTCCAAAAATCAGAACTCTAAGAAAAACAGTTTTCCTATGATCTTAAGAATCAAAATATTATTACTGATGACGTAATTTCAAATGAAGCCCATTATGTCTATTGAAAATTTGTTTGCACATTATGGAAAAACATTAATTTTAACAACGTTTTTTTTGTAATTGAATTTTATCCTACTATCGCTTCTAATCAATTTTGAAAAAGTGGTTGAATTTCAAGAAACGATAGCTTATTTTAAAATCCAAATAATCAAATTTTGTTGGTATTTACAGTCTTATCAGAAAAACAACTCATTTTAATTATGGTGTCCAAATTTTAATCAACGTTTCGGCTCGGCTTTGAACCATTCTCAAGATCTGAAGTCGAGAAAAATTGTCGGAAAAACATTAATAATAAAATTGATGTAACGTCCATCATTTCGTAGTTAATGAAATAATTTTTAGTAAAGACAATCCAGTCAAGAATTAAAATATCTTTAAATCTTTAGCGAGATATTAAAGATCCACACATGTGTTCTACAGTTTTAAAATAAGTCGAAGGCAACAGTTTATGACGATGACATGAACATACAGTGAAACGAACAGACCTGTGTTGACAATAAGCAAACCTACAATTTCACTTTACAATTATAACGATGGTAACATCAATCGGAAGAATTGGAAGAAGATAACTCATTAAATTATTTAGATATCACGATCAAAAAAATATCGGATGGTAATTTAGAAACTAATTTGTTTAAAAAGAACTCTTGGTCAGGTAGATATTTATATTTTAATTCACACCATGCCCTCCATACAAAAGTTGGTCTGATGAAAGGTTTGATAGATAGATGCATAAAGCTAAGTGACGTTAAATATAGAAAAGAAAATTTAAATCAATTAAAAACTACTTTTTTGCTTAATAACTATCCTCTGCAATTAATTAACCAAATTATAAAAGAAAGGATTTTTGAAATTTATAATACTAGTAGCAGAAAGAAAAAATGGATTAATTCATATGTCAATACAGACCTTAAAGTTACTCTTCCTTATATCGAAGGTTTATCTGAACGTTTAAAGGGTTCTTTAAGAAAATTTAACATAAATGTTTATTTTAACAATGTTTCTTCTTCAGATAAATTTTTAATTAATAAAAAGAAAGATTTCGATAGTATTGATTGTTGTCGGGTGTCGTTTATTTTATCACTTATAAAGACTGCAATAAGATTTATATTGGGGAAACCGGCAGGAGATTAAAAGATAGAATAGCTTAACACAAAAGAGATTGTGTGGGTAATAAAAATACAGGTTTGTCACAACATGCCTGAAATTTTGATCATCATTTTGATTTATAATTTAAAGCATTACAATTTTGGCAAGAGAAAGAAAACCTATTTAAGAGACGTATTTTGGAGTCCATTTTCATTAATAAATTCCACAAAAAATCGATAAATTTACAGATTGAAACTTTAAACATTAATAAAATTTATCAAAGTATATTAAAATAATCTTGATCATTTCCTTTCTCATTTACACCCGTCTTACTTTCAAGTTATTTAAAAATTGGCGCGATTGCCTCATTTGGGTTTGTTTTGATGTTACCATCGTTATAATTGAAAAGTGAAATTGTAGGTTTGCTTATTGTCAACACCAGTCTGTTCGTTCAATGTATGTTCATGTCATCGTCATAAACTGTTGCCTTCGACTTATTTTTAAAAAATGTAGTACACATGTGTGGATCTTTAATATCTAGCCAGAGATTTAAAGATATTTTAATTCTTGATTGTCTTTAATAAAAACTATTTTATTGACTACGAAATAATGGACGTTACATCAATTTTATGATTAATGTTTTTCCGACAATTTTCTCGACTTCAGGTAATGTTTTTATTTGTTACCAAACTTTATATATTTATTTATTTCGTTTGTTTCGACTTTTTTCATAAAAACTTGTTCATTTCATTACATTCTATATAATTATTTGTTTAGATCTTGAGAATGGCTCAAAGCAGAGCCGAAACGTTGATTAAAATTTTGGCACCATAATTGAAATGAATTGTTTTTTTGATAAGACTGTAAAGACTAAAAAAATTTGATTATTTGGATTTTATTACATTTTTAAGTAAGAAAAAATGTATCCAATCACTTTGAATGTTTACTTGATGCTACAGGATATGATACTAATTTATGATATATTTATCATCTTTAAAATTTCTATAATTTCAATTTAAAATTGTAATTTTGCATACGCAATTCTGAAACAGTTTAATTTTTGAGACCTTCAAATTAAATTGTTTCACATCAAAAAGTTTAATTAGAAAATCTTTTGTTTGAGATTTCTAAACTTTTGAAGGCTTCGAATATCAAATTTCACAATGCTGTAGATTCAAATTCAAATATTAAAAGTTTCAGTACAATTTCGCTATTAAATCTTTCAAAATTAGAGAGTTTTATATTAGAAGCCTTGATGGTCAGTTTTTAATAAAATAATTTTAGATTTGTATATTTTAAATTGTTTGGTTTCAATTCTAGTCACTGACAAATTTAATGATTTTATACTTGAATATTCTAATAATTGAATAATTTCTTTAATTTTGAATGGTTATAATTTTAGAATTCTTAATTTTCATTTTTCTCTTTCATGTTAATTTTTAAACGAATTAAATTATGTAAAATTATTAAAATTTGAAAGAGCTCTTCTTTATTTATAACGTGTTTCCTAAGTGCTTACATGACTTCTGTCTCTTACAATATTACCACCTACATTTTTTATATTATCTATCTCGTATTCTGACAACAGCGTAATCTTGGACGTACTGGCGAACCAGTGAGCGAGCGATCGAACGCGACAGAGTGAGAGAGTGAACGAAAGCGCATCCACAGCTTATCTACTTACATATGCGTTTACTTCTGTCCTACTTCAACTTTGTCATTTTTCACATTCATTCTTTCTCATTCATTCCTGGAACCCCCTCCAATCCGTTAATCCACTCTTCACCTAACCCATCCACCCCTACAATTTTTACCAGATTCTCTTTCCATCAAAATGATAACAGTCTAGTGTTAAACAAAAGTGGGCTCAGAAGAAAACCTTGTCTTATTCCTCTCACCAATTAGAAACTATCTCCTTCACCTTGACCTTCTTATTAGCGTCCAGCCAGTGAACTAATCCGACAGTTGGCGCTCCAATCAGGTCGGCTGACATCTGTATTCTGTTGCATGGCCGAAGGCTACCAATAATTAAATAAATGAGTTTTATCGAAGAAATTCATTTTAAAAAGTTCAAGAATATGTATTGCAGAAAAGATTATGTATTTTTAAACAAGTGTGTGTAAAATAATCAGTGTGGAAACCATGGGATATAAGTGTATAGCTCCTGGTTGCCACTCAGGCTAGGACAGTAATCTAAATTTAACATTTAAACGTTACAATTTTAATTGTTCTTTTCAAACAATTTTTTATTTGTAAGTTATAGATTTTTTAAGGTTTTGAAGTAATATTTTGAAGCTTTTCAGGAATTTGGAAAGGTCTTATGATAATGCAAATTTTTTCTTAAGATTCCTGGAATAGTATATTGCACAACTAGGGTTGCAATCATATAGCCTTTCGAGCCGAGTTGTCCACGCTATTTTTCATCATAGCTTTATCAGAGATCGATTTTCCGTTGTTCGCGAACCGAATTCATTTGGTTGAGAATGATCGACTATAATGTTTTGACAGTAGGCAAGAGGTTAGAGTAGAACGATCGCGTCACAATAGAGGGATTCTGCTTTCGGCCAATCACGAGCCGTTTTATTTCTTTTCATCTCGCTACGCCATCACTTATCCTCCCTAGTGAGGAAAAGAAACCTCAGCTGCATTCGGCCACTTTCGCTTCGCTCTACAGGCTTGGAAAATCGATCTTTCGATGAAGGTATGATGAAAAAATTTTAACAGATTATTAAAAAAGATATTAAAAGACATTCAAAATAGTAAAAAAATAATTTGGAACATTTTAAATGATTTTTTTTAATTTCCCAGGATTTAATAAAAGTTTTAGAAAAAATTAGAATCATTCAAAAAAATACTTACAGTTTTTGTAAAAATGTCAAAAATAATTAAAGATTGGTAAACCTTGCAAATAATTTTAAAAAAATGCAGATTTTTCAATATTTTGAAATAAAATGTTGAATCTGTTCAGGGGCTGCCCACAAATTACGTTAAGCTGAAAATATTCAAAATTGACCCCCCCCCCTCTCGCGGCAGACTGTGATGATCTGAAAACTACCCCGAAGGGCCATATGGTAAATTGTCATACCCCCTCCCCCGTTCATCCCTATTGGGATGGGAAAATAGTTTCAATTCAAATTTAAAAAGTTGATTTTTTTTCGTACTTGATATGATAAACTGACGAAAAATAAAACGGATAAGCAATTTAATTTGATTTACTTCGTCACAAGTGGTTTAGAAAACCCCTACAACCCTCGGGTGTAACAAATCATGACAGTCTCTCACCCCCCCCCCCCCTCCACTGTCAATAAAAATTTTAAATAGGTTTCAAAACATTTTTGAATGTACGAATAACAATTGAACAATTATTAATTTGCAAGGCCAAAAAATTTAACTAATTTGACTTCTAATTTAAAAAGTGTTCGATTTAAAAAAATTTTAATCTTTCAATTCTTAATGTTTCTAACTTGAAAATTGCTTGAAATTATATCATTTTGAAATTTATTAATTCATTCTTCAATTTAGAGAGTCGAAAATGACAGCGTGGATTTATATATTTTTATACGTGTCTGAATTGTACAATATATAAAAGTTTAATAATAATTCATTTATTGAGCGTTCGAATTAAAAAAAAATAGGCTTTAATTTCGAGGGTTTAAAATTGAAACTAGTTTCACTTCAAGTTTTTAAATTTGTAGTTCAGTTTTTATAATGTCAATTGAAAAAAAATGTTAGCTCCACGATTTCGAATCTTTTTTTATAAATCTGGAAAAAAACCGGGGAACTACCAGGAATTTCTACACTCAAATATGACGGCCATATTGAATTGATATTAAAAAAATATTATATTAATTATTATTTTATTTTAATTTTATTTATTTATTTGAATAGATATTCAGTACTGAGGATAATTTATTCATAATTTTGACAAAAATTACATAGAAATAATAATAATATATAATTTAGAACAATTATAAACTTTTAAATTCTAATAATTATTCAATAAAAACGACAAAATATATTATAATAGAGCATAAGTGCATTTGTTGACCTAGAAAAAGCATTTGACAAGGTAAATAGAAGTAAACTTTGGGAAGTCCTTAAAGAGTACGGAACACAATGCGGCCCTAAGAGTGCTTTATAACCATCTTTGTCGCTCTTACGGTGTTGGCCGCGACCCTGCCCTGCCGAGCGCTCCAAGGGAGATAGAGTCAATTGTCCAAAACGAGAAGTGCCAAATTTTCTGGAACTACGATGTTTGGACAGCAGTTTCCGTTGCACACTTGAGGCTGAGGTTGTTCTTCAAGGCTTCGAGAAAGAAACTATATTCGTGAACGAATTCTCGGCTCCGTCCACATACAACATTACTCTCAAGGAGAAAGAAAAGGAGAAGATGTATCAAGACCTTAAAAGAAAGATTCAACGACTGTACCCAAAATATCCGGTACAAGTAATTGTCCTTGTGAAAGGTGCTCTCGGAGGTGAGAAACTATCACTGGTTTGTAACCGTAAAACCATACCCGTGTGCCAAAAATATGCCATGGCACTTGCGAGAAGGATGCAGAAAGCTGTCATCCTTGGGTCGCTTCGTTTCCTCAAAACACACGAGGGTTTCGCCTGCCTGTCTTTGTAATTTCGTCGTGTCCTGTGACCACCCATCTCACGGTTGTGAGTCTACATCGCAAAAATGGGATTCAGGCCAAACGGCGAAGCCATTTTGTCTGCCCGCTTGTATACAGACTCTAAAGAGTATAGAGACTCTCGATACAGCTCGATTTTTTCGAAAAAAATTCTATTTTTCACAAAAAAATTAAAAGAAATAAATTGTCGTCGACAGCATCGTTGTGGTAATGTGTTTTTCTATTTAGCAAAGCAGGGAGTGGGTAAGGAAGTTATTTTTACACGCAATGTGATCATTCAGGGGCGAACACACCGTATACGAAAACTAGGAGCCCATACCCAAATGAGTGGGTGAACTCCCAAAAGGTTGGTTGGGTGGAGGTGCTTGGGGGTGGATAATATCATTAAATGCAGACTGTGAAATAAAACTGTAAACAATATAATGTCTTATAATCAATTTGCCCCAGAGTTCATGCATACAATATTCACGCCGACTCAGTGCAACCGTACAATTTTCGGCAACTTACTCCGGAAGTAGTACCTTGCTACATTAAATGACAATATACAAGCTCTCTGTATAAAAAGGCAGATTATACAAACATACAAGATATCAATAATCTGCGTCGCTCAACTTCCTCCGAAAAATAACAGATTTATTCGCATTGTACACAAACTTTGCATGTTTGAGTTTTCACAACTCAGGGGCTGTCTGCAATAACCGGGTATATAATTTTGTTGGACCTGAGAGCTTGCATAAAAAGGTTTCAAATGTTAATTTTTCAAACACATATTCTAATTTAAAATGTAACTGCGCATCTTTTCCTCGTAAAAATAAATATTGCCCGTGTATTTTTTAGAATAAATAGGAACAGCTGCTAATTTTTTCTATACCAAATGTCCTTTTTTTAGCTAAAAGTTGAATTTTCACACGGAGAAAAATAGATGGTCAAAGTGAGAGGGTCAACATTTAGAGAGCCAGTCCGTTCTTTCAGATGGTCTAAAGAACTATCCAGAATTTTTTGAGATAGTCGGAGAGGCTTTCTTTTTATGACCAGTCTGACTGTTATAAGAAATCCAGACTCACTATCAGGGAGAAGCAAGGTATCCTTTCAGGAGGGTGAATACAATCATCTGGTTTTCACTCATTTTGACCATCCACGCAAGAGCAAATGACCCATCGCGGAGGACCGACCTGATTAGTTACCGTTGGCGTGTTTATTTAAAATGATTGAATGTCCAAGGCAAATGTTCACAGCAAATAAATAATGTGAAGTGCATAATAATGTTAGGAATAATTGCACATTATTATTTAGTATAAAAAAGATATTCCTTTCTTTAGAATTAAAATCGATCATTGATTTTTAAGTAGAAAATCTAATAAATAACTAAATTTCACTTTATAAGTCTTCCTTGTAAGTAAAGAATTATTTTTAATAACTTTACTCTTATTATTTGCTGTACACAATTGCTTTTCACATTTAATCATTTTAAATAAGCGCGCCAACCATATAACCAATCCGGTTGTCGACGCAGTGCAAGCAGTGAGAGTTGGGATTGGAAGCACCGTGGTCTAGGGAGCATTTTCGGAGAGAGTGAATGTCATTGAGCCGTTCAGCGTCACATTGGCTGTTTATTGAACTTAAACATGTTTTTCATAATTTTAAACTGCTTTTCGATATTTCGAACATTCGTCAACGTGTCGTTTCAAATTGAAAACGTGCAACAAACTTCAGCATTCATTGATGATGCAGAAAGGAACGAGAAGTGGGATATTGGTTTCCGAATTCACTTCAATGTTTGAAATCTAACAATTCATTGTGACACCGTGCCGTGTCTTTAGCCTCCCGTGGTCCAAAAAATATATTGTCAATGTGCACTCTTTTTGCATACCAAATTATGTCTCATACACCTCACTCTCCACAAAGAATAAAAATGCTTTCAGAATTCATGTATTTCATATAAATTTGTAGGTTTTATAGGTTCCACTTAACTTTATAATTTCCAGTCTCTTATAAGAGAGAGAGAGACTGTAATAAGTAGGAAAAGGACAACAAATATAGAACATGTAGGATAATCAAATCGACCCCCTTAGATGGTCAGGTCGCCTATCCGAGGAGATCAAGTCGGCCAATATGATATGACCAAATCGACCCTTTACTCGTATGATGAGCGATTCGACCCTTTATAATGATCAGTCCGCCATCTGTGATAATCGGTTCGACTCTCTATGACGCTTGAGTCGACAGTTCGAGATGACACTAAGTCGACACTCTCAGATGATCGATTTGAGCCTCTTGTTTTAACCTTCTAGAGATAGTCGCTTCAGCCATCTTCAAGGGCTGTCCTATATTTGACCCTGCAATATAATCTGTCTGCACATCTAGATGGCCCAACTGAACTTTCATTTTTCTTCGTGCAGCTAACACATTACATTTCGACAAAGGAATTCATCAAAAGATAAATTTTCAAGTACATTTGTAAATCTTGCCAAAACAATGATTTTTCAAGAAAACAGTAAAATTTTGAACCAAACAGAAAAACTGTCAAGTAAAGTGTATAATCTTCATGAAAAAATGACTTTTTAATCCAATTGCCAAATTTTCTAATAAGCAGAATATTTTTACAGAAAAGAGATTAATTTATGCTCGACGAAACAGTTTAATTGTGAACCAAAAAGGATATTGAAAAAGTGGTTTACTTTTTAAAAGATAGTAGATTAAGTTTTGACAAAACAGGGAAATTTTCAATGAAAAATATTAATTTTTAAAGAATAAAAATTATGTTATACCGAATAATGCTGCTTTTCCACGAAATAATTGAAGCTTCAACTGAAAATGATTAATTTACAAGAAAATAATTCAATTTTCTAGCAAAGAGATGAATAGTAAACAGAAGTGATTCATCTTTAGGCAACAAATTCGTGTTTACCATAGTAGTACAACATTTAACCAAGAAGTTGTATTTGTAACCGAGAAGATTACCTTTGCACCGAAAAAGAGGCATTTTCAACAAAGTACAAGATTGTTTAACTGAATATATTTAAATTTTTCAAGAAAAAGCACAAATTTTAAACAAAAGAAATTAATTTTAAACCATACTGTTGATTTTTTAAGCAAGAAGATTATTTATTTTTTACGGTGAAAGACGACTTTTTAACAAAATATATGAATTAAAAATTACTATAATTATCATGTTGAGTGCAAACGGTTTATCCTACGAAACAAGTGCAAGAGGCACGAAAGTTTAATTTTTGCTTAGCGAGCTAAAAGTGCTGTTATGTGTTGTTACTACAGAATTAAATTGTTAACAAAGAAAATTGTTTTCAAAAAAACTGACCAAGATTTCGAAAATCGAACCAAGATATTCGTAATCAGGGGCAATTGTATACAATTTTCTTGATGATGCGTAAATGTAACATTTCCGAATGTAATGATAAACTTCTCGTAAGAAATGCAGTATTTGTCTAAAAGTAACATCGTGAAGTAAATGTATAAATTCTTGAAAATAAACCAAAAATCTTACGAATCTCGTCATACGAGTAAAGGGTCGATTTGGTCATATCATATTGGCCGACTTGATCTCCTCGGATAAGCGACCTGACCATCTGAGGGGGTCGATTTGATTATCCTACATTTTCTATATTTGTTGTCCTTTTCCTACTTATTACAGTCTCTCTCTCTTATAAGATACTTGAAAATTATAAAACTAAGTGGATGTATGAGACATAATTTGATATGCAAAAACAGTGCACATTGACAATAAATTTTTTGGAACACGAGAGGCTACGGACACGGCACGGTATCAAACTGAATTCTAAGATTTCAAACATTTAAGTGAATTTAGAAACCAACATTTCACGTCTAGTTACTTTCTGCATCATCAATGAACGTTCCGTTATGCCTTTATCCTAAATCCCTTGGAAGCATCAAATTTGACGTTGAAAAATCAAAAGAATAAGCTTGATTCACTTTCCATCATGTTCTTATGCACTTCACTCTCCACGAATGTTCGAAATATCGAAAAGCAGTTTAAACTTATTAAAAATATTTTTAAATTGAATAAACAGCAATTGTGACGCTGAATGGCTCAATGACATTCACTCACTCTGAAAATGCTCTAGAGTCTAGACCACGGTGCGGTGCTTCGACAACTGGATTGGTTAAGGTTGACGCGCTTATTTGAAATGATCAAATGTGAAAAGCAATTCTGTACAGCAAATAATAAGATTAAATTTATTAAAAATAATTCGTCATAAAATGAGAGCCTCTCCGACTACGTCAAAAAAATTCTGGATGGCTCTTTAGACCATCTAGAAGAATGGACTGGCTCTCTGAAGTTTGACCCTCTAACTTTGACCTGCGTATACAATGCGAAATCGGCAAAGTTACTCTCTACAGTATTAAGGCTTACTACGGGAAATAGTAACTCTTCCATTCGCTGATTTTAATCAAATAAACCGATGAAAAGTTACGCATTAATTTAAGATGCTAGAGCTACTGCCTTAGAGAGTTCTTCTAACGATCCCCTTTTTTCCGAGAAGATTTCATAGAAAGGGTCGCAACGATTTTTTTTCACTCACGGTTTAAAATAACAGGGAGACATTCCCAAAACATACAAAGAAAAAACTGATATATGCAAGTACTTAGTAGTCAAAATTGGTTCAAGCTAGTCATGTACTATTATATTCCATTGTATATCTAATCATCTGAAGGAGAATTTTCTTAGGTCGCAGTCCCATGGAGGTAGATTAGTAGAATAGTGGAACAGTTTTGACCAATGATGTGCCTGCACAAGCTCTCGCAGTCACCTCATTTGGTCAAAACTGTTCCACTATTCTACTAATCTACCTCCATGGGACTGCGCCCTTAGAGCTTAGAATCTAATTCCTCGTCGCTTTTTTTCCTCGTTTTCCAGAAATCCTACGAAGTGTTACGGTCATCACGGTCAATTAGCACGCACTTCACAGCAAGGCGTCTGTATTTTTTGGATTCGAGCCAATGAAAAAATAACTATTGAAATGGCGACTCAATGAATCGAATATCTCTCAATCGCAGATTCAGATATTCAAAACTGAATTCATTTTTAATATGAATCGGTTCAAATGTATTCTAATGTTTCAAAATGTCAAAGAATTAAAACTAGAAAAGTAGAAAGGAAAAAGAAGATAACTGTATATTTTCCGAAAATTGTGTTTTTTGCTAGAAAATTTTTAAAAGTTCAAATAAACATCTTGTTGAAAGGATTTGTCCGAAATCATATTTTGTATGGTAGCCGTACCTTGCCTAGGTGCGGATTGACGGTCTGCCCTCGGTCGGGTCAACCGTCAGACTTTGACTTCTCGACGTCGGCGCGACATTTGGTCCCATATATGGGCCATCTATCAAGATGATGTCGGCTCAACCTTGGACAACAATGTGGGGCCGAATTTGATTTTTTAAGGTTCAAGGTATTAAAAAAATTAATAATAATTGATTGCGAGTATTTTGACTATAAATGTAAATGGTCCTGCTTAGAATGAATACATATATTAAATTTTTAAATATTATATCACAAATAAAATTGATGTCGCTACGGGGGTTCGAACCTACATCTATACCTGAATCTATCGCCTAGCAGTCGGGAGTCTTACCCATTACTCTATACCTAAAGAATTAAAAGTCAATGAAAAAACCAGCCTCATAAGCAACAGCTCAAAGCAGTTGAAATTAAACATTTTTCAAACTCTTTTTTCTCAATAATTTTTTTATTTTTATGCGACATCATGTAGATGTAAAATAAATGAACTGTTAATGTGAATATAAGTGAAATAACTTTTAAATAATAAATTTCGGTTCGAATATGGATATGTCTGCACAAAAATCCAGCTATTCGTGCCCAAATTTCGGGCGTTTTGAAATAATGAACCCAAGTATATCCGACAGCCGGCCCATATTTGGGCCGAGGTTTGACCGACCGTCGGGTGCAACATGGTGACTTGTACAAGCCAATGTCATGCAGACGGTCGGGCCATCTCTTGCCCAGAGTCGGGCTGACCGTACTTTCACGGTCTTTTGAAGGCATGAACCAGCGTTTATCCGACGGCCGGCCCATATTTGGTTACTCAAATATTTTTTATATAAACCCTGAAAAAAAGGTCACCAACTTTACTTTCTTCTTCTAATCTTTGCTGCCAAAAACATTGGTTTCGTTAAAACCAAGACATTCTAAGAGTATCAAAGAAAAAAAACGGGGCACCAGGACAGGTAAGGCTGAAACAGGACATGTCTCGGAAAACCAGGACGTCTGGTAGCCCTATCTCAAGAAAATAAGAAGTGTACTGTCAACAAAATCGGAAACATCAAACAACTAATTTTTAATAAGCAATTACATATTCAAGTGTGTAAAAAAAGTTACACTTGTATTCTTCTCAAAATTATTTACTTCACTTTGAGGTTATCCCTCGTGCACGTCTCAAGAAAATAGCAATTTACTAAGAAAGTCGGATGCCGAACATGGTTCTCCTGTCCGGCAGATCCCGCATACTGCAGTGCAACCAATCAGGACAATCTACCGGATACCAACCTAGCTCACGGCACCGGTCATCTATACACAACCCTTAATAAAATATTCAAAATTTAAGTCAAATTTGGAAATCTCGACCCCAAACTCAAATTTTCAACTCTTTTTTCTCATTAAATTTTTTATTATTATGCGAAATCATGTAGATGTAAAATAAATTAACTGTTAACGTGAATTTAAATGAAATAATTTTTGAATAAATAATTTTAACCGATTACAATTTTTAGGGTTTCGTAGCCCCGGGCCGAAACCCTTAATTTTTTTCAAAGAAATTTTTCTTTTAACAACTTTTCAACACATTTTTTTCAACATTTTTGTTTCAATTTTTTTTTCAACAAAATTTTTCTTCGATTTTTTTTCTAAAAATTTATTTTCAAAAATTTCTTATCAAACATTTGTTTAAACAATTTTTTCAAACTTTTTTTTCAAACTTTTTTCAAACCATTTTTTTCAAATTGTTTTTTCGCCTACTTTGACTAATTTTTCTTTGTGCAATATTTTGTTTTTCGCGTATTAGGCCACATTTTACAACTTTGGATAATGACATAAAATGTAATTTTTAATGAGCATTTAAAATTTGCATCGACGGAACTTAGAAATTTTATCGCATACTGTGACAATTTTGTTAATAACAAATTTTTTAAAACTTCCCTGTAACTTTTTGCTTTTTAGGTGTTTCAGACTATTTTAAAACGATTAAGAATGACATCAAATGTAAATTTTTCGGAACATTTGAAATTTATCGTAAAGATGGAGCTTAGATTTTTTTTCTTAATTAAAAGGAAGTGTATCGAAATCATCGGCCCATATTTTGGACCGAGGCCGACCGTACTTTCACGGTCTTTTTCAAACAACGAACCAGAGTTTATCCGACGGTCTGTTCATACTCGGGCCAAGGTTTGACCTACCGTCGGGTGCATTACGGTGACTTGTGGCTAACCGACTGCTGTATCCAAAGTCAGACCGACCGCATTTCTGCGGCCGTACTGACCAATCTGCCACAGTTCATCCGATGGTCGGCGCAAAGTTGGGCCACAATTGAGCCGACAGTCGGCTTTTCGCCCGCTGCCTATATCAGTTGCCAACGTCGGTGATACCACGGCAGCTTAAAAACACCTTAGTCCGCCCAACTCTGGTTACCGTAGATCGGTTACCAAAGCAGGGCCGACTTTGGGTCATTGGTCAAGCTCTGGCATCCGACCGAATTTCGCACCTGGGTAACCTAGGGCTGGCGTCTCTTAGGTCTCGCGCTCGATAATGTTGTAATAACCTTGTGCTATGCTTTCGGTCTTTTTACTTCCACCACATTTGTGCATAGAACTTTTAAAATGAAAGGTAAATCTATCGAAAACTGTAATTTGGTGATTGTGAATTGTCTTGTGTTAAAGTTCCTTCGGCTTTAACGAACACATTTTCATAACGTGTATCTCGCGCTTCGCGCTCGATTAAAATTTGTCCGAAACTCGCTTTTTTCTTTATTATGTTCAACTGTCTTATAGTTATTATATATTGTATATATAATTTTTTTCATTATTACACTGGAACTTGGAATTATGATCAGTTTCGGGCGTTGCTATTAGCGGCCTTGGTCATCAATTCTCGGAAGGACATAAACACGGAGCAGGGGCGTAGCGAGGGCGGGGTGTGAGGGGTGTAACCCCCCCCCCCAAATGGTCGTACCAAGTCGGCATTTTCGGGTAATTCGAGTGTAAAGTCGGCTAGTCGGCAATTCAAAATCGCTGCGATTCTAAACGATTGATGCACGCATACACTTCTACAATGTGTATCTACGGTTGCCATATGGACGGTTATTGAGTTGGCATTTATGACAATTCTCACCCCCCAAAACTCAAGGCGCTCGCTACGCACCTGACTCGGAGGCGATATTTCTAAGTTCCAGGGTATTTTAATATTTGTTTCCTAATTCACAATGATCCTTATTCAGAACTTCCGTAAAAAATTTATCATTTCAATGAATGATGTGGATGAATAAATATGGAGGGGTTCATTTTATGGTATATAAAGCGAGATTTATGAACGAATATTCAGTTATTCATTTAGAATACTTCAAAGTAATTTTGCTTGAAGGCCTTTTAAAATAAGGTCATGCGTTCTTCTATATTTGTCTTTCTCTGCTACTTTATTTATGGTAGTGAATGCTTTTTTGGTTCTGGTACAAATTTCCTGACTAGACAGCAAGCTTTAGGTGCGTTTAGCAGGACATAATTCAATTTATAAATTTCATGTTTCGGAAAATTAACATCTGTACTAAATTAGCATCAATATGATAAAGTGGAATTTTAGTTTGATTTTACGATTTTGCTTACAAGCGAAAATAAAAACTCGGAACCGTTTAAACCAGCCTCCTACAATTTGTCAATATGAAAGAAATTTCTTAATACTAGAAACTTTAAAATTATATCACTTTTTGAAAAGATGAAAACAACTTAAAGTATTGATTTTTTATCTTCTCTAACAGCCCATTCTGGCCTCTCCTTTCTCGTTGACTCTGATGATTTTTTAATGTGTTTATTCCTTCAATTTGAAAATCTATTTTTTACCACTTTACAGTTAATTCTTTCATATGATAATTTATATCAAATGTACTTATATTTGTATTGCTCGAAATATTGTGCGTAACGAATAAACACTAATGAAGCTCAATAATTTGATTTAAAGACAATTGCGTTAAGATGATAAGCCCAGCAGAACTCGGAAGGTCGGCTATGTACAAATGTACATATGGAGAGTCAGACTATACGTCCACCAATAGAGAATCGCTCATCAATTTTGGTAAATATATGTTACTTTTCTTATTTTATTATAAATTTCTGTGAAGATCTAACAAAATTATAATTTTTTTCAATTTTTATACATAAAAAGATCATATTGATCATTATTAATACGATGTGCCCCGACGTCCCGAAATTCGGGATGAGTAGCCAAATATTTTTCATGAACTTGACTAGTTGTCCCAAAATTGCGGGACTAGTCCATCTCCTTTTCTAACTCCCTTTATTTTTCAGGACGACTAGACACAGCCTTATTAATACTATTACGTTAAATATTATTGTATATTATAAATATCAAATATTATTAAATTTTTCACAACTCTTTTTTAAGCTTTAACGTTTCTTTCGTTCTGTATTCAATTATTATATTTTACGAAAAATTATGTTTACAGAGTTCTGCGCAACAGGAGTGATACAAGAAGGCAGAGTAATCCATTACTACTGTCGCGGGTGTCAACATACGCCAACAAGTTCACCGCCGCGAGAATTTTAAAACCCCGAAAAGGATATACGAGGAATAAACATCTAATCTAATCTACTTAGGGTCTATTCAAAAAATACGCAACGCTTTTTTCTGAAAAGCTTGACCCCCCCCCCCACCTAAATAACCCTTTTTCTATAGCAAGTATATGTAACTTTAACATAAGTGGAACGCTCGAGGTGACCCCCCCTCCCCCTAAAGGCGTTACTTATTTTTTGAACGGCCCCTTACTTTTATTTGGGTTAGGCCTTTATAATTTTTATAATTGTACTGCAAATGGGAAATAAATGATCAATTTCAAACTCATTCAAACCTCTGTCAAAATTATTTCTATTTAATTAGCTCTATATCCACACTTCCAACAATTCAGCTATGAATATATTTGTTTTAACTATATCTGTAAGATAAAAATCTAATAGTTAGAATTATTCTATTTTGAATTGGATGAAGAAAAGTATTTTAGATCAACATACAACTTATTTTGAAAATATTAATTCCAATAAATGTAAAGATAATTATTTGCAAAGTAAATGAGAAGTGTTTGGATATACCAACAATATTTTGTCTAAGCTCACCAAATTTCGGTGAACCTAACTGCCCTTTCCAGTTTTCCTGAGCTCACCGAAACTATTTTTGAGAAAGGACTATTTATTAAGAGTTATCAATAATCATTTTGCTAAAGTGTGCTTTTAAACATGCCCTTATTTATTCAAAGGAAATGTACGCAACTTTAAATAAATAATATTTATTCAATTATTATTCATTTTAATTTTGTTTAGTATATTATTACATTTTCTGAAGGGCTTTAGAAGTCTTTTAATGAGCTTTTATCAAATAAAACAGTTTCAAATCAATGTTGATAATTCGATTTGGAACAGTAAAAAAATCTTGCTCAGTATATAGAACTCTACTTACTATACTTACTATACTTACACAAGCAATGCAGTGTTAAATTACTTTAGCATTTCTGTCTAAATTATATAACCTATCGATTGTAAAATATGATTATAGGTTCGAAATTTGAAAATTCCAAAAGTTAACTGAAATTTGGAAAATTTTATTCAATTGGAAATCTCCATGAATGTCTGTATAAGGGGCGGGGGGAGGGAGGGGGTCGTGGATTTAAAAACTTAAGGTCAATACTCAAAAATTAAAAAAACAACAAAAATGTTGGAAATTACTTTTAATTAGTAGATTTCAATAAAACTCAGTATAAGTTGGGTTTTCAAGCAAAAAAATAAGTACGTGCGAGTTTTTTCGAGTTATGACTTCCGTGGAGATCTACCAGTTTAATAATATTTAAAAAACTTCAAATTTACTTGTTGAACTTTCATCCCAAATTTGTATTCTAAGAATCGAAAAACTCCCTGAATATGACTTTCATGGAAATCTACCAATTTAATACAATGTTCGAAATTTGAGCTAAATTTTGAAATCCTTGACCCCAAACTCATATTCTGTGACTCGAAAACTACAAAATTTTAAAAATTTGAGGCAATTTTTGGAATTTCTAAATTTTGATCACAAATTCGTCTACAAATTTAATAAAATTTCGTTCAACTTTTTGAATTTTGACTGAAAATCCATATTTTGATGCTCGGAAAATCCTTTGGTTATGACCTATCAAGTATTACGTTTCCCACATTAGGGGGGGGGGCGTTAGTCTAGCCTAATGTACTCTTAAACTCAAAAGACCATCTGGTAATGACTTTCATTGAAATCTATCATTTGAATTAAATTTTCGAAAATCTAGGACGCTTTTTTTATTTTAGAATTTCGGCCCCCAATTCGTATTGTTCAACCCGAAAACCCCCTTAGTACTGAGCTTCCTTAAAATCCCCACCTATCTCTAGTGAGGGGGTATCGCAGGTGGAGAGGGTTACTTAAGTACTCTAGTGCGTTACAGAAGGTATGATTTGAACAATCCCTTACACTAAATAAAAGAAATTATATTCGTTCCAGAACGAGGTCGGTGGGAACTGGAACCAGGAGAGACAAGTGTGGTTTCCTTCCGGAACGGAACAAGTATCAGTATAGCTCCGTTCCGGAACCGCTATCGAAACGAACCCGAAACCGTTCCTAAAAATCCAGATCCGGAACGGTCGAGTTTTCATTCCGGATTCAAAACCCTGGTTTTAAGCCAATTTTCATTCCCAAAACTCAACTCGCTGCATGCTTTAGAGAAGTGATGGGAAAAATGGAAGCTTCGTTAGTTTGAAGTATATGAAAAAAATTGTAGTTCAAACAGAAAAATACTGTAATTCAAATTAATAAAAGCAAAATATATTTTATTAAAGTAATTTTTATTTTTGAAACAGCCGACTGCGAGAGTTTTAATTGATCTTGTCTCATTTCAAACTAATATTTGCGACTTGAATATGGTGGAGTTTCAATTTTTTCCACGATTTTTCAAATACAATTTTTGCGTAAGCGTTCGCACAATTAATAGGTAGTGTGCGGTGCTACTGTTGCTGAACTCAGAGAAAACGTGCTCGATTCAAACGAACACTTTTTTGAGTGTATCTTGTAGAATATTGATTATTATTAGTTACACTGTTCTCGAAATTCTCCATGAATCGGTATCCTCTATTTAGAAAGAATGATTATCGTTATTGGTACTCTGTTCTTCGCCTTAGAGGTTTTCCTTGATCCTTATCCTACAAATATGTAATAATAATTCAGTCGTCCTATATGTGTAGGAATTAAAAAAAAAGATTAATCGTTGACATAGATGATACCCGCAAATACCTTAACATTTCCATCCTCAGAAAATAAGTGTTCTAATGGCATTTTTTGATAAATTACCGTCCAGTAGAACTACACTTTTTCGAAGTTTCAGTCTGATTGGAGAAATTTGTTCTTTTGGGTGTACTCCTGAAAAATAATGGGCCATACATATACATATGACATTATATTAATAAATTCATTGAGAAACAGGATCAAGGAAAATCGATAAGGTGGAAAACAGAGTACCAATGACGATCCTAGCTCATTTTCTCTAAATAGAGGAAAGTGAAGTATGAAGAATTTCGTGAAGGGTGTAATTGATTAATGTTTTACCAGATGGTTTATTATATATACTTGTCGCTATCGCTTTCCTCATAAGAAATAATCTCACCTTTGTAGGCCATATTGAAGATGTGAAGTTTGTTCTTCCGAGATATTTGCATTTCTTAAGTCGCTTTCCTCCATTTAAAGGCATTACCGAAAAGATTCGTAAAATGTTGGAAGACATATACTAACATGCTACATCATCGGTGACCTAAATTACTTACACTGCTAACAATACCAGTTGTTTTATTGTTAAGATTTTTTTCGGCATAGGGCCATTCACAAATTACAAATTGGGGTGGTGCTTAAGAAAAGATCCCTTATGGACGGTATGGAGGTATAGGCATCTTAAGCACAAACCAACCAGAGTCGGCGGGGCACTTATGAAGTTGGAACTTCAAAAAAACTGCTTTTCGAGAAAAAAGCATCTAAATTTGACGAATGCCATAAGCGTACGTGTTATACTTTTTTTTCGAAAATCAAATAAACCCACTTCTGTTTGCTTTTGAGACACCAAAAAACGCCGATTCTCAAAAGTACGCGAAAATTGGTGTAAATTTGAGCTGCAACAAAAATCAGCTTCGCAGGCTAATTTGGAGAATCTAAATTCATCATTTTAAGACTCTTTCTTTCTCATTTCGAGTATCGTCGAGTGTTGGGCTTAGAGATGCACGCTGAGACGAGAATTTCTCGGATCTCGCCTGTATTGTCCGTATTCGAGATATTTTTGCTGTCGAGAATTTTAGGTTTCAATTGTTTAATCTCATCGCGTTCCGACTTAAATATGCAAACAAGATTGGGCAAGATTCTCGATAATATTTACAGTATAAGTTTGACATTCGCGTAAATCTTAAAAATATTGTAGCAGAATTTTAACATTATGGAAGTGGAATCACGACGAATAAGAAGGCCGAAAAAAACCATGGTCAATTTCGAGCTCATCAAAGTAATGATTTGGTACTGAGTCAAGTAATTAGGTATAAAAATTGTACATAATCTAATTAATTCATTGATAAAACATTAGGTTAGAAAATAGTAAACAAATTGAAAACTCGACAGGGTAGAAAATATAAAGTAACTTGTCCAATTTCTCATAACTTAATTATAATTTTTTTAAACTAGATGATTTTACTATCAAAATTGTTTATAGTACTATAAAGAAAATGAAAATATATAGTAAATGTCCCAGTAATCGTCACGATCACAATAACCATGAAACTTAGTTATAATTTTAATATATTGTTAAACTAGCTGTGAATTCAATCTCGAGTGTTTCCACTTAGTTTGTAATTATAATTAAATGTTTCTCATTTCACGAGCACTTTGCTTACCGTTATCAAATGTATTTAATTCCTCATTGGAGAAGCATTAGTAATTTTTTAAATAATAGACAAACTAAACTTTTTATTTTGATCAGTTTAAAAATACAAATTTACAAAAAATACAAAATTACAAAATAATACAGCAATTTTTAAAATACAATGAATAATCAGACAAATCAAATTTTGAATTTGAAATGGTAATTTTCCGAGCTGGAAAAGGGAAAGGAAAAGTTATGTCCGACCCTATCCCTTTTCCAGCTTTATGATTTTTTCACAAAAATGGTCAGAATTATTTTATTTGAAAATTTATGATCAAAAAGTCTTTTCTACTCACGCATCCACTTTGAATCATGTTGATAAAAATTTTTTGTGTTTATAACAGATCTTCCTAATATTATAAATGAGCATAATTTCCTTACTCTTAAATAAAGTGTATTAATATTATAGGTCAATCGATTTGCATCGAATTAGGGAATCTTTCCCGTTATTGCATAAATTTTGAATTATGTTAGTCTTTGTTGGCGTTAGTGTTTTTGTTGGCATACGACCATTTGCCAACTAAAAATCAATATTATAGTATCAAAAAACAACGAAAATATTTCGCGGAATAGTGAGGTTTGTGGCATGACGTCAATAGGTGGAAATGTCAGCCGTTAGGGAGGTTAGTACATGGTACTGCAACTGCATACGACTCTTTATATTTGAAAAAATTGTATTGCTATACCCGACAGTCTCCCTTCTGCAAAGTACGCTATTTCTTCATTTCACCTATAATCTAAAATTGTAAAGTACATCAAACATCCTCTATCTGCTTAACATGTTGCGCTCGGGCAGCAAATTCACACTCGTCAAAATAGCCTTCTTTACGCCCTTGATACACAATACACTATTTCCGAGAGAACAACGGTATGAATTGTGTGAAGAATTGAGCTCCATAAAGTCAAAACTATACCATTTTTTCTTCCAAAAACTATCAGGAATAAGAATTTTTTATATTTGTCAAGGGCCATAGACAAATATATCTACCCGATTGACACAATATTTAAACTGGATATTTACAGCGTATTTTTCTAGTGATATTCTACAGACTTCTATGATACCTTCTTCAGTTAACAAAATTTCAAGGATTTTTTGAAAGAGAAACATTGTTATTTAATTTTTATTCACCTCTGCTGCAAATGGTATGGTACCGATTACTGTTAAAAGTTCACTTATTAGGATTTCATTCATGATAACCTTATTTGTTTATTAAATTTTCGTGTTTCTAGTAAAATGTTAAAGTTAGGTGTGCGGTAATATTTTTTAGTTCTACATTCAGGATTTTGAAATATCTTACGTCGTATGAAAATGTTTGTGTATTTTGTGATAAAAACTGCATTTTTTATTTCTGCGCACGGCTACAGGAAAATCTGCTGGTTCAATCAACGTAAAACTTCAAATGTAATTGAGTGCGATTAATAAAAAATACATTTTTTGAATATTGCTCCAGAATATATATTTCAGAAACAAATTTTGGGAAATTATTGCTCAACGAAATTTGAAACAAATTTTAGTGATATTCAGAGCAGAGAAATTTTCGTGCACGTTTACAAAAAAATCTAGTGGTCCAATCCACGCAACATTTCAACTGTACGTGTGATGTAATATTCTCTAGTGCAAATTTTCAAAATATGTCAATATCTTTGTTAGCTACCTTGATGATTCGCATGTTCGTTACTCGACCCAAAATTTTCCAGAAAGTCTCTTGTTTCGAGCGGCATACCTGATGATATTTCTGTGAAAAGGCAAGAAAGATTGAGGAGTTTGTAATATAAAAATTGTGTTACAAATAGTAAAACCGCAATTTGATTATTCTATTTTATTCCTTATAAGTCATTTAAAACAAAATTCGGAAAATCAAAGTTTGCCAATTAATTCTAAGCGATATCTTAATTTTTCCGATTTTTGAAATAATCAGGAAGCTATAAATTTGAAAAGTGTACTAAAAGAACGCATTGTGTGAGATTTGCTTTGTATTAGATAGTCATCTTTAATGTGAAGAACAACATATATACACACTTAATCCATGTTATCTCACTTTGAAGTCACAAGAAAACGCTTTTTCATCATCTCATTTCTCGGTGCATCTATTTAATCACTTTCAGAAGCCTAAAATTATCCTGGTATCAGTGCAGAATTGGGTTCAGTGCCAATATGTATCAGCCGACATGCACCGGGCCTTGCGCTTGGAGATTTTACGAGTAATGCTGGGATTTAGTGACAGAATTGCTAATTGTGAAGTCTCAAAAAACTTTTACGCCCGCAGATAAGACGCTTAAGACTTTCAATAACTTGCAGATTCATTTCATGATTCTTTCAGATGAGGATCAGCAGCTACTTTGTAACTGGCAGACGTCAGTAGGTGAAAAGACGGAAGAAAATTCAAATCGCCCAATATGTGACTCCAGGGAATCCAACTATCGCAAGAGTCCCTATCGTCGTCCCATCAGTGCGACGATGTTGAAATAAGTATTTCGATGCCCCACCAAATCTTAGAAAGTTTGGAGCGTTACAAAATAAAAAAGCGAATAAGTCCTAAAAGTTAGAAATCTCAAAGCCAGTCCTGGACATGGGGTGACCGTAACACAATCGCGTTTTCTGACCTTTGATATGAAATCTATAGATTTACGAAATACTAGATTGTGTATCGAGGGCGTAAAGAAGTCTATTTTGACAAGTGTGAACTTGTCGCCCAAGCAAAGCGAGGGCTGCAGTCACACGAGGCACACACGATACTTCTTGTCCTACTCTTCTTGAAAACAAGCATGTTAAGCACCTAGAGCATGTTTGGTGTAGTTGGAAATTTTAGATTATAAGTAAAAGGACTTTGCAGAATGAAGACTGTGGGGTTTAGAGATATAATTTTTCTTAGGATAAAGCTAATTTATTCCATATTCTTACATACGTGGTGCAATGTATGTTTAGCGAACGTAAAGTTTCATGACGATCTGGCGACTGAGTAGGCTGGACGCGGCCACATTACGCCTGCTTCACGTGCATGCAATGGCTTATACAGAGCTGTCTTAACAACAGATAGAGACAACTCACAAAACAAAATACATAACGTCAAACGAATCCAAATACAGAACGATTACACAAACAAACAAGTTGATAATGCTAAAAGAAAATACAATCAAAACAACAAGTCAACACAAGCTACTAAACAAAGAGAGAGAAAAACGACCACCATCCTACCCTTCATTTGATGTGTCGCAGAAAAAATAGGAAGAATTCTCAACAGACGCAAAAACCAAACCATATTAAAACCACCTGCGAAAATAGGAAAACTTCTAAACAACCCTAGAGATAAAAAGGCCCCTCTAAGTGATACGGGAGTATATAAAATCCCTTGCTCTTGTGGCAAAGTCTATATGGAAGAAACCGGAATAGCGGTAAGCCAATGCACAAAGTAACATGAGAGTAAGGTCAGGCTGAAACATCTCACGCGATCAGCACTAGCTGAGCATCATATCAAAACAAGACATTGCAATATATTTGACAAAACGACCGTCATCTTAGAAACTCATAATAATCTTTCATGAAAACATAGAAAAGCAACCGAAATCTTAAAACACCATGATAACGTCAATAGGGACAATGAATATAATACAAATTCAATTTTGCTTTCCGTCGTCCAGGATTTTCAAAAAAAGGCCTAATTGGCCAATCAAGTTCGACCAGTCTCCACGATGGGACGCTTTGGCCATTCACAGGCAATGTTCACGGAACGTTGGCAAGAATCGTAGTTTTGCACACGTTTCAAATCCGAAACTCCTTCTTTCATTATAATAGAGGGTATAAAATATTTGAAAAAGCTTGTCGCTTCTCGAGGATCGTTGAGGTGCCCCTAGAACCACCGCTGGGGGTCAAAGCCTGCGGTCTGGTGGTAATAGTAGGCTGCGAGATGGTCAGGCAGATCTCACGAATCAAAAAGCTGGCCAGTAAGAATAACTGCGATAAACGGTAAGAAGTAAAACATTGACCTTGACTGCTGAGAATGCTTTTCTCATTTACAGGAAGTTTAAGGGAGATTTAATGGCTAAGCTGATGGCCATCAGGAACAATCTGCTTATCTCAGAAGACCGAGCAATGCAGGCTTGATCGACTCCCATGGGTGCCTTCGACCACGTATACTGACAGTAGCGCATCTAAAAGGGGCTCGCGCCCCAAAATGTATATATATAGTCACAATAATGAAGAAAAATAACTTAGCGGACAAAAACGGTCAATATCTGTAAACAAATTGCTTTCGGCTGTTAAAACAGCTGCAATTAAAATATAAGCAGAGCAGCAGCCTCCTATTGAAGAACTTCCTCTGTAAGGTGTGGACAACAAAGACCTGATTGATGCTGAGAGAATATGCGCTAGGGTTAATAAAGATCAAGTACCGGATCCACCAGACCCACATTCGGGCATTATCATTTCTGTGGATGTAAGCAGCGAAATCCTAGAAAGCCTGCAGATCCTTTGAAGGAATATTGGTCGTGCTTCACTTGAGTTCAGACATGTAGAACCAACAAAAAGGCATTCTCTACCAAAAATTTGGAACCAACAGAAAAGAATTCTCTATCAAAAATGTACATCACAAAAGATCTGCCTGCCCTGATAGAAAACCTAAACAAGCTGACTCAATATTGGAACAAAAATTCTCAAATCCAAGCGGATTTGGCTAACAGTTATTACTTAGGGGTTTATCGGGTAGCTGATCAGGAATCCATCAAAAAATTTTTATTTTCGCTGCCATATTGTGTCCGCCACGTTTAATTTAACAACACTGACTCTAGATTCGTAATCAGCATCCCCGAAATCCTTCAGTCAACATTTCTAACAAAATCCGTAGACTTTTTTAATTTTGTCCAGTGTTCGCGGCCGCCTGACACATAGTGGGGCCACTTTAACTCAGTTGATTTTTTATTAACTGATTTTCAATCCTATTGATTGACTTCAACAATAATTTTGCGTTAATAGGGACACTTTTCGAAATCCATGTTAATATTTTCATCCTAATAGGAGGTATTAGTTTTCCGTGAAAATTGACTATCGCGGATCTCTTGAAATCTTTACGTTTCTAGCCCCCCTGAATCCGAAAAAAGGCTTTTACGATTGTGTGAGTCTGTCTGTCGTCGTCGTCGTTGTCTCGTGTATATTAAATAACTTTTTTTTCAAATAATCGAATTGAATTGTGCTCTAGCGCACGTGTTAGGAAAACAAAACGAAACGTCAAGTTCATTAACTAGCTTTTCTTGAGCTACGGCTCCGTTATCTTTCTTTTAATAGTGCAAAAGAACATCGAAAAAAAAATTATTTTGGAAAACTAGAGAAGGTACGAAGAAAAATGTGGAGACAAAAGTTGTTCAACCAAAAACAAATTACAAATTTGTTGAAAACCATTTCACGCTAGGACGCGTTTTTTTTGTTCTATTCATAAAAGATAACATCAAAAATAAACTATTAAAATTTTTGGTAAATTGACGCGAGAGGCCAAAAAATTTATAATAACGAAATTTTGCGTGTAGAGTAGATCTAAAAATTTACTTTGGACCATTTTTGATAGAACGCGCAGCTTTTTCAATTATAAAAACGAAACAATGAAAATCTAGGGGGAATTAAGTCGCCACAAACCCTGAACAAAGTAATTTTTTTTACGCCTTATTACGTCTTATTCTGCATCAATGCCCCTTATCACGCCTAATGACGCATTATCATATATTGAAATGTATTATTACACGATTATTTTCCGTGAAGTGTACGGAGTAATACGTATCGATCGTGAAGAGGAAAATTTGACAGACTCGCGCCTTAGGTGAATTTCTCCCGAAGGAATTCATATTCAATTCCTAATAATTTCTGACAAAATGAAGTAAACCTAAAAAAATCAATTGGGATAGAATGAGAATTAAATCACACAAATTTTGATTTTCGTGAAGCTTAACAAAATGCACTAAAAATTATAGATGTATTATAAAATTATAAATGTATCATAAAATTATATTTACTGATAGAATTAAGGATAACCACCATGGATATCGCAAGAGTATACAAAATACGCATATTCTCTAATTTCAGGAAAAACTTTTCAATGTAATAATTAAGAATTTCATTAGAACTGTAACTGACAACACTCTGGTACCTTCTCATATAATACCATATAGCATATTGCCAGCATCTCGTAGATTAAAAGCGTTGAATTTGTCCTTGTAAGATATTTACATTTTATTAGAGTCGGTTTAATAAAAAAATTTAAGTTCCTAAATTCATTGAAATTGACAACACAATTATATAATATTTTTTACATTGTTAGAAATGTGTAACAATGTCCCACAAATTGAGGATACTGAAGTGACTGAAATTTACGAAATGAGGTTGCTAAAAATAAAATTTAGTAACTTTTTGAGCAAACTGACTAATTTTTTTGTTAATTAGTAATTGCAACTGAGAAAAGGGAAATAAAAAAAGCAAATAGATTCATCAAAGTTCTGAACAGTGAAAAAAATGTATCACGTGGCGTATATTCTATACTGTTCTTAGTTTATCAAAATTCAAAAGCAGAAAAATAAAATAAGTGTGTTAATCTTAATCTCATTTAAAAGATGGAAACTATACTGATACAATCTACCACCGATCGGGGATGATTTCGAAATTAGAGAATATTAAATATTTCATGATGTTATATGGAATTCCAGAAGGTTTCTAAGGATTTCACGATATTTGGGAGATTTCGACATGTTTAAAGGTTTTGGAAAAATTAGCGTATGTTATACGGAATTCATATATATTATATAATATACGGATTTTTAATGAATTTTAAAGAATTCAGTGGATTTTGGTGTTTTGGTCTTTTAAGCGGCTTAAATTGATTTTAATAGTCTTTGATGTATAGGTGAAATGAAGGGAAAGATTTGATTGATTCGATTTCACTTTGACTGTCAATCGATTTGAAAGTCTCTTTCCCTAAAGCTCAATTTTTTATTTTTTAGTAAAATGAAGAAGTGTTTTTAGATGTACGAAAAAGCTTCAAAGAGATATGACAATTGACAGAGAGAATGCTCGAACACTGCATATGTCGAACATACAGAGAATAATCAATTCAGGAAAAATATGTGAATCCATTTAAATATGATTTCATATTTGAAAAAGTTAAAAAATTAAAGAAAATCGTGGCGTGCCTAGGAACAGGCCGAGGATGGGCAGATAGGAACATAAGAAATTTGGGAAATTCGTGGAAACTTTGGTGAAACGTGCACATTTTTTCATTTATTGTTGACCTGCTGAAGGCTGGTGCCCTCCTCAGTATACAACAACAACCAGCCATAACTTTTTCGGTTCCAGTTTTTGCCCTATATTCTGCCTCTATTATTCGACATCGGGTAGGACTGACATTATAACAGGACTCTCCACCCTACGACGACTTGGCTAATTATTTTGGACTCACCGCCTTGCGACGATTTTGCTAAATATTTTGGAGCTGATTTTTACTCGCAAAATATCCTTCGCGCATCAAATTGGTAGCTGGGTGTATACTTTAAACAATGAATAATACAAACATAAGAATAGCCTCGAAATGGGTTAAAACTTCCGTTGACGAAAATCATGCATCTGGTGAAGGTAAAAGTAAAGTTTCAGGCCATGAATGGAGACTGCGGTTCGCATGCTAGATTGGTGAATGATCTTAGGGAAAGAAAATCATGAGAAGGAATGCATGTGTGGAAAGAGAAAGAGGGAGTGAAAGCACGGACTCGAACTATGGTCAGGAGTAGATAGCGAATCACATGGTTGCCCAGAAGTCGGCTGATTAAGACTGACATGAGAGAGCAAAACCGCATGTCAAGGGGCATAAATTTGAATCTCCCAGATTGTTGTGGGTGAGAATGAAAGTGAAAATCAGAAGACTCATTATCATAGCGTGCTATGTCTTAGTTGATGGTGACAGGAGTGAAATGACAGACGCCTCCTGGGACACTTAAAATATTACTGTAGGCATTTGCGATCATGAGTGAAGAATTATTCTACTAGGCATGAAATGATCCACCTGTACGCCTGGTGCAGAGACGATAACTGCAGCATAATTGACGTTGTTTTTGCAGATGAGAGACTGAGAAAGCTAGTAAGAGATGCAACAATAATGAGAGGTTCTGAATGTAGAACAGATCATTACCTCTTAGTTTCAAAAATAACCTTAGGTCAAAGATGGAGAACAAGAAAAACTACAAAGAGTACACGGACGCGAATCAAGGTAAAGAATTTACAGAAACGAAAAGTGCGAATAGAACTTCAAGATAAGATAAACAAATTTCATGATGAAACAATTTGAGAGACTCCAATATGATGAAGATATAGGGAGTTCATGTACAATTTTGAAGAAAATCATTGTTGGGAGTACAACTCAAGTGTGTGGCACAGATGCTGTATGAATAATGACTGGGAATGCTTAATGCAATGATGAAATCCGCGTAGCCATTAACGGAAAGAAACAAGCGTATCTGAGAAAGTTGAATATCACACGTCTTGGCGATGAATATAGAATGAGACTAGAATATTAGCATGAGGATGAGAACAAAAAATTGAAAATACTAGTTAAATATAGCAAGAATGAAATCAAAGCAAAAAGAGAGAAGGAAATACAAAACTCTTCCGAAGGAAATAAGAAATTATTTTCTTGGCAATTGTGCGAGGACAACAAAAAAGAAAATAGTAGTACAGAGTTTGTCGGATTTAGGAATAGAAAGAGTAAAATGGTATGAGATACGGACGTAGTAGAAGATGGTTGCAGAGACCATTACAAGAAATTACTGTGTGAGCAGCACAACTGCGAAATAGAAGACGAAACGATGGAAAACTCGGTTGAAAGAATTTGTGTATCTGAGATTAGGGTTATCATTGAAAAATTGAAAAATGGTAATGTTGCTGGTGTAGATGGTATTCACGCTGTAATTCTGAATACAGCGCAGAATGTATGTATACCTCACAGTTTGTGTAAGTTAATAAATTTATGTATCGAGATAGAGGAAGTTTCAGACAACTGGAAAAAGGCGTGTACTGTCCCAATATACAAAGCCTAGGAAAATAAAAACAACTGCTATAATAGCAGAGGTATCAACTCACTAAGTACTATAAGCGAAATATTCTCCAAAATTCTTATAAATGGGGTAATGAAACTAAAAGAAGAAAAGATCTGGGAGACCCAATGTGGATTGACACTAGGATCATCTTGCGCGGATCAAATATCTAGCTCGAGACAGAAAAGAGAAAAAATGTTGAGATGAAACAACAAAGTTTTCTGTGCATTTATTGACCTAGAAAAAGCACTTGTTCGCTACGGGTGATGCCAACGAATAAAAGAAAAATTAGAAAAATACTGTTCGAAGCGGTTTTTTCTTATTATTGATATGATACTCTATGTCCGTTATCTCATAGATTGCAGACGTCAAATTTGTCTTTATGAGATGCTTACGTTTCATTCACTTCAATGTAGCAAAAGGAATTTTTTGTTCTTAGGTTGAATTTGTATGTGTATCGATTGTTTCGGTATACATTGTTAGTCACGGATGCATTTTATAATTCCGTCAAGTGACCTGAACATAGTAAGAATAATATGACTGCAGACCGGTTTCTTTTTTACTTTTCACATTCTCATCTAGATGAGAAGGTATTGATTTTATGTAAAAAATGTCTTTCGCTTACGTCGGTGTCTGTCTGTCGTCGTTATCGTCTGTATGCCGGATAACTTTTAAAAGACTCATCGGATTGCGCTTTGGCACACAATTTTAGGGTCCAACAAGAAAGTTTAAGTTCGTTAACTAGCTATTTTGGATGAAAATTTCAACAGTTAGAGCAGTTGAAGAAATGTGAAAACCATTATCTGAAAATCTAAAAATTCTATGTTCGGCCACTCGTAGCACTTGCAAACTCGAAAATTTAATCCTCATGACGAAACCGTAATACACAAATTTTTATATAGCTCTCAACTAAGTTACAGATCGCCAAAACAGATCGTATGTTCCCAAAAACAACTTATCGCTTTTGGGAGCGCTTGCATATAATATCACACATGTTTTAAAGATTTCAGACATCTCCGTACCTCTTGTCATGCCCATTTCTTATGCATATACACGTAAGTCACGCTCAAAAAAGCACTCCCTTCCTCCTTGAGCGTGACTTCATATGTGAACGCTTCCTATTTTCATAAGTAGAAGATAAGAATAATATTTTTCAAAACTAAAGCTCTTACACAGGCTGATAAAATTTATACCCAAAGACCGGACTGGCAGGTGACTGCGAAGGATTTTGATGTTCTGAAAACGAATCCGTTTTCCAAATATTTTCTATACGTCAGAATTTCGAAAGTTATATTTTTCCAGTCATATTTGAAAGAATATACTATAACCAGCAATTTTTTTCTGAAAAATACTTACACCGGGGCTCGCCAGAAGTCAGTCTTTGACTGACAAGACTGACAGTGTCAGTAACGAAGACTAGGTCAAATAGACCCTAATGAATGATCCTCCAAGTTTTCCTTTGACTTGGGTTTTTTTTCCGGGTTCGAATACGAAATATTCGGACGCCCCGCTGTGAAGCACGTGCCGATCGACGGTAAACCTTCGTATGATTCCTGAAAAATGGAAAACAAATCAAAGAAAAACTTTTCGTCAGTCTCGAACTTGTTGTGTCAGTCTGCACCTGCTGAAAGTGGTGAGCCCTGACTTACACCATGGTCTGGCACGTCTTTTCACCTTTTATTTTCATTTTTGGTCATCCAGGACCTATTTTGCTTCCCCGAAATATGACACATTAATCATTTCAGTTCCACACTGAAAAACTAGCAAAGATCTACTATCTTGAATTTTGCAAATCTGACTTCAAATTTGAATTCAGCGATATCAAAAACTTTGATACATCAAACACTTTATCAACCAATTAACACCATCTTATTAGCTTTCTTCGGCATATTTGCTAGCTTTTCATTGTAAAATTAAAATTGTGAATGTGTCACATCTCAAAGAAAAAATATCGATTCCAGATAATCAAAAATTTAGATAAAAGATAATAAGGAGAACTATACGATGGCGTAAGCAGATTTAGAAAAAACTGCGTTTTGTCATATAATATTCACAATATAACTAAAAAAACCTTCCGAGTTACCTTGTCCACGCTTGATATCCAAAAACATTAATTTTAATCGGCCATCTTTATAAATCCATTGCAATTGTTCGAATTTCAATTAAGTCAATGATGTTCTGTGAAATCGTATTGAATCTTACGGAATCTACTCAAATCCCTTCAGATCCTTGGAAATGACTTAAAATCTCTTAAAGTCTTTTGAATAAAATTCAATTGTTTCAATTTTATGAAATCTCTTACCAAACTAAGTGTAGTGAACGTAATGTTCATGTTATGAAGTTTAACACGTATTTTCCATGAAAAGAAAAAGACATTTTTGTACATCTTATTCAAAATCGTCAATATTAGGTGAATTGAGTTGAACCTCAATATTTCTCACCACAATATTAGCTCAAGAATAAAAATCAATAATCAGTTTTCAAATGTTACTTCATAAGTCTGTTTTATAGGGTTCAAAAAAATAAAGACAAATTGTTTCTGGTGAATACTCAATTCAATTTATTATTATCAAATTTTCAAACTATTATATCTGTAATAATATAATTGTTTGAACAATTTATTTTTATTTTGAATAATATTCTCTTTAAATAATACTAGAAAATTGCGTTTCTTTCTGAAATATTCAACCTTTTGTCAACTTTACACTAAGCTTGTGATAATAATTACTGAAATAAAACAAAAATGATAGCTTCAACAAATTATCATTGTTTATAATTATTTCTTCCTATAGTAATGCTATATAGTTGCGGTTTTTACGGAAACTTTGTACTTTTTGTCTATTTTTCTCTCAGTGGGATAATAATTAATGCAAGTTCACAAACCTAATTGTTTGAACAATTCATGATGATTCATAAAAATCCTCTCTTAGAGTAATGCCAGAAAGTTTTGAGTTTTTCTGAAATTTTCAGCATTTCATTGATTTTTTAACTCGCAGTAACTACTTCAAGGAAAATTTATACTTATAATATAATCCACATCGAAAATTTGAGGAATATTCAAGGTACATGTTTTATTGAAAAAAATTTATACTCACGGAAACAAAGATTGTATGAAAAATATTCTTTCTGTTGTTTATTCATTGTTTGTTCCTAAGAGAAAATTTAAAGCAAACTTACAAATTCAGAAAAAACCGCAACTTTCTAGTAATCATCTAAGAGAATATAGTTATAAGCAGTAATGAATTGTTGAAACAATTACGTTCGTTGACTTGCATCAATCATTACCTCATTAAGTAAAGAGCTGATGAAAACTGAAAAATCTCAGAAAAAAATGCGTGAAAAAATGGCAAGGTTGATGTAGAAGAGTTGCGAAAGAAAAAGAAATCAGAAGCGTGAAGATTTGGAAGAAATATTGATGTTTTATATTTTATTTATTCACATTGTATCATAACTAATCGTAAACAGTAAGGCTAAGATAAATAAAAATATGTGGGTTATAATATTCTGAGAAACAGATTTAATTAAATCCCACGGGGGACATATTACCAACAAAGAAGTATAAGAAGCAGTAACTATTTGTATGCAATGCACATTTTGAAGAAGTTATTTAAAATAAAAACCAAACCATTGAAGGCTAATCAAAGTCTTTCTTCTATAGGAACACCTCACTGAATGGAATAACTTTATTTCAATTTGAAAATGTTCCTTTCTCCTCGCAAACTGATGTCATTGCGAGTGACTTGTACAATTTTCCTCATACTTATGGTCGCCAACAATATTATGTTTTAGTTTCACATTATTTTAAATAAGGTAAATGGTGTAAAGGAATGTCGCTTGCAATTACTATTCTGAAATTCTTTGCAATTGGGTGATTATTGCCTAAGGGAGTTTCGTCGATTTCACGTCGGTGCAATTGGGCAACCGTGCCAGTGTACATGTTTATTTTCGCCCTTTTTTTTATTTCAGTCTTTGTATATATTCCACGAAGCTTTTGATTATTTCTCTCCAATATTGCAAAGATGTCACCATTGGATGTTGTTAAAACATTCTGCTGTTCGGTTGGCATGGGTGCAGGAGCATTACGCGCTGATCTTAATTGAATTGGTTTATCGTGAGGAAAAGTGTAACTGCGAATTTCGAATCGCCGACTGTGATTGCTGTGAGGAATAAGCCGAATAGATCGACGTCTATTTTCAAGAATGGCAGAAGCGAGGAATAAAGCATGCCTGGCAGGAGGAGACCTGGACCTGACTCGAAGAGGCGGTTCATCAGAAAGACACCTGACAGGAGAATTACGTCTGCCAGGAGAATTCGAAGGCCCAAGATGAGGAAGACCAGGAATAGGTTCACCATTAGGTAAGCACTCAAACTCTGAACTCCACTCTGCAACAAGGAAAGGCAGAATAAATTTTTCTTGAATTATGTAATCGTATGATGGTATTGACTGACTGCAATTTCCATATAAAATTTTAGAAAAAAAATAATGGTGCACACTTCGTCGATTGCCGAACGTATACTTATATGTTTTCTATGCGAGCAGATGAGGTAAGCTTGTGAAAAATAAAATTATTTGAATTGGTTTTTAGAAGTATGCGGAAAAAACTGACCAAGGATTAGCTGTTAGTGAATTTATTAATTTATAGCAGAGCGAGTAATAAAAAAGTTGGTACTGAAGGCATTACTTGCATTTTTAGGTACATGGTATGTTGATATAGGTTACACACTTATTTCTCTAATTAATTGTGTATTATTTCAAGTAATATTATGTGTGTACCTTGTTAACAGACTTGGACTTGTCAGTAATAGACTTATTATAAACTATCTTTTCTATTTGTTTTTTATATTATCAAAATACATACAAGGGAGAAAGCCAAACGGAAAAAACTGTTACTTAAGGAGTTACCGAATTTATTGCGATGTGGCGAATATGGCAAAAATCGGTAAGAATCAGGGAAATATTTTTTTCATAAATAGTATAGACATTTTTCTAAGTTAATGGCAAATGATTGAGAAAGAATGGTTAGCCGAGATTATGTGTTTAGAAACGGAAATCTTGAAAAGTTTTAGAAAATATAGGTCCATTAAAAACAATTTGGAAGACTGGGTGTTGCAAAGGTCGCCAGCAAGATGAGAAAGACGTCGGAGTTCGGTAATTCCAACGTCGCTGCGCCGTTCACAACAAAAAAGTATATATTCTGATTTATTGCGGGCTTCTATGTTGAGCCTGGCTCATGCATCAGAAGGAAGGAAGTATAGAGATAACTCATATTGAATTATAATAGATGTTTCCATTTGTAAGGTTAAAATGTAAGATGACCTAATTATAAAATTTTCAGTAATAAACTGTTGCGTTTGAAACGTTCCGAAGTCAAAATTTATTATTTCAAACGTTTCGTTTTCTTCATAGTGATGAGCTTTTTGAAAAACTACATTGATGTTGAATATGAGGAAATTTAGTTTACAGATTCTTATAAGATTCTCTATTATTTTACTATAATTCAAATATAATTATCATTTTTTACAAACATTTCAAATTGAAAAGAATATCTTCAACTTTCGTTAATTTCAAATGATTTTAAGAAAGTAACTTAGCAAATCACTGAATTCAAGACTGTGTTGAAAACTGTGTTGTAAACTGTTATTCTTATTTCTAAAAGCTTTGAAATATGATGATATGATGTCGCAGAGTTAGCTTCTTCTTGAAAAAAGTCTGCCTCAGTTTTTCCAGCCTCGCATTTTCTTCGTTTGTAGCCTGGAGAAGATATTTAATTTACCAGACATAATTTTCTTTTTGATTGGGCACATAGTAGCGTCAATTATACGACAAAGGAGTAAAATTATTAAGAAATCGGCGCAACTTATACGATGATAGGATACATAGTGATTCAATTACGAAAAGCATTAATTTCTCAAAGTTGGAAATTACTTTTGTGTTTCTCTTTGGAGTGTTAAAAAAGTTCATAAGGATTCTCGACAGAACTTGCATCATATACGAACTTCGGCAGGAATCACCCTTCAAAATTTGAATTAACTGATCGTCTTCCTGTACGTTCTGGTAATTTGTTAGGATTTCGTTCTTATCCGTTTCCATCCCACACAATTTCCTTGTCTTTTCAACATTTGCTTTACCACACTGTATCGCAACACTTATCCGCAAACTCTGCAACAACATCATATATAAGCTGAAAGATTTGCTCTGCCTGAAACACGTATTACATGTGTCTTGATATTCAGCTAATTTTTCGAAAGGGCATTCTCTTTGCCTGGGTGCAAGCAATCAAAATTACGTAAAATCTTGCAACATATCAATATGTTTATGACATATTAATATTTTGTAATTATATTTTTTTTTTACAATAATACAAATAATTTTATAAAAGGATCATACCAGTTTTCTTCTGAGCAGCTCTCGCAAAACTTTCAATTTTTGTAAGAGTTCTTGGACATTTCTTCTTTCTAGCTTCAGGAAAACATTCCTAAGCGTACGTGTTTCAGACCAGCAATTTTTACTATCTCAGGATCATCGGGATGAGTTTTAGGATATTCAATTTTGTCTATTGTCGTATCTGAAATAAACTAGTCTGACATAGAGATGAAATAAGTTATTTCCAAATTCAAAACCTCCAAGCGCAATATGAAGAACTATATGAACAATATGAAGAACTGTGACCTGTATCGATAGAATGTCAGATGCTCTCAATCATGTCAACTCGTTTGTGCATACTTTCGAAACGTATTTCAACATCCTGGAGTTTCATTTCCTGTTTCATATTGGCACGGTGCTGCTGAACTTTGGGTGTTAAGCAACTATCAGTTCCACCGTAGGTCAGATCCTAACGTTCGGTTAGTTTTAAACAGGTTTACAGGTTTTCTTTCAGGGCCTGGACCAATAGAATTTTTTAACTGTGCGATCCGGAGTTTGTTGTAGTTTTCTGGCACAGTTTGTATGAAAGTGATTCGAGCGACTAGTACAATGAACATAATCAGTAACACCAAGCGGTATAATTGATTTCTCCGCATTCTCTGAAATCCGTGAATATTCTGAATTCCTAAAATTCCCTGAATTCCTCAAGCGTTCTAAAATCCCTGATATCATATACATTCCCCGAAATCCTTGAATTCACTAAATTCCTGAAAATCTCCTAATTTTTCAAATTCTGTGCAATTCTTGATTTCTCGGAATTTCCTGAAATTCCTTGAATATCCTAAATTCAGTCTATTCTTTAAATTCCTGAAATTCCCCAAGCGGTCTGAAATTATGAAATCCTGGACGTCCTCTATATTTCACGAAATCATTAAATACCTTCAATTCTCTCAAATCCTTTAATTCTTTGAATTTCCTGAATTCCTTGAATATTCCTCAATATTTTGAATTCCTTCAATTCTTTGAATTCTCTAAAATCCTTGAATTCTTTGAATTTCCTGAATTCCTGGAATATTCTGTATTCCCTAGAATCTCTGAAATTCCTTGAAATACTTGAATATCCTCAATTCCTTGAACATTCGGAATAACAAGAATTCTGATAATATTCTACATTCTTTGCATGATCTGAATTTCTAAAAATCTGAATTCCTTAAAGTCTCTGAATTCTGGAAAATACCTGAATTCCTTGAATATCCCAAGTCCCTGGAATTCTTTGAATTCTCTGAATCCTCTAAATTCTTAAAATATTTTTAATTTCTAAAATTCCTTGAATTCTCGGATATACTTGAATATTCTTAAATATTTTTAATTCCTTCAATTCTCCGAATTCTGGAAAATATCTGAATTCCTCGAATATTCCGAGTACCTGGAATTTTTTGAATTCTCTGAATCCTCTAAATTCTCGAAATAGTTTCAATTTCTAAAATTTCTTGAATTCTCGGATATACTTGAATATCCTTAAATATTTTTAATTCCTTCAATTGCTTGAATTCTTCAAAATTCTTGATTTCTTTGAATTCCCTGAATTCCTGGCATATTCGGAGTTCCCTAGAATTTTTTATATTCTCTGAATCCCCTGAAATACTTAAATATGCTCAATTCCTTGAACATTCGGAATAACCAGAATTCTTTTAATATTCTACATTCTTTGCATCGTCTGAATTCGTAAAAATCTGAGTTCCTCAAAGTCTCTGAATTCTTGAAAATATCTGAATTCCTTGAATATTCCAAGTACCTGGAATTCTTTCAATTCTCTGAATCCTCTAAATTCTCAAAATATTTCCAATTTCTGAAATTCCTTGAATTCTCTTATATACTTCAATATCTTTGAATATTTTCCATTCTTCCCATTCCTTGAATTCTTTGAAATCCTTCATTTCTTTGAATTTCCTAAATTTCTGGAATATTCTGAATTCCCTAGAATCTCTGAAATTCCCTGAATTCCCTGAAATACTTGAATATCCCCAATTCCTTGAACATTCGGAATAACCAGAACTCTTTTAATATTCTACATTCTTTGCATCACCTGAATTCCTAAAAATCTGAATTCCCTAAATTCTCTGAATTCTTGAAAATATCTGAATTCCTTGAATATTCCAAGTACCTGCTATTCTTTGAATTCTCTGACTCCTCTAAATTCTCAATATATTTTTAATTTCTAAAAGTCATTGAATCCTCGGATATACTTGAATATCCTTAAATATTTTGAATTCCTTTAATTCCTTGAATTCTCTAAAATTGTTGATTTCTTTGAATTTCCTGAATTCCCGGAATATTCTGAATTCCCTAGAATCTCTGAAATTCCCTGCAATACTTGAATATCTCTATTTCCTTGAATATTGGAAATAACCAGAATTCTTATAATATTCTATATTCTTTGCATCATCTGAATTTCTAAAAATCTGAATTCTTGAAAATATCTGAATTCCTTGAATATTCCAAGTAACTGGATTTTTTTCAATTCTCTGAATCCCCCAAATTTTTGGAATATTTCTAATTACTAAAATTCCTTGAATTCTCTGATATACTTGAATATTCCTAAATATTTTGAATTCCTTCAATTCTTCAAATTTTGTAGAATCCTTGATTTCTTTGAATTTCCTGAATTCCTGGAATATTCTGAGTTCCCTAGAATCTCTGAAATTCCTAGAATTCCTTGAAATACTTGAATATCCTAAATTCCTTGAACATTCGGAATTACCAGAATTCTTTTAATATTCTAAATTCTACGCATCATCTGAATTTCTAAAAATCTGAATTCCTTAAAGTCTCTGAATTCTGGAAAATATCTGAATTCCTTGAATATTCCAAGTACCTGGAATTCTTTGAATTCTCTGAATCCTCTAAATTCTTAAAAGAAATTTAATTTATAAAATACCGTGAATTCTTGGATATACTTGAATATCCTTAAATGTTTTGAATTTCTTCAATTCGTCGAATTCTCTAAAATTCTTGATTTCTTTGAATTTGCTAAATTCCTGGAATATTCTGAATTCCCTAGAAGCTTTGAAATATCTGCATTCCCTGAAATACTTGAATATCTCAAATTCCTTGAATATTCCAAGTACCTGGAATTCTTTCAATTCTCTCAATTACCAAAATTCTTGAAATATTGCTAATTTCTGAAATTCCTTGAATTCTCTGGATAACTTCATGATCCTTGAATATTGTAAACACTCTAAAATCCTTGAATACTCTACATCCTTGAAAATACCTAAATTTTCTCAATCTACGAATTCTCAAAATTCCCCGAATTCCTTCCAATGATCTGAATTCATAGAGTGCTCTAAATTCGTAGAATTTTTTGAAATTCTGCAATTCTTCTGAATTCTTTGTAATATTTCAAAGTCCTTTGAATGCAGGGAATGTTCCAAATTTACGAAATTCTACGAATTATGTAGACACGGCCAAATAAAAAATTGACTACTTTAAGACTGATAAATTGCGAAGCTAAATAATTTTTAATACATTCTAAAAATCACAAAATTTTAAAACGTGAATCGAAATTTGAAAAATTAAACATTAAGCTTAGAAAAATGTCCACTTTCAAAATGGAAATAATTACATGAAAGTGGAGAATTTTTCTCGATATATTGTTCCTGACTCGATCACAGGTGTTTTAGTTTTGCACTTGTTAAAATTTTGCAAGTTTAATGCAGACAAACTAGGTATGCAAACTTGAATTATTTTTTATTTAAAAATGTTTCAAATTCATTATTATAAACTCAATGCCTTTGAAAAATGAGTTTAATTGTGCAATTTAAAATTGGCATCCATGCAGCCTTTTTCAAAATATCAAAGCAATTTCTGAAATGTATTCATGCAAATTATTTTGTCAATTTTTAATAAAGTATCCATTATCCTAACCAAGCAAAATATTTAGTCGAATATATCAATATTCTAGTGACTAATAGTATCCTAACAAGTCTATTGTGAACGATAAATTGACTCAGTGGATACAAATGTTCGGTGTACCCAGACTTCCGATGCAGCGTAGTGCGCAAATTTTCCAACCGTGGGACGAATATTCACTATAGCATGTAAATATGTACTCACTGAGCGAATATTACATAAACGTAAAATTCTGGGTTCACAGATTCCTCTGTTAATGATCAGCACTGAATTTCATTCACGGGCTCCTAATGCACAAATTTGATGCAAATAAACAAGAGAATCATAAAAGAGTAAATTAATTGTACTTTCGAAATATTCTCTATTTGTTAATAAATTAATGAAGTACTGGCGTGGAAGAGCTGATGAAAATACTAGATTGCTGTGCGGAAAATCTTAAGAGAACTCTTGGAGGAACTCTTGGAAATCTCTCAGCAATCTAGCATTCGGGAGAAATCTTGGAACTCCCGGAAAATCTCAACGAAATCTTGAAAATCTCTATTATAATTTAATTTAATTCAACCATAATCCAAGTTTTCATTCACAATTAAATTTGCACGCGTTACTTTTTATATACGAAAAAATATTCAGTTAGGTTTGTAAACTTAGCCCAGACGTAGGCTCCGGAAGCTAAGACCACTGGAGGTATCAAACTCATCAGTTCCCACAACACCAAAAGAAGACCAAGTCAAAAAAATCACCTCGCTTCACAATAATTTTGTTTGAAATTAAAACAATTTTAAATAATTAATTAAGTTATATTACCGCCGACCGAGCGAGCCACCAGAAACCCCACTGGCGCTATACACTTGCGTTCGAGTGTCAGGGACAAACTTCTGATAATAAACCTTATTGGAAATAAAAAAATATTTCTAAATTATAGAACTTATTTAAGATTATAATTATATCAAAATAAACATGCTTCATAATATGTTGCCAGTAATACTACAACTAAAACGCAATACAATTTTGGAAACTGACTTAAAAGAAGTGTATAGGTCACCCAGATAAAAGTTCACATTTTTAAATGTTATTTTTTTTTCTTAATTAAAGGTGGATACTGAAATCTTTTCTCTCACTGATATTATTACCGTGTGTTAATTTCAAATTCTCCTACAATTGTTCCGACTTCAGTAAAACACCTTCCGGCTCGCATTCAAGACCAGACAAAATTCAGTGTTGAACAAGTAAACAAAAGCAGTGAAACAGTGAACACGAGTACATATCTCAAACACACAATCATATAAATCCTCTTCAGAGGATGAGGTTGTATAAAGGGAAGTCCTAATCTTAAGTTCAAGCACTGCTAAGGGACTATGTTATGTCATTTTTTTTTTAATTTTCAGACGTGTCTCATTAAAGACAATAAAATACTTGCTACCCAAGACAGATGAATAACCATATAATTAGAAGTTATCACGATAAAAAGAAATGAAATTTATAAAAAAATGGAACATGCAGCAAAGGATTATAATCTTCTCGAAACATTAAATTTATAAGAAGCTTTGTTTTCAGAAAAATATCCGGAGACAATTAATTTTTTTTTGAGTACTTGTACATATCTCTAATTATGTAATATTTTTTATGTTTCTGAAGTTCATTTCAAAAATTTTCTCTACGGTTTACTTTAGTAAATAGTGATATTTACTATATGAGTATTAGTAAATGATACCAAGGCTGATAAACTTAAAAAGTATTAAATAAGTTATTTCAAAAATTGCGACAAAAGTTTTGCTTTTTTGATACTGTTTTACAGGATAAAATTTGTTATGAAAATAGGGAAGTATTAGGTGAATTCATTCTAAGTTATAATATATTGCATTTTCAGTAAAATACTTGAATTTTCAACCAAAAAAGGTTAATTTCTAACAAAAGGTTTTTTTAGCAAACAGTTAACTTTTAAACCTGTAAAGGTGAATTTTCAACCAAATGACCAAATTTTCAAAAAAAATGTAACCTTAACCAAAAACATTTGTGGTTTCAATTAAGAAGGGAAAATTCTTAGCCAAGAAATGTGAATTTCCAATCGCTAAAATTGAATCTTCAATCGAAGAAGATTTTTTTTACAAAATAGTTAAATTTGGAAATATGAATTTTCAATAAAACAAATAAATTTTTTTAACATTACAATAATTTTCTACCAAATAGTTGCACTTTGAAACTAAACAATTTAAATTTTCAACCAAAAATGAAATACTTGACTTTTCATTTGTAACATTCAATTTTTATTTTTAAAAAGTTTTTTACAAAATCCTAAACGAAGACAGATTGATTTCCCACTAATCAATTGAATTCTTAACAAAAATATAACTTCTTTATAAGAGCGTTCAAATTAAAAAAAAATCAGTTATTAGCAAATTAGATAAAGCTTCAGCCAAATGGTTGAATTATCAACCAAACAACATGATGAATTTTATATCCAAAAAGAAGAATTTTAGTTCAACATAACAGTTGATTTTTGGACCAAAGAATTTTTTTTTGACAAAAAAAAAAGAATTATCAACAAGAAAATTGAAATTTTTTAAAAGTAGTACAAGTAGTTAGATTTTTCAATGAAAGGATTAACACATAAAAAAATCAAACCAAAAACAGTTGCATTTTGAACCGAATAATTTAATTTTCAAGCAAAAAAGACGAATTTGTAAAAAGACACAAAAGTTTCTTTTCAACCCAAAAAGAATAATTTTCCATCCAAAAGGACGAAATTTCTATCCAAGTTTCCACCAAATAATTTTTTTTTTTTCAAATAGTGGAATTTTTAACACAATACTTCAATTTTCAAGAGTTCAATTTTTTGACCAAAAAGGATGATCTTAATAAAATAGTTGAATTATCAACAAGATAATTAAATTTTTAGCAAAATAGTCAAATTTGTAATCAAATAGTTTAATTTCCAAGCGAATGGTCAAATTTTAAAACAAAAAATTCAAACACAAACCAAAAATGGTTGCATTTCAAACCAATTTGTTGAATCTTCAACAAAAAAGTTCATTTTCAATCAAGATAAATTGTTCATGCAAAAGGATGCATTTTTCATCCAAAAAGACGAATGTTAAACAAAATAGTTGACTTTTTGACAAAAAAGATTCCTTTGTCAAAAAGCATTTAAATTGGCTACAACAAAATTAGACTTCAAAAAAGTTAGTTAAATTTGTCACAATATAGTAGAAATTTCAACTCAACAATTACATTTTTATAAAAAAAAAGATTAAACTTCAACCAAAAACAGTCGCATTGTGAACCAAATAGTTGAATTTTCTAACAAAAAAGTTCATCTTCGACCAAGAAAGATGAATTTCCAATTTAGAAGAACAAATTTTCTATCCAGAAAGGCAAATTTTTACCAAAATATTTTCATATTTACTATAAATGATGACTCTTTATCAAAATAGTTGAAGTTTAAACAACATAATTAAATTTTTAACAAAATTGTGGGATTTTGAACCAATTATTCAGATTTTTGACGAAAAGAAATTGATTTTGTATTTTCAATCTAATAGTTGAATTTTCAAGCAAAAAGATACATTTTTTAGAAGACAGTCGAATTTTAAACAACTAAGTTAATTTTAAACCCAAAAAGATGAATTTTCAATTCAAAAAGAAAAATTTTCAGTTCAAAAGGACAAAGTTTTCACAAATTTTTTCAAATTTTGAACAAAATATATAAATTTGTAACCAAATAGTCGAATTTTCGACCAATACAGATTTTTTCTGTACCAAAAATATAATTGTAGACTTTTTAACCAAAAACAGATAGATTTTATTATAAATCTATCAAATCAGCTCACATTTAGGATAACAACCAAGGAAAAAGGGGAAAACGATCAAGTTTCTTGAAAACAAGGAAAAAGAGGATTTTTTTCAGAAAGTAAAAAGGAGGGGAAAGGATGGAAGAGTATGAAGTCTGCGTTATACTATCATTTTTGATACATGGATTTCCTATAGGGTTGATTTGTTAAAATATTACATAACAGTATCCATTTACCCCCTAACCCCTCCCATGCAATAGATCATAACATTTCCTTGACCCCGCACTTCCCCTTTCCCCCAAAAAAGTTGTTACCTAATTTATGGATAGACCCCAACTCACTATAGTTCCTTAAAGTTGGATTTAAAAAAATGTCTCAAGAATCAAATAAATACATTGCCTTATCAACTTGAAATTTTCATCTTTTAAGCTTCGGTATTAGGCTTCCAAAAGCGATACCGAATTACCTAATTACTTCGTTACTTTTGATTGTGTATTATGATTTGATTTTCATTCTCCTGCTTGCACTACTTCTAACTGTTGGTATTGACATTTTAGATGAAACAGCCACATTTATGTGACCAGTTATCTGTGTGTTCCGCCTAAGCAAACGCACTGCGGGAAATCAACATCACGAGTACATACACACAGGCAAGGGATGTCTGTAACATTCAACCAAATCCATTTGTTTCTGGTTGTCTGAATACTTCGTGTGCATTCTCACGAACTCAACCCACACATCAGAACGATGTAACCACGATCTAATTCATCGTGAAAGTTTCACATGATGGAGATGTTACCGTTGATTGACCCACTACTGCCTTGACTTCGTGTTTCAACCATCTATGTCCAGTTACTGCGGAAATTGAACGACATAATATATCATTGAGGATCTAGGTAACCTAAACTGCAAATATCATGAAGAATTTATTACCCGGATTACATCCTACCAGAATGATCTATCCCGAAAACCGTTACATGAGCATAAACCTGTCTCGGATGTAATAGGAGATGGGAGGCTATAAAAACTTGTTCATAGCGACGTCCCTCAACTTCTGGATTTGAAAACATTCACCGGCCACAAGCGGAATTGCATAGTATTGTATAGATCTTGAATTGGGAAATTTCGATAAAGTTGTAAAAACAACCACTGAAACGCGAGGACTCATAACTAGACAAGGTGAAACCTTGCACAATAAGGACGTGATGATAATGTTGTTCACAGTTTTATGTAGATCGAAATTGGGTCTTTAAAGAGGATGGAAGTTATCTGGCTAAAGCTAGCAAACATATTTCATAGATACGTATTTGATAAATAAAATTTTATTTCGAGTTTCAATGCTTAACTCCAGATAGCGTCAAGTACTATACATACCAGCTACTAATAACAATAGGTTACTTGTCTCACCGATTTATAGAACGTGCTCGATAATAAACCAATTTTCATTATAAACTGAAGCCAAGAATATTGACGTTTATACTATAACGAGCAGTCTATTTAGAAACAAAGCCAAAAGCTTTATATTGCCTTGCAGGAAATAATTGAGATAGATGGAGCATATAAGCTGAAAATAAAATTGATATTAACGAGATATAAGCTACTTAATTGGGTTTATGTAAACTGAAGAGTACTTCATCAAGGCTATATACCCCGTAATTGGCTTCAGCTGTTGGGCGACACACTTCATAGATAAAAAATAGTGTCATTTTGTAATTTTCTTTTGGTTTTTAACGAAGAAAGATAAATCCAAAAATACAACCATAGACATACATTAAGAAATTAGGAAAAAGAGTCATCAATTGATGAATGGATATAAGACGTGTTGGAAAAGTGTTCTTCGATTGTATGTTGCGATGTGTCATGTTAATAGTAATTTAATAATAGATCATTAATCGGTTATTCATGACGTGATTTAGTACATCAGGTGCGTGTGTTTTGCGAAGGTGCATCAATCATTCAATAATCTCTCCATCGCAATAACTATATAATTAGCATGATCGTTTTATTGAGATTGAACCAAATGAAATCATCAATCAGAGGACGTGCGCTTAGTGATAATGGAGGAGTAAGTAGACAAGGGCTTACCATACTGTCTACACACATACCGAGCGAACGGCGATTAGTACATTTGTCATGCAACCCGGGTATCTATAGTTGTCGTATGACGCTCAGGATTGGTCAGACAATAGCCCTATGCAAAGACGATGTTCCGAATTCAACTAAGTGAACCGCTTGATCAATGGGAATCCTATATCCCCAGTGAAATAGTTCGTCTCTGCCCGTGACGCCACAATTTGGCGCCTTATACGGCTTTGAAGCTTACTTGATCATCACTGTTTCTCCAAAAGGTTGAGGATAGAACGGAAGCAGACAGTCACTCTCAAAACAGATTTAACCCTTGCAATGATTCAAAACCAAGGTTAATTTCTACGTATCAGAAAGGAGAAATCTAAGAATCTGTTAGAAAAAAGTTGTTTGGATTGAAATTGTTTATTTCGAAGTGTTCAGATGACAAGGTTCCATCTTAGAGAAACCAAATGAAAAGGTGCCAACTTGTAAAGATCAAATTAAAACGTGCTACGGAGTTAAAATCGCTGATGTCCATGAGTTAGCACCTTTTCCATTAGATCTCTTCAAGATGGACCATTATTTTTATTTATTTAGAGCATCCCGAAATTCGGGATGAGTATTCAAATATTTTTCATGAGTTTGGGTAGCTATTCCGTTTTCTCCATCCCCTTTTCCACGTAGCCTTGTGGAAAACGTTATTTCTTGCGCATAAGATATTTCAGAAAAGTGTTCTTCAATTTATCACCGCATTTCTTCTTAAGATTATGATATTCTATAATACTATTCTCAAACTTGAAATAAAATTCTCTTTCCTGGAAGGACCACTCCAAGCCATCTTCGTGACTCAACATTTTCCTTTAGGAGAGTTTTCACAGCACTCTTAAGCTATCCAGCCATATACTAAAATCGGTCCGAAATAAAAAGAAGATATGACTGCCAGTGGATAATAAAATTAGAGATATAAAATAAAATTGCCAGAGTACTCGCATCCAGTATGTGCTGATCGGCGAAATCTCAAATTTTATGAAAGCAGGAATGACGCTTTTATTTTGTATATGAGATGACTCTAAATGCTGCGTATAAAAGGAGTCAGGAGTGGATCGTTATAAATGACAAATCCGTATAAAGCACAAAGCATTTGTCTCTGGATTAGTGAAGCTCTGCCAACTAGTTTTTGAAAGAAGTATCGCTCATTATATTGTGTTGAATTCTATTCTGCTTTCAGGGAACAAATAAAAATGAGTAGCTAAATATTAATGAAAACAATGCGGAATTTGGCGGGAGCTCGTTAATGCAGAATAATTAGTGATGATTATCGCTAGTAGTCCAGACAATAAAATTTGACTTGAACATTTCGAAATCTATGCAAAACGGTGCCTCATGCAACATTTTTCTTTTTGTAAAATCTTGAATCGGAAATTTCTTTCTTTTGATGAAAAAATGATCCCCTGTTTTTTCTAGATGTCTAAGCAAATATTTAGTGCATGTGAGCCTCAGATTTTTTTCGTTGTGAAAAATATTTTTTGAGGTGGGTATTAAGACCCTTGAAGTTTCGGTTTCCACGGCAACTTTTGTTATCCATATAATAACTATATACTATGGTCGAACCAACAATAATTTTGTTGATTTTTTGTTTGTTTTATTTGTAAAAACTCAATATATTCGAGTTTCTAAATTGCTAATTATACTTTAACCCAATTTTCAAAACAACAGAAGCGAAATGATCAAAGTAACATGTATGGTGTGATTGCACAAGAACTGAAGTTACCTTGGTGGTTTAATCGTGCTCAAAGCTGTAGAGAATACAGTAATGAAATTTTCGAAAATTTATAATTAAAACATAGTTTGCGATATCGCAAAATAGAACAGCAATATGAATAGTTTATAGAAAATCACTTTGGTTGAAAATTTCAGTACATTATTGAAAATTCAAATTTTTTTGGAGGAAATTAATCTTCTGAATTGAAAATCAATCTTTTTGGTTAAAAATTAATTGTTGAAAATGCAGGTATTTTCTTAGAAATTTACCTTTTTTAGTAGAAAATTAATATTCTGGGTTGAAAATTTATATTTCCTTTGAAAATTTAATAAGTTTGTTAAAAATTAGTTTGTTTTTGTTGAAAATTAATTTTCAAAATAAAAATTTACCTATTCCATTTCTGGTGAAAAATATGTCATTTATGGTTGAAAATTCATCTTTTTGGTTGAAAATCAATTTTTTCAACTGAGAATTGGACTATTCCATTTTTGGTTAAAAATATATTTCTTTTTAGTAGATATAAATGTGTTTTCTTAAAAAAAATCGTCTTTTTCAGTAGAAAATAATTATTATTGATTAAAAGTTCATCCTTTTGGTTAAAAATTTAACTCCTTGGTTGAAAATTCGTTTCATTGTCTTGAAAATTAATTTGTTAAACTCAAAATTTTACTTCCATTTCTGGTTGGAAATGTATCTTTTCAGTTGAAAATTCATGAATTTTCTCAAAAATTCACCTTTTTTGGTAGAAAATTAATATTCTTAGTTCAAAATTATTCTTTTTAGTTAAAAATGCTTCTTTTAAATTGAAAATCGATTTTTTAAACTGATAATTTAACTACTTTATTTTTGGTTGAAACTGTACCTTTTTCAGTTGAAAATTCTTCTGTTTTGTAGAAAACTAATATTCTTTGCTGAAAATTCATCTTTTTGGTGAAATTTTAATTTTTTTGACAACTGACAATTTGACTATTTTAATTTTGGTTGAAAATATATCTTTCTTAGTAGAAAATTCATGTATTTTCTTAAAAATTTCACCTTTTTTAGTAGATAACTAATATTCTGGATTGAACATTTACCTTTATATTTGAAAATTTAATTAGTTTGTTAAAAATTCGTTCCTTTTTGTTGAAAATTAATTTTCGAAATGAAAATTTTCCTATTCCATTTGTGGCGAAAAATGTATCTTTTATAGTGGAAAATTCATCTTTTCGATTGAAAATGAATTTTCCGAACTGAAAATTGGAGTATTCCATTTTTGGTTGAAAATATATTTCTTTTTAGTAGAAAATGATTGTGTTTTCTTAGAAAATCGTCTATTTTTCGTAGAAAATTAATATTCTGGGTTAAAAATTTATCTTTGTATTTGAAAATGTAATTAGTTTGTTGAAAATTCGTTTCTTCTTTGAAAATCAGTGTTCAAAATGGAAATTCACCTATTCTATTTTTGATCCAAAATGTACATTTTTCAGTAGAAAATTCTTCTTTTTGATTGAAAATTAATTTTTTCAGATGATGATTGGACTATTCCATTTTGGGTTGGAAATATATTTTTTCTTAGCAGAAAATTAATGTGTTTTCTTGAAAAAATCATTCTTTTTTTTAGTAGAAAATAAATATTATTGGTTAAAAATTATTTCTTTAGGTTGAAAATTCAACTACATATTTTGTTTCAAATTTGTTTCTTTGTGTTGAAAATCAGTTTTTTAAACTGAAAATTTGACTACCATTTTTGGTTGAAAAATGCGAAAAATTTGTCTTTTATTGTTGATAATTCATCTTTTCAGTTGACAATTAATTTTCGTAACTGGCAATGGGACTATTCCATTTTTTGTTGAAAATATATTTCTTTTTAGCAGAAAATTAATGTGTTTTCTTAGAAAATCGTCTATTTTTCGTAGAAAATTAATATTCTGGGTTCAAAATTCATCTTATTGTTTAAAAATTTAATTAGTTTGTCAAAAATTCGTTTTTTCCTAGAAAATTAATGTTCAAAATGAAAATAAACCTATACTATTTTTGGTCGAAAATGTATCTATTTTAGTTGAAAATTCATCTTTTTGGGTGAAAATCAATTTTTTCAGCTGACAATTCGACAATTTCATTTTTGGTTGAAAATATATATTTTTTTTAGGAGAAAACTAATGTGTCTTCTTTTTGAAAAATCGTCTTTTTTAGTAGAAAATTAATATTATTGGTTGGAAATTCATCATTTTGGTTGAAAAATTAATTATTTTGTTTAAAATTTGTTTCTTTGTGTTGAAAATAATTTTTTGTTAAACTGAAAATTTGACTACCATTTTTTGTTGAAAATGTATCTTTTCAGTTGAAAATTCATGAATTTTTTTGAAAATTTGACTTTTTGGTGAAAAATTAGTATTTTTAGATGGAGATGCATCCTTATAATTGCAAATTTTTTTCTAACTGATAATCTAACTACTTCAGTTTTGGTTGAAAATGTATATTTTCCAGTTAAAAATTCTTCTGTTTGGTAGAAAATAAATATTCTTTGCTAAAAATTCATCTTCTTGGTTAAATATTTAACCAAAAAATACTTGGATTGATTTTTTTTTGTAAAAACTTTCGACGTCTAAGATCTTATAATCTTGCAGATAATTAAAAATTTAATACACATGTTTATTATGTATTAAAAGGTAGTTAGATTTTATAGATATAACATAATGGACCTTCGCATTCTGAAGATAGTTATTATTAGTTATTTTAAAAAATAAAAAATTTTACAGTCTTTACTCGTGAGTTTCATTCCATGAGTATCGTGACATAAAAAAAATTATGTTGAGAATTAGAATTACTTCTGAAAAATATTTTCATAGTTCTCAAGAAAATGTTTTTGCCTTCATTGAATCTTACTAAAGCACATTCAAAGTTCATCCTTCGACTATAAAAAGAAGCAAGTGATATTAATTGTTTAAATAATTACAAACTGTCATCCTTAATAACAAATCACTCTTAACATTAATAAATTGCATCATCAATTCCATAAGCTAATTAAATTTTCCAATTTCCGGTAAATTATTTCAATAATGGCCAAATATCAACAAAAAATAGTGCACTTGAAATTAGTTTATTGTGTCATTAATTCCAAAAAATACTAACTTACACAGGTTTGGCGAAAAAAAATTATACAAATAGAAATTATTTACATGATTGAAAAATATGTTAACAACAAATATTCATTAGCTATATCATTCATCCCAAAAAATTGTAGCTCTTTACGATAGACTAAAAAAAATTGTTCAACAAACAAAAATTTTCAAACAGTTGTAAATTAGTTTAAAAGTACTTTTTTGTATTTTCTTCAGATTATTCGGTCGATCAAGTACCCGCATAAAAACCGGCAGCCTTTTTCCAGCATGTTTTTTCACATATTATAATCTCTAATTTAATCAAAGGATGTAAATGTGTCATTTAGAAGTCGTAAAAGTTAGTATAAATAGTGGGCATTTATAAAGGAAACTTTTCTGGAAATGTAGATTTTCATATTTCATCTAAGAATTATGTATGCTCAATAAGGTGGTTCAAAAATGCATGGGAAAAAACATTTTCTCAATTTTTATGGGGGCACCCCAGAAATTTGTTCGAATTTACACAAAAATAAATCCATTTTTTGTGAGAAAAAAAATATTATATTTAGAGGTGCCGCAAGCCCCATGAAGTTTAACTCGTATTTCCCATAAGAAAAAAAAAAGTTGATCTAAGTCTGATTCAGAATCGTCAATATTATCTTAATCGAATTGAATCTCAACATTTCTCTTAACAATTAGCCGTAGAATATGAATAAAATATTACTTTTCAAATATCACCACCATGAGGCTGTTTTATAGGGTCCCAAAGGAACCCCATGAGTGAAAAAAAAGGATTTGCGAATTTTTCGGCTAATTATGACTTTTTCTGTGATTTTTTCAATGGACATTGTTTCCGGCACATAGGAGACCACTTTATACTGATAATGAGGTATTCACATGAATTGTTTATACAATTTATCATTTTTTATAGCAATTTTCTCATAGAAGAGACTTAGAAAGACGTGATTTTTTCAAAAATTTCCCACTTGTCCAATTTTTAATTACAGGAAAGTGATCGTTCATCAATGTTAACAGAAGTGATTATTTAAACAATTTTTGAAAAATGTTAACAATATTATCTCAGACAAATGCTACAAAATAGCAGTTTGAAAAGAAAATTCACGTCTAGTCAAATTTCAAATTGAGATAAGTTGAATAATTAACTAGAGTCAAGAAAATTGAGTGTTTAAACAATTTGTTATTACAATTATTAATATTATGTTTGAATAATGCTAGGAAGATGCGGTTTTTTCTGAAATTTCTAGTTTTTCATTCAATTTTTAATTGGAATGAACTAATAATGAATTCGAGTTGACAAAATAAATCTTTGAACAATTTATTATCATTGTTCATAATATTCTTTTTGCTTAATTGGTAGAATGTTGCGGTTTTTTCTGAAATTTTCAACTGTTTGTCTATTTTTCATTAATGAATTTGACGGCTATGTTGGCTGTAGCATTGCTACTGACAGGGTTTCCCATGTCAGACAGACAGAGAACGAAGAGGAAAGTAACTAAGGGTAACACCAAAACCCATAAATTTTAATGAAGAGTATTTTGAACATTTTAAAACGCTTGTCGCTTCCCGAGGATCGTCCGGGCGCCCCTGGAGCCACCGCTGGGGGCCACAGCATACGGAACAGTGGTGATGGTGAGCTACGAGATGGTCAGGCAGATCTCACTAATCAAACAGCTGGCCAGCAAGAAAATCTGCGATATACGGTAAGCAGTAAAACATCTACTGTGCCTGTTGAGGATGCTTTAGCTAGCGTTAGCTATTTACAGCTAACCACTTCAACAGAAATACCGTGGGAGAGCATCAAGTGGAATACCACAATGAATGAGGAATTGGTGCGTATCTATTATGAAAGTGCGAAGTTTCAAACCCCACGCGAAAAAGGATATAATTCTAGAACGAAATTTGCTGCGAAGTATCTTTAAATAGAGAAAGTCGCACTAAGAGATCTTATTGCTAAGGTACAGGACATCCGGACTAATCTACACATTTCAGAAGATCTAGCAATGGAGATTGAATAATAGGTTGATTTGGCGTGGAGAAACGACGGCAATGAACATCAGTTCAAGGAAGCTGCGTTACACGAACAAGCAGCGGCAATTGATGTTCTTCCTCAACCTGGTATGATCCAGCACCACCACACCCTCCAGTGGTAGATGGCCTAATACAACCAGAGCCAGAAGCAGAGGTTCAAGAACCAAGAAGGCGATTAAAATGGACATACCATATGAACAGAGATGTAATGCGCTTTTATTTTCTGGCAAAGAAAAGTCGGCAAAGTGTAAGAAGAGAACATCATCGACTCTTCTTACTTAAGTACCCAGAACTAGCTGATATGTATCAGAAAGCTGATACACCATATTACTAAAATCATCCACCCTCGTTACATCGAGACATTAACACCAAGAAAAGTAGTGCAAGAAGGCAACAAAATCGAACCTTCCAGGCAGATGGAAGAAGGTTCTACCGTGAACTGAGTGTAAAACAAAACAACCAGCAAGACAACAACGTGCCTCAAATGGAAGACATGACTAACTATTGGTCGGGTATTTGGAGCAAACCGAACAGAAGCAATTTAAACTCTGCGTGGTTCCAATAAAGGAAGTCAAGAGCTAGCAAGAACCCTGAAATAGAGCTGAGTAACATTACAGCTTTAGATGTTTCAACGATTTTGAAAAGAATAAGCAACTGGAAAGCTCCATGCCCGAACATGATGCAAAACTTCTGGTACAAGTACCTGACTAGTGTGCATCCTGCATTGGCACGGTGTTTTCATAAGGACATCGAAAAACCAGATCTGATGCCAGGCTTTATGCTCCAGGGTACCACGTATATGTTGCCTAAAAAACCGGACGCTCAAACTCTATCTGATTTTCGACCTATAGCCTGTCTTCCAACAATATAAAAATGTCTTACAGCTATCACAGCAGATAAGGTATATTCTCACTGCGACGAGAATGACATCCTTACAGAAGAACAAAAAGCATGTTGTGAAAACTCGCCAGGCAGTAAAGACCTAGTCACCATAGACGCTGTTGCCATGACGCAAGCTCGTAAACAGCAAAGAAACTTGCACATGGCATACATTGACTACAAGCAAGCGTTTCCTTCCGTACCACATGACTATTTGCTTGAAGTCTTAAAAATATACAAAATTTGCCCACGCATCATTGACTTCCTAAGTCGTGCGATGATGCTTTGGGGTACAAGAATCAAGTATTTTGATCATGGACAATTAAGGATAACTAGATCAATACGCATTACGAAGGTTATATTTCAAGGAGACGCCTTCAGTGTATTATGGTTCTGTTTAGCGTTAAACCCACTGAGCAAAACACTAAATAGCATATCTCATGGGTTCCGAATACATGATAACGAGGATGGTCATCAAGTGACACATCTTTATACATGGATGACCTGAAGCTATACGCTAGTTCAGACCAGAAACTGCAGCAAGTGATCGACGTCACAAAGCAGTTTTCCAATGATATGCACATGGAGTTCGGACTAGATAGATGCAGGACAGTGCATTTAACCAGAGGAGAATAAGGGACTTCAGAGCTAAAGAATGATTTCGAGAATGACATCGAGGAAATGGCTGAGGGGAAGTCATATAAATACCTGGGTATTCTCCAATCTAAGGGTACTCAGAATACGATAGTTGAAAAAAGCTTAACGACTGCCTTCACTGCAATACTCAGATTGGTTCTGAAGAGTTCTCTTAACTCGGCAAACAAGATCAGGGCAATCAACACGTATGCCATCCCTGTCCTCGCGTGCTTCTTTGGGCTCATCCATAGGTCGAACACCTACCACGAACGATTAAACAGAATCATCCACGGAGAAATGACGAAGCACCGAATGCACCACAGTAATTCGGCGATTGAGAGGGTAGTTCTACCACGACGTAGAGGGGGTGGAAGCATTGTTGATGCCAGGAAACTGTGTGAGTCACAAGTTATACAGTTGCGAGGCTATTTTAACAGCAAGCGAGAGAGATTTGTCCTTAGAGGAGGCCTTGAATATCAGGGCAGAAACCATAGAGGAATTAGAAACAATTTATAAATTCATGAAAATAAACCAAGAATCTTACGATAAAATCTGGACAAAAATCACAAAATGCTCCTATTGTAATTCCTAAATACAAAATAAAAATTTGTTTCTTTGGATTCTATACTTCCGATTAGAATAAACCGTTTCATTCATCTAGCCTCTTCAACGACTTCTTTCCCTCCACATTCAGTATCTTGTCTTTCGATTTTCTGCCTCGCTCTCCACCCCATTCCCTTCCTCCTCTATCTACTGTTCTCGCATCAAAATCTCATTCTATTATAAGCCTAATCTCTTTTTTATTTTCTTCCATCAGTTCTCGCATCTCATCTGATTTTTCTTGCATATCACCGTTCACATAAACTCCCACTATCTTCCACCTCTCTCCTCTTATATTTATCTCCTCTACTATTAATCCTTCTTTTGGTTCTTTCATCTCGTTTTTTATCCTTCTCTGTTATACATTCGTTTCTTACTCCCATGAGCATTCCTCACATTGCTCTGCCTTTTTTATTCATTCTCCTTGCATTTTGAACCTATAATTTGTAACCTCTCGGTAATCTTCCCCTTACGCTTTCCCATCTCTTTTCATCTAGCCACGTCTCCAGTATTACTACTACATCCCATTGTGTCAAAGGACCCCGCACCAAATACATGGTAAAAAAGGTCCTTGTCGAATTTTCAAAGTTTTTGATATTTTGTAGTTTGTGCTCCCCTGATCAAAAAATCCTCATGGCCAAAAATCAAATTATAAACGGTTTTTGCGTTATGACGATTCAAAAGTCAGATTTGGGTACATATTTTTACCTGTGGAGTGGAATATATCACAGACTTTTTTTCCACCCTTTGCATTGCTCTCGGAAAATGTATGTAGTAAAATATTTGCACGGACGAACAATGTGATGTAATCGTATTGAAAGTAATAAGCGCTAAGTGTTTGGACGACGCGCTGAGCGTCTTGGCAATGCGCAAAGCTTTCATGTAATGGCATGTTATCGAGCTTCAAACGCGAAATTCGATTTCTATTATCACGAGTCGTTTGGTTGTCTGAATCCGGGACACAAATAGCTAATTCACAAACGCATGACAAACGCTACTTGCGTTTGAAAGATTGCATCCCAAGTTCGGCGCAAAGCGCTGATGTTGAATGGCCAGACAAAAGAGTCAATTACCAGCGTTGCAATTTGGAACTGATCAACCAGTTAATGTCAAGCACTCTGAAGCACCTGTTACAAAATTCTCCTTTTGTGCCAACGTTTCCAGCCTACCTTTAACGCTAAGCGTTTAAGAAAAGCACTCAGACAACATAATAAGCTCCCAAGGGCTGTTTGTCTTTGATTCACCAGTTTGAGTCAAGTAGTCTAAAACACTTCATGAGGAATGCTTATCTCGTTCCAATGCTCCAACTTCAACTTCAACGCTAAGAGTAAAAGGTAAGTATGTACATAGATTACAAAATCAACCCCCAGTGGTGCTGTTTTCGTAATCAAATGATTATTCCTCCAGACTTGAACTGGCTGATCAGCGCCAAGCAGCAACGTTGGGAGTTGATTTTGTTGTCTGAGTGGTTTCTTAAACGCTTAGCGTTGAACTTAAAGTGGGAGCGTAAGAACGAGATAAGTATTCCTCATAAGGTGTTTTAGACTACTTGCCTTGAACTGGCTAATGCGAGCCAAACATCAACGCTGGGAGTATTTTTTGTTTTCTGGATGCTTTCTTAAACGCTTGACGTTGAAGTTGAAGTGGGACCATTAGAAAAAGATAATCATTTCTTATAAGGTGTTTTAGACTGCTTCATTAAAACTGGCGAATCAAAGCCAAACAGCAGCGCTGGGTGTTCATTTTGTTGTCTGAATGCTTTTATTAAAAGCTTAGCGTTGAAGGTTGGATGAAGGCGTTGGCACAAAAGAAGAATTCTGTAAAAGGTGCTTCAGAGTGCTTGACATAAACTGGTTGATCAGTGCCGAACTGCAACGCTGGGTATCGATTCTTTTATCTGGCCATTCAACTAAAGCGCTTTGCGACGAACTTAGGATTGAATCTTTCAAACAAAAGTAGCGTTTGTCATGCGTTTGTGAATTAGCTATTTTCATCACCGATTCAGACAACCAAACGCTCCTGATAATAGAAATCGAATTTCGCGGTTAAAGCTCGATGACATACCATTATTAGAACGCTTTGCGTGTTGCCTGAACGCTTAGCGCATTGCCCGAACGATTAGGGCTTATCACTTCCAACACGATTACATCGCATTCTTCGGCCGTGCAATTATTTCTCTACATAAACTTGCATGACAGCAATGCAAAGGGTGGGAAAAAAGTGTGTGATGTATTCCATTCCGCACAGGTAAAAATATGTACCCAAATCTGACTTTTGAATCGTTGTAGCGCAAAAACCGTTCATAATTTGAGTTTTTGCCTTCAGGATTTTTTCATCAGGAGAGCATAAACTCTTTCCTAGTTTTTCGACACCTCCTTTTTCACTAGCTCTTCCTTGACCTCGTTCCAATCCCAAAATACAGCTTCTATTTGTATTACTCCATACTTGACCTATATTTTTCATCCGTTTTTTCTTTCCTCCTCCGCTCTTTTCCTCAACTGATACTGCATATTCCTTTCTACCAATGTGAAATCATCCTCTATTCTCTCCGAGCTTCCATATAACGCCCTCTTCTTTATCATCCATTCCTTCATTCAGCTTCTTCCCCTCCAATCTTAGACCCTTTATCACTATGTTGCCTCGGCTCTGTTTCCTTCTGTCCCTTTATTGTTCTCATCCTTTTCTACAAAACTATTTTTTTCCCCGGCAGTGATCTGAACATTTTTAGAATTTTCAAGCTTGACCTTATATCTTTTTTGTGTTCACTGCTTCCCCTCTCCCCGATCTTACTTTTGAGGAATGCCTCAATCGATCCCACGCTATTCGCTCTCAATCTCTCATTTTCTACAGTTTTCCTGTTCATGAACCTGGTGTTTATAAAGAAATCTACGACGGAAAAGTATATAGGGAATTTGTATTAACCGATTGCTTGTGCCTTATGGTTCGGCAGAGAAGAACCTGATATGAACATTTTCTTATAAGGGTTCGTTAAAGAAATGAATGAACTTACTGAAACAGAAAATCCTTGCAATATAAGGGGAGAAAGGCGATTGATCAAGCCATTTGCAATATATTGCTGTGTTCATTCTGTCGCTCGCCCACCCATGCAGGGCATTACGCAGTATAATGGTAAATGTGGCTGCAGTTGGTGTCTCCACGAAGGAGAATGGGTACCAAATGCACAAAATACTGATGGCTGCATACAATTTTCCATTTGTATCATATGCCCGCAGAAAGAAACGAGGAGCATATGCTAGAATGTGTGCAGTTACTTTCTCATCCTGAAAATCGTTTGAATTCTGAAATTCTTGAGAATTCTTCGACTCCTTCTAATACTGCAACTTTTTTAAATACTGTGAATGTTTCTGTTTCTGCAGCTCCATAAAACCCCATAATGAATTCTCGAAATCTTTCGAATCATTTGAATTCTGCTAATCATACGCACGGAGTACACCACACGTCACCATTAATCAACTTACAAACGTTTAACATCGATTCTGGTTTTGTGCCAGACGATTTGTATTTCGCGAGATTAGGCATAGCACGACCACTTGCTGATTACTGGTTTGATAGCAACATATCCCCTTTGTTAATAACTTTGACAGCTTCAGGTATGAAGGAAATCGATGCACTCCTAGATAGTATTCAGGTTCCAAATCAAGCAATGCGTTTTACTCGCTCTAAAAGTAACGGAGCATATTGAAAAGCAAAGGAATGGGAGAATCGGACACTTTATTTCAGCCTACCGATTCTTGATTTATATTTGGAGACAAAATTGCTGCAGCATTGGGCTCTGTTCGTTGAAGCGTCTCATATTTCTCTGCAAACCGGTATCACGAGAGCTGAACTAGAACGCCTTGAAAAGTTGGTTGAAGAATTCATGATATATACTAAAGAGTATTACACTAAAGGTGCTATGACTCATAATGTTCATCAACTTCTTCATTGGGTAAAAGGTCTTGCTGATTGGGGTCCATCATTGGCTCATATAGGTTATCCATTTGAAAGCGCAAACGGTAATGTACTGAACATGATACAATCTGCAAAAGGAGAAATCCACCAGGTATGCCGTCAACTGTCTATGCGCCAGTGTGACAGTATTCTGAAAAATCGTATTTTCCCTCAGGCTTCAGCTCATGTAAAACAATACTACCTAAATCCAACTGAAAAAAAACGCAAAAAACTTATAAAATAAAGTCAGTTCGATATTTCGGAGTTGCTAAGAAAGCTCAAAAACAGTGGATTGAACATCTGCAGTTATCAGGTAAAACTGTTTCTTATCATTGAATGATTAATGATAAATGCATTTACTCATCAGTCAAGAATAAAAAAACAATGTTCCAATAACAGTCATGCTAAGCTGATTGATGTCTCCTTCGTACAAATTAAAAAATATCTAGTGGACACATCACCTGCAGTAGAAAAAACAATTTTCAGAGACCTTATTACTGAAAACGCGTATAGCAATTTGTGTGAACCCATCAAGAAAGTTAGACGTCATGGCGATGCTGTAAATTTTTATATTTTAAGAATGGTTTTATAGAATACATTTCTTATCTAGTCTTATTGGTAAGAAAACAGCTTGGATTTGAATTGAAAAATTTCGGGCTTAAAAACTAAAAACTTAAAGAGCGCTTTTGCACGAACAGGGGCGTGTGAATGTCGCGAAAAAGGACTATTATTGGTTCACAATTCTGCATGAAAATACGTATTTGCTTATTCTTTGGCCAGTTGGCTGTCACGTTTAATTACCTGTTTTTCGAAACTTCGCCAGCTGCTTATTGTACAATCGGAACAATGAATTAGGTTACCTTTTTGCATTAAATACCCTGGAATTGTGCAAATAAACCGATACATTGTAGTGAATTATAAAACTATGAGTTCATTTTTATTTTGTGCCGAAATGGCCATTATTCGTATTTTTTAATTTGAAGTAATTATGAAAAACAAAGTATTAGATTAATTTCGAAAATATATTTAAATTTCTCGTGAGTATATCTGAGGATATCTGCATGGTTGGCTCGGCCCCAGTAGAGCTATGTGTTTTATGAAAAGTTCAATACGCCCCGGTCTGGGCTTGACCAGGGGTCCATTAAGCTAACACCTCCATAATCAAATTTCAACATTCTTCATTGCTTATAATTTTAGGCTTTTTTTTATTTTTTTTGTTCATCAATTAAAATTTTTAGGCTTCTTTACTTTCTTCAAAAAATCAATTTTCTTGCAGAGGTGCTAGCTTACATTATCCTAACACCCCCACTATCTAAAATCACAAAATAATAATAATTCAAATTCATCCGAGTTCATCACTAAGAAACAACCCTTACAATTCAAAATCATCACTTAGAACACAAATTCAACATTTCAAAAAATGAAGAACCATAAATTTGTGGAAATCATTTGGCCTTCTCAAAAAAAAGCTCAGATTTTTTAGCACCAAGCCTTAACGTTCAGAATCAGCCCCTGTATACCATGCCAATACGACTTCGCCAAAAAATCATTCTTTTTAGAATATTTTTGGGCCTTAGCCCTGGAAGTTAAAAACCAACTCCTCTGTACAGCATCAATACGTCTTTGCAAAAAAAGTCTTTTTTCGAATATTTTAATGTCAATAGGGTCTCTCATTTTTGGGCTCCAACACTTAAAGTTAGAAAACAACTTTTCTGCAACGAAATCATGCCTGTTGAAGTTCTTTTTCGAGTAAAGCACATGCCCCCCCCCCCAACCCTTATTTTGACGTTCTCGGATAACAAAAATTTCCTACAAGTTTGAGCATGAAAAAATTTATGTTCTCGGAAAAATGAGATTCACGTGTCTGGGTTAAAACTTAGCTTTCGAAGTCTCAGTTAATTTTGAAAATTTCCGAAAAAGATTATTTCTTGAAAAATTAGTATTGACGTGGCAAAGAGGGATTGTTTTGTAATGTTAAGAGTTGGAGCCCAAAAATAGGAGTTTTTAAATGTTTCCTTAAGTTGACAGAAAGTAGAGAAATAATTGAAAGCACACATGAGCATAATCATGAACGAAGTAATTTAAAAGATTGAAACCGACAAAATTTAAGTAATGGTATACAAAGGAATGCCACAGAATTAGGCGAACTATCTGAAATGCCGCCATAAAAAATTATTCGTGGAGAGCTGATTAATGATGATATTGGAACATTAACTACAACCGATGTTACTTTTATTTGAAATAACATCGGTTACGCTCGAAGATCTGTACAGCCAAAGATAGAAAAACATTTGAGTGATATTCATGATGCCCTTGATAGTGTAACAATAGAAAGTAATAAAAACAAAAAGTTGATGCTTTTCAATGATAGAGAAAAACATGTTATCATGTTTTCTACTATTATAAATTTAACCTTTTTGTGCCAGCTATCCGTCATTTTTGGTTATGGGACATTTTGCAGCTCTCCAAAACAATTCGGTGAAGTTTTTACAATTCTCTGACTTTCTCAAAATTTTTATATTACTCTCGTTTCCTTTCTACTTCTTGGAAAATATATAAATTCATATACTACAGCATTTGCTCACTTAACTACTGAATGTAAAAAACGGCATTTGAATTTGAAAGCGAAAATAGTGTATATTGATTTCGAAACCCGCCATACATTCAGCTATTCGATTTTAATTAAAAAATTCCATTGGTATTAAAGGTGGACGATTTCATTTAGGCCAGAGTTAGTGGAGAAAAAGTCAGGAAGTTGGATTGTCTAATGCGTACAAGAATAAAAACTCTGAAATAGGTAATTTTCTGAAAAACTTTTTTGGTCTCGCCTTTTGAATCCATCCGATGCAGAAGATTGCTTTGTAGGTATTTTCAATACATAACTCGAAGTGAAATGAATAGCTCTTTCAAGAATTTTTAGGGAAATATAAAGCTGCCAGTCCTAAGCCTGAAATATATTGTGTAAGAAAGTGTGAAGGGAAAACGTTCGGAAACAGTTGGAGCGAGAGAGAGATTTGACACCTTCGGACAACTTTTCTCTTTCTCTCTCACTTACGCGCGCTCATTCTCACCTCCTCGTATGGTGGTACAAAGAGGCCGCCAGTGGTAGGGGAAAGAAGGAACGTAGGAGAGAGCGCCGCCGGACTGAATTTGGGACTGACTTCGAGTACGGCTGCTCTCCTCAATTCTGTCCGCGCGACTGAGTTCCAGTGCCCGAGAGAAGGGGTTTTGCTAATATTCATCCTGTTACCATTTTTTTCCTTTATGAAATCCTTCGTTGCCTGGCCTAAATGTAGACAGAACATATAAAAGTACAAGAATTCTCTTACTTTCGCAAATTTTTTTATTGCAGAAAAATAAGACAGTATTTTCGTAGAGACACATAGAGCAACCCATTCGAAGGCTGATATTTCCTTTACTAGGAGAAGTGCCAATCAGATATTCTGTCTCAATGCCTTAATTTTCAAACCAGCAGTATGTGGCTTTCAATCAGCCGTCCAAGAATCGACGATGATGACGACGGCATTTCTGGCCAGTTGTGAATTTTTAGGACTATGACGCGGGGAGAGAGAGGCAGTGAGGGATGCGACGTCAGTTATCCTGCCCATCGCAGATGGCGCAAACGAAATTTCGACTCCAGAATTGGATTCAGCGACCCAAAATAAGTACCCTGCTTAAAATGACGGATAGGATCCGATAGAGTCAGATACAAAGCCAGATAAAGATGCGAATAGCCTTCGTCGGATTTTATTCTGTCTCAATCTGGCATTTTATCATTTTATCTGGCCCTATGCGGAACTTTGTCGGAACTTACATTAGAAGACTGTCTTCGTTTAAGTCTAAAAATGGTTTTCTATCTGGATCTATCCGGCTTCGAAGCGAACATTTGAAACAAAAAATTGAATTTTTTGGCCGACGGAATCTTATGCGGCCCTATCTGCAACTTTGTTGCAACTTACATTAGAAAACTGTTTTCGTTCAAGTCCAAAGATGATTGCCTATCTGGCTCTATCCGGTTTGAAAGCGAACATCGGCAATAGAAAGTTCAATTATTTTCCCGACGGAATTTTATGCGGTCCTATCAGGAACTATGTCGGAACTTACATTAGAAGACTGTTTTCGTTCAAGTCTAAAGAAGCTTTTCTATCTGGATCAATCCTGCTTTAAAGCGAACTTTGGAAACAAGAAATTGGATTGTTTGGCCGACGGAATCTTATGCGGCCCTATCTGGAACTTTGTCCCAATTTACATTACAAGACTGTTTTCGTTCAATTCCGAAGATGATTGCCTATCTAGCTCTATCCGGCTTTAAAGCGGATATCGGAAGCAGAAAATGGAATTATTTTCCAGACGGAATCTTATGTGGCCTCGTCTGGAAATATGTCGGAACTTACATTAGACGGAGAAAAATGGAGAAATAATTGTTATGAAGAGTGCTATAATTACATTATAGATTATTATGGTACTGGTGACTATTGCTCGAGTACAGGTACCCTTTCTAAACTGTTTAGTTGTGATTACTAGATCACATCATTCCTATATCTATAAATGAGTGTTTAATAAGATGCGTCGTGCAATGTCAAATATATGACGCGCTTAGAGACGCTGTTATTAGCCAATAACGTTGAGTCTATGAGCCTTCTGCGACTCAGTACCAGAAAGCTACCACTAATATAAGGGCAAGCGCAGTAGCGCTGCATTACCGCCATAAGTTCGCGAGTTCGCGCCATTCTCGACTACAACTTTTTTATATTTTTTGTGGATTACAAAAGAAGATAATAAGCGCTATTAAAATGAAAATAAAACGATGAATATCTCAATTAAGTCAAAAGTTATAGAGATTTAAAAAAAAAAACATTCTTGGTTTATGGAAAACAAAACACAAAATTCAAATATGACAATATGTTTTTCTTTGTAAGATATAGTTTATACGTTTTTTAAATGAAGGGTTGCAGCACAAAGATAGATAACCGACATTTTTGGCAAAAATGAGCTTTTTGCATTAAAAATTAGTAAAAAATCAAGTACATGTTGTTGAAGGATTTGTTCGAAATTTCATTTTTATTGGAGTAATAAAAAGATTGGTAATTTGTAACCAAATACCTGTCTCTCTGCACACATGTCTGCTGTCTTCTTTTTCTTACATGCCTAACCTCTTATCTTTCTTAAAACTTTTTTGTGACCATATTCCTCTTCCTAAAAGCTTGTAAATATTGTAAAATAATAATATACTTTTTTTCAAAGAAAAAACTCTCAAAGAAAGCTAGTTTCCACGCTGTTCACATCAAAATACTGTAATCAAATTCCAACATAAAATGTTAAATCTTCATTTTTTACCAAAAGCTACTTTTATAACTTTCACAACAGTTACAGTGCGATACCGCCATATTAAATCTTTATTTTCCCGGAGCAGAATAAGTTTTTTTTATGGAAGCTTTTTTATTCTTATTCAGCCTTCCCATATTTCAGGAGCAAGTTTTCATTATTTTTGAAAATTGAAAAATAGATTTTTAGTCGCTATCTAAAAACGATTTTCAAAACCCATGAATTTAGAACCGCCAAATTCTTGAATGATTTACTCGGAATTGGTTCACTTCTTCTAGGTAAAACTTATTTTCTCCCAATTTAGCAACTCAATATCTCGGGAGCAAATTTTTATTTTTTTTTTCAAACTGAAAACTGCAATTTTCATAAGTATCCGGATAGAATCCGATGAAAACCGTATAGGGCTTTACTGGAAACCGACAGTATTTCGTATACAACCGGATAAAAGATCAGATAGAAAATGTTGTATACACCGACCAAGTTCCCCATAGAACCAGATTTAAAACCAGACACAAATACCGTATAAAAATCCAGATAGATGCGAAGAAATTCCGAATCCTATCCGTCTCTATCGGATCCTATATGTCATTTTAAGTAGTCGTGGTGCTTATTCCAACTTGAAGAAATATGTTCGACGCTCCAATGAATAGGTTTAATAATTTTATCACCTGGTTATTCTCTTGATGGTCCTGATTGTATTTGTAAATATAAGTTGTAAATTAAGCAACGATGAATATCAATATTTATAGACAGTTTCGTTTGACTCAATCCATCCCATATTGTGAAGTTGTGATTTATAAAAATTATTTACGATATGCTGTACATATGTTCACCACGAGTTAGACGCAGCGTTTTGCAAATATATTATAATAAAGTAATCATAATTCTTTAAAACGAACATTTTGGATTCCAAATCATCTTCATCTTCAACAAACGATGCGTACGCTTGATCAAAGGTATTTCATCTAAGAAATTATTCCTCATGGTATGATTTTTTCTAACTCGTAAATTTATCATATCCGTCAATATTAGGATATGATAATGTTTTGTGCTCTATTTGTAATATTTTAATGTGTTTTAGTTGAACTTTTAATGTGTGAAAATTTATACTGTGTCAAATAAGTAAGTGTGATAGTCTGATTGTTATATGATCGAATCTCGTTTTATTACACATTGTATAATAGTGGAACTCGAAGCGAGATCTCTCTCGTTATAATTAACAAACTTTAAAATGATTGTGGTTGATAATTTATTTGAAGCATTTATTGATTTTTATTAAATTCGTGCTCAGTTTTATTCATAAATATATTTTTTAATTTCATCAAAAAAATTCATTATTTGAATGTTACACTTTCAGCTTATTCCTTTATTTCGGGAGTTAACTTTAAATTTATAAACTCATTCCAGTATCAAATAAATTCTTTTAAAATGTTTCCAATCATTTCTAAAATTTATATTTCAAAATAATAAAATTAAATTAAATTGTTACAAGTGGTTATTCAGACTGTAGGTCAGAGTGGTCAAGGGCTGGCTATATGAGCATTGACTGAAATTGACCTTCAGTGGAACGGAGGAGAGCCGCAAAAGACTCATGCTCAAAATCAATGGGCTGATGCCGATTGAAAGGAGAATGTTTATGAGCGCGGTGTATTTAATTCCACTCTACACTGCTAGAAATTTGGAAGACGTGCTTATGGAGGAGAACCCAGGCTCCCCAAGCTGCAAATGTATTTGCCTGCGTTAAAGTTTGTCCGTGTGTTAACCCATAATTAAAAATAAATTAAAAAACGTGAAAATTCATTAAAATTGAGTTATTTAGAGGCGAAAAATTTTGAAAGTAGATTTTCATGGAAGAAAGTAGTTTCTCACATTGGAGATTTCGAAAAAATGGAAAGTAATTGAATGACATCAACAGAAATTGCGGTACTGCCGTTTAAACTAAAAAGATACATATGCGATATTTTTATGAAAAATGAGTTTTTGGTATCGTTGAATTCGTAAGAGAGAGCTGCATCTAACTGTGTTAATACAAATTATTAATATATTTATTGCAAAAATCGATTGTTTACAAATAAGTAAAGTCAAAAAAGTTGAGAAATACAACATAATACAACACTTTGCGTGTCCTAAAATTTGTAGAAGGTATGTAATACGTCATCAGAATACAAATAAAAAAGAACCTTAAGAACTTTGTGTCTTTTTACCTTGTAAAAGTGACCGAGTGTCGACCGAATTTACAAACGAAAAGAATCGCTTGCCCTTACGTACATTTTAGACTTGTGAAATAGCTCGAACTCTGACAGAAAATTCAAGCAAAATAGGTCCCGGCTAGATTCGGTTATACAGTAGTGACCAGGGCCGCATGTAGTACAAGGCCAGCGGGGCCCCCACAAATATAATTAGTCGATAAATCAAAATCGCTGCGATATGCATACACTTCTGCATCTGCTCCTACTTCGATGACCTTTTTTTTAGCCGGCCCTAGGCCCCCACATCCCTACAGGCGGCTCTGGTAGTGACGATCGTTTAGGTAAGTTCATGATAGCCGCTGCACACACAGTGTCCCTCACGTATGTTTTGTTGTTGTATTTTGAGGCTGTGCTCGAGCTCTTCGGTAAAGCCATCGTCGGCAAGCGGCTTTGTGTTCTTTTTGCCTTGAATTTTTTACCTTCCGTGACTAGTAAAAAACCGCAAGGTCATTTTCTAATAGAAATTGTTTTAAAAAATCAATTTTTTATTGCAAAATATGAAAAAGCACATTATTTTTACCCAAATAGTGTATCTAGAATATTCAAAATTTTATTCGATATCAGAGTTCTTTGGGCAAACAGTTTTCCTTGATTTTCTCAGTTCCTGTGTGATTGGTCTTATTTATATTTTTAGTTTGTACGGCAGTGTATGTCTCTAGCCTCTATAAGCTATAACCTTTAACCCTTATTTTTTGAAGAATTCAGGAATATAAATTAATTTCGTATGAGTTAACCAATAAATAAATTATGATTGAACTGCTTACAAAAATATATAATGAAAATAAGAAAAATATCAATAAAAATAATAATAAATTGATTAGTATAACCTTTAGTGATGATTTTAAATCTTATTTCAAAGATAAATCGTAACTCGTTTCTTCAGAAAGACGGCAGAAAAAGAATTTCCTTTCAGGATCCAATCCGAAAATATTTGACTTAAATTTATAGAATTAATAGCTTTCAACTTTTGAATTGCTTTTCTAAAATTTATTTCAATTTTTTTTCAATTCATGTAGAGTTCCCTTGAATTATCTTGAATTCAGTTTAGTTCATTTGAATTTACTTACACTGTTAGAAAAGTCTGTACTAGATTTAGTATACATGTAATGGAAGCAAGAATGCACAACATGAAATTAAATTTTTGAAAATTCAACTGTTTTGTTGCAAATCCAACTATTTTTTGGAAAACTTATCTTTTTAATTAAAAAATTCATCTATGTTAGTGCAAATTGTATCTTTCTTGAATAAAAATGCACCTGTTTGATGGAAAATTCAACACGAGAACAATTTTGTTGAAAATTGATACTGTTTGATTAAAAAATGCAACTATATTTTGTTTAAAATTCAACTGTTTTGTTGAAAAAGCGACTGCTTTGTTAAAAAAGCAACTGTTTTGTTGAAAAATCCTCTTCTTAGGTTGAAAATTCTAATATCTTGATAGAAAATGCATTTCTTATTTAAAACTCATATTTCGTTGTCAAAAAGTCAAGCCGAAAGTTTGTTTTTTTCATAAAAATTCAACTATAAATTCTAGTTAAAAGTTTAACTGTTTTGTTGAAAACTCGTTGTCTTATATTGAAAATGTAAGTTTCTGGATAGAAAATTTGCAATGTACTTTTTCAGTTTTTTATTTAACACTCATATTTACTTGTTGAATAGACAAACTGAAATTTTTTTGATAGAAATTCAACGATTTTTTTAAATATTTGTTTAATTTTAAAATTGATCTATTTTAAGAGAAATTATATCATATATAATATTATATTAATACATATATAATATGTATTTTGTTGGAGATTTATATTTTTATTTGAAAATTCATCTCTTTGGTTCGAAGTGTAACTACACTGAAAACAAATTTACTTGATTCAAGGAAATGTGTTTGTTTGGTTTTTTTTTCTTTGCACCAAGGAATTGTTTACTTGAGTTGAGTTAATATTGTTTAGATGCAAAAGATCAACGCATCAATTCAAGAAAATTATTTCTTTGATGATATTTCTTTGATAGAAGAAAATATTTCTTCGCATTAAAAGTGAAAAATATTAATATTAATATTTATTTTTTATTGAAAAATGTTGAAAAAAATAAAACCTTGATTCATTTGAATGAAAGAAATCTCATTAAAACTCAAACATTTTTCAAATGATCGTTTAAAATCAATTACATTTTAAATTAGAGGTTAAATTTCTTTAATTCAAAGTCGTTTGCAATGAATAATTGTTATTTAAAAATTAAAATTGAAAAACTTTACTTGCAATTTTAAAATTTAACAAAATTAAACAATAAAACTACTCACATTAAAAGGTTAAATTTTGCACTCTGAAATTTTGCCGATTCAAGACTTTCTATTTGAAACAATACACTTTCAAATTATTTAGTTTTGAATATTTGATTTATAATTGCTTGGTTTAAATATACAGCCAAATACTGTTAAATATTTTAAAAATTCCTTTTTTTTAATTAGAAAATTACAATTCGCAATGTGTTAAAAATGGAACATTTAAAACTGAGAGAACATTTGAACGTTTATAGTTTGAAATTGAATAAGAGTTTAGTTATGAGTCTATTCATTTTAAATTATTTTGAAATTTAAAAATTTTTTTTCAAACTTTACTTTTGATTCATGTTTGTATATATTTTAGTGATTGTTGTACTATTTTTAATGAACGCATATATGGTAGAATTTTTACCCGTCATACATTTTTTTATATTTCCTTGTAATGTTTGTATGTCTTGTTTTGAGTGATCATTTTTTGGAAAAGCAAATATTTCATATCAAAATTTTTTGCACAAACTCAAGAATGAATTATTTAATTTTTATAATAAAACTACGAAACTGCTATGGAATTCAACTACAAATTTCTTTTTGTGAAAGAAATATTTTTTTGATTTTATCAAACATTTCTTTACATAAATCGCATTTTTGTTTCCAACACTGAAAAAAAGAATTTCCGGAACCAAGAAAATGCATTTACTTGAATCCTATTTCTTTACCTCAAGAAAATATTCTTTAACAGTAGTAATTTTTATTTAAACCAGACACATATCTTTTGTTGATATAAAGAAAGGCTATATTTTCTTGATTCAAATAAATATTTCTTACATTCGAAAAAATGATTTCCTTGATTCGAAAGGTCTAGATTCATTGAAATCTTATTAGTCGCTCAAAGAAATATTTACATGATTCGATGAGTTCGATTCTTGGAATTGATTCGGACGCATTTGAATCAATTGATTTTACATACTTGAATCAAGTCTTTAGGTTTATCTAAATCAAAGAAATAATGGTTTAATTCGAAATCATATTAATTACATTAAAAACATATTTATTTGTTACAAAGAGTTCATGCATTTATACCAATGGAGTGAATTTATTTAGATATACAAGATATTGTGTTTACATAAATATTTATTTCTTCAGTTAAAGGAAATATTTCATTTGCTTACTAGAATTAAATTATTCATAACAAATAAACAGTTATTCCAGCGAAGTAATTATTTTTTTAAATCAAATATTTAATAAATTGGCGTAATTTGTTTCGATTTAATACTTCTTTAGATTAAAGAAATATGTTGTTAAATTCAATATCCATGTTTTTCATTTGAAGAAATATTTCTTTGGCATTTATGGTGAGAGGTAAATGCAGCTTTCAACTTTACAATTTCCATCTTACGACAGCATCGTGGTCATCGTTGTGGACTTTGCACTCGACGGACACAAGTTCGATTCCTCCTGGAGGTGGATTTTTCATAGAATTTTTCTGTTTCACTTTCATCAAGATTTTAAACTATGTGAATTGTTTAAATTAAATATGTATAATAATAATAACAACGTTAATTATAATTAAGGATGAAAGAATCCATTTGCTCATTCAGGAAAAATATGTTGTACTACATTTGAAGTACGAACTTACTTTATTGCACTCGCGCATGATTTAGGCCAAAGAAATATTTTTTTATCTTCAATTAATATTTCTTTGATTCAAAGAAATATTTTCCTCCGACCAATAGGTCGTCTTTTTTGATCAAACGATGAACTTAATCCTATCAACATTTTTCTGGCTAAAAGAAATTATTTTTTTCATTTAAAGTGCATATATTTATTTGCCTCAAATAAATATTTCCTTGAAAACAATAATCAGGACTTTCACTTACTTCAGCCAAGTAAAATTCACTTGGTACAAGTAATCCTTTTTTTCAGTGTAGTTTTGAAACTAGGCCTGGCTTAAATTTAGTCCGAAATTTAGAATTATTTGTGACTAAAATTAAACCTGCAATATACTGAATTGTACTCTCTAAAATAGTATAAATGTTCAATTTTCTCGCGCAATATATTAACGACAATTTATTCAATTTTAATGGTAAAAAGAGTAATTTTTTATACAAAGTGTGTCGAACAATTTGTATGTTTAACTTAGAGTTTATATGGTCAAGACCGCATAATGCTGCGGGAAAATATTCGCGGCTGCCGCGCCTAGATTTTGCGGTTCGAATCTTGACAAATATTTGTGGGGCATTTTGGATATAGCATACATTAATTATGTCGAAAATTAATTAAAGTTTAAGGTCTAATATATATTTGAGAAATTCAATTAATTAGAAAAAAATTGTGCGGGCTTGTTTTAAGTCAAAATATAGGCTTTATTCTGATCCTGCATTTGCTAGCTTATGGCCTGTAATGTAGTGTATATAGTTTTAAGTTTTGCACAAACACACTATGATTTTTCAATAAAATAGATAAATTTTCAACCAGAGATGAATTTTCAAATGAAATGATACATCTCCAACAAAAAATTATGAATTTTCAACACAGTAGTACAACTTAACAAAGTCGTGGAATTTTCAACCAAGAAGATTAATTTCCTACCAAACGCGCCCAATTATTAGCGAAATACGCACGTTTTGAATTATGTGAATTTTTAATATTAAAGGCTATAACTTAGATATTATACAAATTTTCAGCATTTTAATTTCAAAATTTTTCAATTTTAAACGCTCTAATATTGAAAATTGTCCACTTTTAAGTTGTAAAATTCTTTAATTTTTAATTTTAAATGATTAGTATAGTTGAAAATTCAACTGTTGAATTTTCAGCCAAAACAATTAATTTTTAATGGGGAAGATTAGATTTTTACCAAAAAGATGAATTTTCAACATAATACATGTATTTACTGCTAAACAGTTGATTTTTTAACTAAAAAAGATAAATTTACAATCAAAAATAAAATAATTATTTTCAGCAAATATATTCAGTCTTAGGATCAATAAGGAAGTTGAAAAAATATTTTTAAAAACTTGTAAAAGATAGGGATTTACAAAAACAAATTTTAATTACATACCTGAGTAAAAAAAAACATTGTATTATTTTATAACAAAAATTATTAAAATAAATAGAAAAAAAGTAACAATTTTTCAAATTGAAGCCTTAAAGTCTTTAGAAAGGCTCTTATGATTCGTAAAAGTGTCACATTATAATTGATGTGTTGTTCACAGACGGACGATACAAGACTGACTGTAAAGTCAACAATAATTGTTAAGGTGAGAAGGGGAACTTTAATAAACCTCTGCTGAAAAAGCCGTGCCGAAGCTTCAGAATGTAAGACTGAAGTAAAATATTATAAGTAATAACAAAATATTATGGGATGTTAATTCATGATGCATTGATAAATTTGGTTTATATTTATTATTTTGGTTTTTACATTTATTGCAGTTTTGAACTTTTTATTATTATTGATATTTCTTTGATTTGAAGATTTAAAAAATGCCTAATAACAACTTAATTAGAAAAGATTTAAATTATGAATCCCATGATTTGTTTAGTGAAAATATCGGTTTTGATCAAAGATTCGGTCGACAGATGTATTAAACGAAGTGATATAAAATATGGGAAAGAAAATTTAGACCAAGTAAAAGCCACCTTACAGTTAAATAATTATCCATTGCCGTTGATAGAGAATGTAATTAAAGAACGTATTCATGAAATATACAATACTTTCATTATAGACAACAAGAAAAAGAAATGGTGAGAAAATTACAAAAAGAAACTGATCTAAAAGTTACCAAGTTCTTTCTGAAAGATTAATGCAAAACAAAAAGATTCTGCAAAAATATAAAATTTGTCTAATGTGGTTTATTCAATAAAATGCAGTACCAGTAACCAGCAGGATATTGAAAGTAGAATAATCTATCACATAAAAGATATTGTTGAATTGGTATTTAAACATAGGTTAATAAAAAAATTCATGGCAATTTAATCATTTTTTTAATTTTGATATTAAAATTTTTGCTAGGGAAAATAATATTTTCAAAAGAAGAATCATTGAATCAATTTGTATTAATAAAAGTATCAAAACTTCAATATATTTAAAGAATATAAACTAAACTTATCAATGTATGATGCATTAACTTTCCATATTAATTTTATATTACTTAACTCAATAAAATTTTACTTCAGTCTTACATTCTCAAGCTTTGGAAAATTCTCAACCAGTCGAATCAAACGAAAAAAGTTAACTTTTAACAAAATATATGAATTTTAAACTAAATACTTGAATTTTTAACTAAATAAGATTTTTTTAAATCTAAAATGAAATCGTCAAGCTTTCAGTTAAAAAATGAATTTTCAACAAAAAAAAGAGAACTTTAAACCAGTTGAATTCAACCAAAAAAGACGAATTTTTAAGCAAATAGTTGCCTCCGCAAACAAACAAAAAAAACAAATTTTCAACAAAGTAAATAGCTAAATTTGTAGCCAAATTGATGAATTTTCAACTAAAAGTATGAATCTTAAAAAAAATTAATTTTCAACAAAAGAGTTCAAAATTCAATCTGCAAGATAATTTTTTAACCAAGAATTTTAATTTCCTAAAAATGGGGTGGTTAAATTTTCATCCAATGAGGTGAATCATATACCAAAAAAATGAATTTTTAACGAAGTTGGAGAGACATCTTCCGCAAAATTCGCAAACTTTGTTAAAATTTATCATCAGAAAACGTACTATCGTATTTATCCGCATATAACCCGCGCCTTTTGTTCGTCTTCAAGAGCTCGAAAATTGGGGTGAGGCTTATATGCGGGTGCGGCTTATATTCAAGTAAATACGGTAAGTGTTATTTAAGTATAAACATTTCCTTTCGCTGACCCCCTCACCCCAAACCCTGTTACCCACCGTAGTTTTTATCATGACCCCCTCCGCCCTCAGATTGGTATAGTAGTTTATGGATGGCCTAAATAGTTACTGAAAATTAAAACAGTCGAAGAAAGGAAAAACAGAATGGAATAGTTCAATTTTCGGTTAAAAAATCAATTTTTAACAAACAAACAAAAATTTTTAACAAACAAAAATTTTCAACAAAATAGTTTAATATTCAACAAAGGTGAATTTTCAAGCAAGAATATTAATTTTCTACACAAAAAAAAACAACAAAAAAACGAAATTTTAACAAAATACGTGAATTTTCAAGTAAGAAAAAGAAATCTTCGCAAAAAATGAAATAGTTAAATTTTCAGTTGAAAAAATTAATTTTCAACCAGAAACAATGACTTTTCAATATAATCAAGAAAAGTAGTTCGACTTTCAACAAGTAGTTGGATTTTCAACCAAAAACATGAATTTTCAACGAAAAAGATTAATTTTATACTGAAAAAGACGAATTTTCAAACTGGATTCCAAGTGGATTACTCTGGATCATAAGTGGATTACTACGGAATACAAGTAACTTACTCTGGATTTTTTGGGATACAAGTGGATTACTCCTCGTTTCAAGTGTATTAATCTAGAGTACGGCAGATTACAAGTGAATTACTTCAAATTGCACTGGAATACTCGGAATACACCGGATTACCAATTCGCATAACAGAGGGAAGCGGATAACGAGAGTTGTTTCCTCCTCACTATGTCGCTAATGACCTTGACGCCATTAAACAAGTACTTCTTTAACTCTTTTATACTTTTAGTTCAGGCAATGATATGATATGATATTATATCCAAACGTAAAAAACTAAGATAAGCATTCCGTAAAGTATCAGTACTCGTTAAAAAAGGTCATAAGACCTTGAGAATTTGCAAGACAGCATGTAACCACACAAGAGGGACATATCTTGCGCGATATCTTTCCTCTTTGAGTGCGACGAGCCTCGCATTTCAATTCGCATGAAGACGCATGCCTTTTCTTCCAGCAATCTGGACATAATGCGTTGTCTCCATGCAATTAATCTCCGGGGCTCGAGCGTCGAGTGAAATGAAAGCGCGTCGCGTGAGGTCTGGGCATGTCGGATGAATAATGATAGTTTAATGCCGCCTAGTGTGGGCAAACGCGAATTACGCGCGATGCATTTGAGCAATAATAACCAGGAGCAGGCGCGTGTATATGCGCTCAACGCGGGCCAGCTGGGCAACTGGCAAATAAAGGAAATCGATGTGGTCCTCGTCACTTCTTAAACATTTACCGACACATATATGTACTGTATACCACTGGTCTCTAGGAAATCGCAACTTTTGTTACGCAATATGAATCGCAGCTTGTCTGCGCGTCAGAGGGAAAAAATGTTTAAAACTGTAATTTTGTAATGACATGGGTCTTACGAAATAAGATTGGAGTGACGATAAATGTCGACTTTTTCCTGAGTAAATGCAATCAAGTCCGCATACTTAAATGGAAGAATTAGGGAAGAGAAAGGTTAACAGAAATGATTTCAGTTGAGGAAGTTAGTGATTATTTCTGACATGGAACCAAGAAAGAAATATTGTTCGAAATATTGCAGAAAGTGTTCTTTTTGATACTACGCAGATATTTCACCCTAACGGTGTTTTGCAAACTCTAAAAATCACGATGGCCATATGTAATGAGAAAAAAGTGAAAATTATTTGCATGATGTTTAATAAAAGTGTCGGGATAAAATATGACCTTTCTCCAAGCGTGATTACAGACACGGCTTAAGACCTTTTTTTTACTGTTTTGCATGTGTAGTTTGCAGGATTTCAACGCTATGCAAAATAATCTTATTGTGAATCAGCATCAGATCCGTTTCGTACATAAGTGTAAATGTAAATAATCTACGACGATAAAACAATGAAACTGGTGAAAAGTGGACATAAATTTTAGGTCTCGTGAAGTACGTGCGGCATTCATAGCCTATAAGCTGATTTTCATGGCCCGTGGGCTTTCACGAGCCTGGGATTCGCCATGGTGCGAACCAAGCTTTATATTGCACGAGCTTGGACCCGGAAACTGTTTGATACCGATATCCCGTGTACGATACCTTGTACGTTGACACCTTATTACCCTTGGCCCCCGGGTATGCCATAGTCACTCGCCGTGGCTCAGCGAAAGTGCAAACAAAGGAACTAACAAAGTCAAGATTTTCATCGTGATACGAAAGTTACTCAAATTAATTCTCCTCTTCAACCATATTAAAATATGCCTATATGGGAGATTCTCAAATAGATTTCAATTTGTATGTCCCTCGATGTTTATTCGATGTTCCACAAAGATTTTTGACCTATATTAAAGGGATTACTATACATATGGTGGCCTACTTTCTTAGTCCACACCTTTTTTGTAATAAAGCAGTTAGTTTTTAGTAACATGCTAGAGATTATAAATACTGATTGAAAGAACCATGCCTCTTTGTAATTTGAGGTGATGGGTGATATCATAATCGATTAATCAATTATGATATTTTATGATTACAATTGTAATCATAAGCTAGCTGTCAATTCGATTTCGATTGTTTCCACTTTGCTTGTATTAATATTTATATGGTGCTCATTTCACGAGCTCTTTGCTTCGCGTTAGCAAATGTATTTGCTTCCTTATAGAGGAAGCATTAGTGATTTTTTAAATAATAGACAAATAAAGTTTTTACTTGAAATGGTAACTTTTCGAACTGGAAAAGGGAAGGGGAAAATTCTGTCGCAATCTATCCCTTTCCCAGCTTTATGGTTTCTTTACAAAAATTGTCAGAATTGTTTTATTTGAAAATTCATGAGCAAAAAGTCTTTTCTATTCATGCACCAACTTTGAATTATGTCGATAATGTCGATTATGTTAAAGAAAACCCGTTGTTCAAATATTACGCATTACCATAGCTTCCTTACTCTTCAATAAAATGTATCAATATTATAGGTCAATCGATTCGTCTCTAATCAACACATCTTTTCTATTTTCGCATCAACTTTAAATCATGAGAATGAGAAGATTTTTATTTTTAAAATCAATTTTTAATATAATATAAATAATCATAACTTTCTTACTCTTTAATAAAATGTATTAATGATATAGGTCAATCGATTCGTCTCGAACCAAGGAATCTGTTATATTCTTACATCAACTTTGAATTATGATAATGAAAAAAGTTTTACTATAGAAAACCGATTTTTAAAATATTATAAAGTGCTCAATAAAATGCAATGAATATTTTTATAAATCCTTCGGTCAGTTTGAAGGTATTAGTGGTGAAAATAAGCCCTCCAAATTTCATCAAATAATCTGCGACCGTTTTCAAGTTATCGTATTCACAAAAAAGTGTGACACATACACACATCCGGATAATTGCTTAGAACATTGTATTAGACATTTTTAAATTGAGGAACGTTTAATTAGATGAATTTAATTTTTTTTCAAAAATGTTACCATTACAAAGCTTTCTCTATGAGGAAGCAAAAATAATTAGTTTGTATATCGAATTTTAAAAATACATAACAGTTGAATTTTTGACCAGGAATGAGGAAATTTCAGACCGAAAAGATTATTTTTCTACCAAAAAAGACGACTTTTAAAATAAAAAATATCAATTTTCAACAAAGATGAGAAAATTTATATTTTCAGTTTCAACTTTTACCCAAGTAGTTCAATTTTCAGGAAAAAAATTAATTTTCAACAACAACAAAAAGTTTTAAACCAAAGAGATGAATTTTCAATTAAAATAATGATTTTTTCAAACAAAAAGACGAGTTTTCAACAAATAAAGATTTTTGTGTCAAGAAAGAAAAAAAGTTCATTGAAATTGTTGAACTTTCAAACCGAAAGACGAATTTTCTATTAAACAGTTGATTTTTCAACCCGAAAATATGAATTTTCAAGAAAAAAGTTCATTTTCAACGAAACAGTTACATTTTTAACCAAAAAAGAGGAAATTTAAAGCCAAGAAGATGATAGTTTTCTACCAAAAAAGATAAAAATTTTCAACTAAAAAATATCAATTTTCAACCGAAAATAGAAAAATTACATTTCCAGTTTAAGGAAATAAGTAGCAAAAATTTGCAACCAAATAGTTCAATTTTCAACAAAAGAGATTAACCTTGATCAAAAAAAATAAATTATTAACGAAGTAGTTCAACTCTTACCCAATCAGTTAAATTCTCAATCAAAAAATGTCAATTTTCAAAAAAATAGTTAAACTTTCAACCAAACAGGCGAATTTTCGAATAAAACGATGAATTTTCAACTAGAATAGTTAAATTTTCAGTTAAAAAATTAATTTTCAACCAAAGAGATGAATTTTTAACTAAAATGATGACCTTTCCAACCAAAAAGATGAATTTTCAACAAATAAATATTTTTCTGTGCATTCAATCTGTTGAGCTTTTAAGCCAAAAGACGAATTATCTGTAAAACGTTTTCTGTAACTATTTCTTTTTTGGTTAAAAAATTATCTTTGTTAGTTGAAAATTAAACTATTTAGTTCCAAATTAATTTTGTTGTTGTTGAAAATTCGTATTTTTCGGTAGACAATTATTCTTCTTCGTTGAAAATTCATCTACATTGTTGAAAATTCGTTTTTTTTTGCTTGAATATTCATCTTTTTTATTTAACAAAAGTTCAGTTCAGCGGCAGTTAAGCTTCCCTATTCCCGATTTTCCCGGTTGATGACCACACTGTTATCACATAAAAAAATGGACCAGTTATCAGAGCATTCCGAGAAATGTAGAATGATCTATGAAAATTCTGGTCCGTCCGGTATGTTTAACAAAGCGGAAAAATTTCGCAGCAATGTGAACGATGCACGAGAGGAGGAGCGTTTTGTGCTAGACTTTCTAGTAGCAGTTTGACTCTCCAATGAAAGATAACTTTATCATGCAAAGACTAGAACGCAAGATAGCGAAAGGTTCTGAGGAACATCAGACTGAATGGTTGTTCAATAACGTGTAGATGAATAGATAGATAAATAGAAACTTTATTGGTGCAGACAATGTAATCTGGCTGAATATCCGATGTGTTCAGATATCACGTGACATTGTAAGCAACAGTCGAAAAGATCTTAAAAACTGAAGAATAAAACTGTCCAAAGTTTTTATCAATTTATATGCCTAACTTTCACCTTTGTCTTAACTCATACACCGACAGACAAAAAGCATTGATCCACTTGAATCTAAATTATTTTCTAAATGGATAAGACTTCCTCATAAAGACTTCAAACGAAACTGTAGACTTGTGTTTGCACTAAATTTATGCGTATAGAAATTGTGCGTCGTTTGAGAAATTATATGATTGGAATTCTACTTGCAGATATTGTATAACTACCGGTATATAATCATCATTTTATACTGACTTTGATTGCCGATTTGAAACTTCTAAGACTTTTCCTACCAATTTAAGACTTGTAAATGAAAGACATTTAAAATGTTGAAACTAAAAATGAGATAGTTGATCCAACTACTTGGTTTGGAAAATTTACCGGACAGTAATATCAACTCTTAGAACCTTTAAATTTGCACGTCGCGAAATAGGACCTTTCAAAATGCGTTTTTATACACCCATCCCGAGTCGAAATTTTGGCCCTACTTTAGCCCTGCTTACGTCCTCACGACCTATGTGCTTTTCGTGTATTTATATAATTTAATTATTCTATTTAATTATATATTTATTATAATTAGTTTATTTGCTTAATTTATTAATATGCATAGCAAAAACAGTTGTGGTATATCAGACAGAGCTATAAAGTTGGTTTTTCTGAAATTCGAAAAAAGTCAATACCAATTTGAAATTCGTTAATATCTTCTGTTCTGTTTTTTATTGGAAAAGACTTATGACTATTATTCATCAGCCCAATTTTGAGTATTCGAACCATAACATGATAATAGAAATTTGTAGTATTTTTCGGAAAATGTAAAAAAAAAAATATGTTTTTAGCTCCAGATTTGAGTAATTTCATATTTTTGTTAGAAAAACTCATATATATATATATATATATATATATATTCTACCAGAAATTGGGTTTGAGATTGTTAATCATTGTGATACACAGTAATGTTTAATGATGTAGGTTCTGAAGAGTTTTTTTTATGGGAATAATAAAAAAGCCCTTCTTTGAAATTATCTAAAAATGCCAACCTAATTCATTTTTTATTTCATAAATAATGGCACCTTTGACAAGCCAGCGTTCAAAAAGCACATACATAAATGTGCTTTAAACAAAATCTGATTTATTTTTCTATAGAATTTTGCAATTTTCTTTACAACACCAATTTTATGATAAGCATTTATTCATTCAAATTTCATTTGCGAGGATTGCAGTATACTTATTCCTAGAAAATAATAATCAAGAATAGTTTTTCAGGTACAGATCTCGAAATCTGTTAAGGTGAGAAGTAACGTCACACGAGAAGATGACCTTTTACTCCTGGAAAAACTGAGTTTCAGTAATCAAGTAATCAAATTTATTCTAAAAATTATGGTAAAGAAACAATATATTTTTTAATGAAAATATAATCAGATTATAAAGTGTATCCCTATACTTTTGGGGTACATGTGTTTGTCCTGAGGTAAATCGTCATCTGACTTCACTTTTCGTCTAGAGGATTTGGAGGGCTACAGCAGGGCCTAAGCAGAGGACTTGGGAAGACCTACAGAGGGCTAAATTTTTATTAAATCAGGCCCTCTTTTAGCCCTGGAAGTGGGAAAATAGACTTTTGTGCAACTTTGGAGGACTAAAAGTGGGCTTAATCTAATACAAATTAAGACCTCTACAACCCCTCCTAAGTCCTATTAAGTCCTACAATTTAGAGGTCTAAAAGAGGGCTAAAATTTCGACTCGGGTACAGTTTTTTATATGTTCGCTATTGCAATCGCCTCGTTTGAAAATGTTCCAAACGAGAAAGTAAAGAAACCTTATATCTCAGTTTTGTCTTGATGAGAGAGCTCGGGAGCAATAAACGAGTTGGGGAAGTACTGAAGCAAGGAATAAAGGAAAAGTTTCGGGCTTTTTTCTCTGTAATAAGACGCAGCGGCTCTTTTGCTGGTTCTACAGGTGAAGAGCCGCCACGTCGAATTACTAAAGAAGGCGGCGAATATAAAGAACAACGAGACGTCTAATAAACCCACCTTTCCAGGCGTGGTGTCGCATTACCATCGCCACACTTCATTCGCCTTCAAAGAGCCGCAATGCGAAGAAGACATAACCGTGAGGACACCGTTACCATTTCTCCAAACCTCTTGTCGCAGGTGGGCGTGTGCCCACTAAAAAAACACACACACAAAAACATGTTCTTCACCCTCTCCTGGTACCACAAACGCGTTTCTTCATTCTTTTTTATTATTTCTTGCGAAGTTAGGTGTTATTCAAGTCAAGTCCCACCCGACAATTCGATTCGAGATTTCGATTATCGAAAGAGTGCACACTACGTTCCCTGAATCAAATTCCCGTTAGCAAGTCCCTCGGATCGAGACCTCGGAAGGGGTTACACACGATTTCTTGGGATATTTTATGATATGAGGAAGGATGTCGTATGGCTGTGTCCCGTACAAGGTACAGAAACGGGAAGGATTAGGATTTATTTTGAGAAATTTATTGCATCGATTCGATACTGCGAAGAAGTGCTCTGCAAAGAATTTCCTGGCTGTGTTTTCTATTTCCGATACAATTATTTGTATATTCGTAGTTACATTAATTTAAAATTAAAACAAATAATTTTTAACTAATTTTTAACTTAAGTTTTAATTTAATTTTTAACTCATTCATGAATTATAAATTGGATGTACCTTCTACAATAGTTATACCTAGTTTATTACTTAATTATTTAAATATATTTTCAAAATGAGTGTGAAACGGAAAACCAAAAACTGACCTGACATTTTTTAAGGGCGCAAAACTTCGGAACATGACAGTTTGGTTTTTTCCTCAGTGTTTGATAGTAACGCGTTACTTATTTGAAGAAGTAACGGTATCGTTAACGCGTTACAATCTTTGGGTAACTGTAATACAAAGTAACGTACGTTATTTGACGTGACTTTAGGAAATTTGTTAATGGTATTTATAATAAATTATATGTCTTGATAACCATTAAGGAAACGATAAAACAAATATTTTACTATAAAATTCTAATGGTGTAGAAACGTCCTTTTGGAAAAGAAGAAAACAACTCAAAATATTTCAAAATTGGTGAATATCTTATGCTGCCCATCATGATAGACATTTTTTACATTCAAAAACTGAAAAAACTATTCGTGTTAAAATATTTCATTATTCGCATATGTCTCAATCCAATATCTTTTTCACTTTTCTTACTAAAATTAACTGGAAGTATATTTACGAATATTTCAAAAAGCCGTTTCAAAAAGCGTTTGTCAAACCTAAAAATATTTTTGATCGTTTTATCAGTGCTCACCTAAGAAACAAGGGAACCAAGCATGTTTTTTTGTAAGGAAATGGACAAATACGCAATGAGAAACAAATTTTTGTTTTCAGTCATCTTCATAAAATGATAATATGAATAACACATTTTTTTCTGCTTAACCAGTTAACTGCTGGACTCGAAATCGATGCTGAGTGTCAAAACTGGTACGTAATTTCAAATTCAGATTCGTAATCAGTGACCAAAAAATCTAAGGGATAGCAAGTTTTATAAAAATCTGTTGAGTTTTATGTTTGTTATTCAAAGCGCGCATATATGCGTCGTTACCAGATAACTGGTTAACCGCAGCCCAAAAAATGCACAAAAAATTCCCTACAATTTTTGGCATCATAAAACAAATTTTAAAAAATCCAATAATTGAGATTTTATAGGGATCGAATCCATTTCAAATTGTCTATATTTGGAAAAATTACATTTACAATTGGTAATTCAGAAATGGTTGAATTTAAAAAGTCTAGAAATTGTCTAACATTAGAAAGTCAAAATTACTTTAATTCATACGCTTATAATTTGAAATTATCTAAACATAACAATTTTGTGTGGCTCTTCACTTGGGGTGATTTCTAGAGAGATTGATCAGCAACATGGGTCGGAGCAGTGTTGCGGAACGAACGTGTTAGTTAAATAAATAACACAAGAATTCTAGATCAACCTAAAAAATCTATACCACCTACCTCGCATTTCTTTCCTCACCGAGCAAGTCACGCCTATCCAGAAAGGGAAATGGCTTAATGGCATAATAATGATAGCAAACAATTTGTTAAATTTTCTTATATTGTCGTCGCGTTAGGGCTTGAGCTTTCCTCTCATGAATTTGACGGCTATGTTGGTTGTAGCATTGCTACTGACAGGGTTTCCCATGCCAGACAGATAGAGAACGAAGAGGAAAGTGACTAAGAGGAACACCAAACATTTGTCTATTTGGACAGGAAATTCCACATTGTGGATTGATATAATTCAATTTTTTGTCGAAAATAAACAAATTAAATTAATTTTTTAAACTAGAATGTTTACTTTTCCATTTCTGGTTTAAAATGGATCTTTTTTATTTTGAAATTCAACTATTTGGTTGAAAATTTATCTTTTTTATTTGGAAATTCAAGTATTTGGTTAAAAATTCATGTATTTTGTGGAACATTCGTCTTTTTTGGTAGAAAATTAATAATTTTTGTTGAAAATTAAACTCCTTTGTTAAGAATTCATTTTCTGAAGATTCATCATTTTAATTCAAAAATCATCTCTTCGATTGTAAATTTACCTATTGGTTGAAAATTTATCTTTTTTATTTAAAAATTCAAGTGTTTGGTCGAACATTCCTCTTTTTTGGTAGAAAATTAATGATTTTTGTTGAAGATTCAATTACTTGATTGAAACTCAAGCTCCTTTGTTAAAAATTCTTTTTTTTTTTTTTGAAGATTCGATTTTTTTTAAATTCATCTTTTTAACTAAAAATTAAAGTACATTTTGAAAAATTCTTTTTTTTTGGTTACAAATTCATTTCTTTTTAAACTGAACATTTAAGCAATCCAGTTGAATATTCCAGAACTTTAGTTAAAAATTTTGTTCATCTCTTCCGCGGTTGAAAATTCAACTACTCCAGTTGAAGATTCACCAATTTACTTTAAAACAAATTTTCAAATATCTATAAAGAAAGCAGCAAACTCTATCCAAAAATAGTTGTATTTTCAACCAAATAATTAAATTTTTAAGAAAAAAAAACGAATTTTTTAGAATATTTTTGAAATTGAAATAAAAAAATTAATAATCTACTAAAAAAGATGAATTGCCAACAAAAAAAGTAACTTTTTAACAAAATAAATGAATTTTCAACTATATATGTCAATTTTCAACAAAAGAGTTGTCTTCATCCAAAAAATACGAATTTTCAACAAAATAGTTTAATCCTCAACCAAAACAGATTATATTTCAAGGAAACAGTCGTGATTTGAACCAAAAAGAAATATATATATTTTTTAAATAGTTGAATTTCCAATACAAAAAGACGAATGTTCAACAAAGCAGTTGGATTTTCAACTAAAAAAGATGAGCTAAACAAAATAGTCGAATTTTCACCAAAAGTATAAAATTTTGAACCAAATAGTAAATCTTTTAACCAAACAAGATGAATGCTGATCGGAAAAAATAATAGTCTACTTTTCAATTAAAAATAATGAACCTATGGAGTTCATTATGATCTTATCGGGTTTCATCAATTAATTTCGCATTTAATCTATAAAAGTCGAAAAAAGGAAAGTTTCTTGATGGCAGTCAAAAAAAGAGGAGTTCTTAAGAAACGGGGAAAATAGAGGAATAGGGGAAAGAGTCTGAAGGCTAGAAAACGAGTGGAAGATGGATATGTCAGCTCATAGAAAAAAAAAGAAATATTGAGTGGACTTTCCGGATTGGCAGGACATCCAATAACTCGCCTCGTTACTGGAAACTAGCTTCAGTCTAGGTGGACCATCTGAGCAGAGGACCATCCTTTAGCTGCTGTCAAAATTTGACATCTATACCCCGAATCGAATCGAGACAGGCGAATCGAAGTCGGAAGTTTGTGCGATGTCAGCTTCTGCAATTTCATGTCAGATGACACCTTTCAGAAAGGTGTAAGGCACGTGCGAAGGAACTGTGAATGAAATATATCAGAGATCGAGGAATCGAGGAATCGAGGCGAAGTTGGGAGCTTCTTAACGAGGGTTGTTTGGCTCATCCCCGAGATTGAAAAGAGTTTGGTTCCCTTTCATCGAGAATGGACCCTCTGGCCACAACCCTCCTGACACACGATACCAGATACCGGAAGAAGAGTGTTGAGCGAAAAAAGGGGACAAAGAGAAGTGGCCAGACCTGACTACTTCCGATCTTTAATTGAACACCACTCCGCGTCTTGAACGGATGATGAACCTGCTTTTGACGCTCTCTCATTCGTTCGATAGACCCTTGCAAATCTGATCATCAACCCCTTTCGGGACTTGAGAAATTTGCCTAGAAGTTACCTGATTTTTGACCCTTGATAATTATTATCATACCTTTAAGACAAATCCCTTCCGGGGTAAAGGTGACTCACTCGTTTCTAGAAATCACTCTAGGCGAAAAGCTTTACAGAGTCATCATGTGTCATAGACATAGATCACCCAAAAGTAGGCAAGCTTGCTGATGATCACATAGTTTATGTGTTCATGCCGAAAACTACATTTGGGAACAGGGCAGGGGGGGATTAAAGTAGGGCCAGGAACATATTTCAGACTTTACACTCTTTTCCCTATTCCCCGCTTTTCCCCTATTTGAAGAATTCTTCTTTTTCCCCCCATTTGAATTTTGAATTCTCGACCAATAAAAAATTAGTTTTTAACAAAATGCTTGCATTTTCACAAAATAATTAAATTTCTAACCAAAGTTTTTTATTTATTTTTTTTCAAAGTTCCATTCGGAACGAAAAATATTATGGTAGACTTTTCAAGCAAAAAAATTAACTTTTAACCGAAAATAGTTGGAGTTTCTTTTTTATTGATAATAATTATTTCGCATTTAAGCGAAAAAATGAGAAAATGGGTAAAAACGGAAAGAATGTCAAAAATAGGGACCAAAATAATTTATCCCTATTTTTGAAAATCTTTTCGTTTTACTCATTTTCTAATTATTTATCAATTTATTAATAAATAATGATTGATAAGTCTACTATTATATTTTTCGTTTCGTTGAACATTCTATTATTTGGTTCGAAATTTAATTGTTTTGTTGAAAATGCAAGTATTTTGTTATAAACTAACTTTTTTTACAAAAATTGAACTACTTTGAAAATTGAACTATTTTACTAAAAATTAATTTTTTTCGTTGAAGATTCATATCTTTGACTGAAAATTCAACCTTTTTTTTAATTTGCCACCTTTTTGGCTGAAAATCAATTTTTTCAACAAAAAGTTTTTATTTTTTGTTGTTGAAAATCTACCTTTCTTAGTTAGAAAATTCAACTATAAGGTCAAAAATTGAATTGTTTAAGTTAAAAATTCTTTTTTATTTAATATCATCATTTTAGGTTAATATTCAGCTCTTCGGTTGAAAATTTAACTATTTTATTGAAAATTTGTTACATTTTTGGCTGAAAATCAATTTTTTCAACTAAAAGTTTTAATGTTTTATTTTCAGTTTGTTGAAAATTTACCTTTTTTAGTTAGAAAATTCAACTATAAGGTCAAAAATTGAATTGTTTAAGTTGAAAATTCTTTTTTATTTAATATCATCATTTTAGGTTAATATTCAGCTCTTCAGTTGAAAATTTAACTATTTTGTTGAAAATTCGTTTTTTTTTTATTTAGGGGGAAATAAAGTTTTTTTCTGAAAATGTAACTATTATAGAAGAATGATATTTTTAATTGAAAATTCATCTTTTCCAGTTGCAAATTCAACAATTTGGTTAAATAATCATGTATTTTGTTGAAAATTCTTCCTTTTGGTCGAAATAAAATCTTCGTTGAAAATTCATCCTTTATGGTTAAAAATGCAGATCTTAGGTTGGAAATGAATCTGTTAATAAACTATTATGTTGAAAAATTCGAATGTATTGTTTGAACTTACCTATTTTCAATTTCAATTTAATAATTTCTTCGGTTGAAATATCAATTATTACATGTTTCTTTGGAAATTCATCTTTTTTTGGTTGAAAAATCAACTATTTGATTCAAGTTGAACTACTTCGTGAAAAGTGCATTCTTTTTGGTTGAAGATTTATTATTTTAGTTAAAAATTAAACATCTTAGCTGCAAATTAACATTTTTGTTAAAAAGTCTGATTTTCGGGTGGAAAATAAATTTGTTTTGTAGAAAATTCGTCTCTGGTTTGAAAATTCAACAATTTCGTAGAAAATTTAACTATTTTATTGCAAATTAACTACTTTGTTGAAAATCCATATTTTTGGTTGAAATTGAATAATTTTTATAGAAAATTGAACTATTTGGTTAAAAATGATTTTTTTTAAAGACTCACATCTATACTTGAAGATTTAATTATTTTTTGAGTTTCTTTCTTGGTTAAAAATTAATTTTTTTCTTAAAATTTAACTATTTCATTTTTTGTTGAAAGTTTTTCCTTTATAAGTCTTTTCGTAGAATTTCACTTGTTGAAAATTCGCTTCTTTTGTTGAAAATTAAATGTTAAAACTGAAAATTTAATGATTGCATTTTTGGTTTGAAAATTTATCTTTCTGATTAAAAATTCAACTAGGTTGGTAGAAAATTCAACCATTTATTGAAAATTCAACAATTTTGTGAAAAATCTACTTTTTTTTATTAAAAGTCAAAGGTTTGGCTGAAACTTTAACTAGTTATTCAAAAATGTAACTATTTGGAAGAAAATTAACTTTGATGCTTCAAAATTTAATTTGGTTCAAAGTTTTTTCTTTCTTTCTTAAAAATTAAACTCTGGTTGAAAATTAATCCGATTTGCTTGAGGATCAAACTATTTTGTTCCAAATTCGTGTTTTGCGGTTGGATTCAACTGGTTGAAAATTCGTTTTTTTGTTGTTGAAAAATATCGTTTTTAACTGCAGTTTTAGTGATTCAACTATTTGGCTGAAAACTTATTTAATTTGCGTAAAATTCGTCTTCAGATGAAAAAGTAATCTATTTTGTTGAAAATGTGTACTTTTGAATTGAAAATTCATCTTTCATGGTAGAGAAGTTGTCTTTATTTTTTGAAAACTCATTTTTCTTGGATGAAAAAAAAATTTCTCTGTGAAGAGTAATCTTTTCTAGTTGAAAATTTAACAGTATTTTAAAAAATTCATATCTTTAGCTTGAAAATCCAACTACTTTTTTTTCATTAAAAATTCAACTTTCTTTTACAAAATTTGACTTTTAGCTTGAAAATGCATGCCTTTTGGTAGAAAATTTAACTTTTTTTGAAAATGCAATATAACTCGACTTGAAAGCTTAAGAATTAAAAGCGTTTTATATTGCGTTCAATATGGTACCTATACATTAATATTATTTAACAGAATCTATTCCCCTATTTTCCTTAAAATTTCACCCTTTTGTTTTCGAGTTCCTTAATACATTAACAATAAAGCATAGGATATATGTGTATACAAAGAAATTGGGAACCATTAAGATCTTATACAATACTGGTAGCCTTTAAGTGTGACCGTGCGGTCTCACAGACCGCACGGTGTTTTCGTCGCGGTAGGTGGAAAACGTGTAGTCCTGAATTTATATATCTGTTTCAATTTATTTCAAGGTGTTTAAAATGCAAGTTGATATGTGTGTCCTTCCCCCACTAGTGTAACCAGTTATTAATAATAAAAGTGGATAAAATTCATTAATATAAAAAAAGGAAATAATGTCCATACTTTAAGGTTAACGTTGTTCTCCACAATGAATGCTAATTTATTCATTATTCAAGTAAACCCGTTTCCCAGTTCCAAAAACTTTAACTACCCTTTCATTAAAACTTTTGTTCGAATCACGAGTATACCTACTTTCCGAAACTAAAATCCAACTTTCCCAAAACTCTTTCGAGTATCTCGATCATATTTAATTTCGTTGAAACGTTTCTCGTCAGATTCGATTTCTGAATCGGTGATCCTATTAAAGCCCTCGTTCTGCATTTGACGTGCGATCAGAAAAGCTGCTTGATAAGGAGAAGAGTTTGACGATTCACAAAGCGTTTCTGGTCCGTAAAATGGGCCTTTTGCATCGCAATCTTTGATAGGCGCTTTTGACAAATTTCGATGGTACATGTATTAGCGTATTTAGTTTGCAACCCCGTTCTCGGGTCTCTCCCTCGAAAAGTGTTTAATGCAGCAGGACGACCTGGCTTATCATGCGTTTCTGCGTTTGTGCGTTTATGCCTCGATTGCCAGCTCGACGAGGGTACCGAACGCGATTTTCTCACACAAGTTTGCGCAAAGCGTCCATTATACGTGTGCATTTGCGTAGGATCATTTGAAGACACATATACACGTAAACATATGTAAACGTAAACATATATACACGTAAACATATATACACGTAAACATATATTTTGTGGATGCTCGTGCTTCTTGCTTGAAAACCACGCCTAGTCGACCGCGCGCGTTAATTCCGCTCGCATAAATTCTGGGATTAAGAGCATACGTTATACTTAGGGAAAGGCGAGTTTCATGTCTTTTTATTCCACCCCTACATCGCGCTTATTTCCACCCCTCGCCTCGTTCTTCTTCTTATATACGCATGTTTATGCATTTCGCAAGAACGGCCAGGATTAGCGAAGACGCGATAAGACCCCTTGAGATGAGACTCTCAAGACCTCCAACCAGGTCTTAACGAATGTCTTTATGCATACTTTGAAGGAAAAGTGATTCAACTCTTTGGCGCTTCAGAGCACCATGTGGGTGTCACCACCTCTATACGACTCTTATGCAAATAAATATAATTGCACACTTGGTCACTGGATCCAAAAAAGATCGGAAAAGTTTTCTATATACCTGACATCTTTAGTAGTATAGCTATGGGGCTCAGAACACTTACCGACCGAGCTGGTCCAGACCAAGTTACCTTCCGTCGGTAATGCAGATTCCTGGACCAGCTTGGTTGGTCAGTGTTTTGATAGCCCCACAGCTATACTACTATCTTTGCTGGTTTTTCGAAATATATTGTTTCATAGTAAACCAAGGGATTTCTAACTGTTGTATATTATTCTGATTATCAATTTAAGATTAAAATTATCCAGTTTTATGAATCCAAAATTAATTTTTACCCAAATTCATTCATATCTGTCGAGTGACAGTTGTTATATTTTTTATTGAAAATCGTTGATTAGTCATGACCGACATAATGTTCCTAAAACAAGGAATATTTTAGAAAATTTTGTATTTCAGGGTTGGGGGGAAATTCCAATTTTCCTATATTGAGTTATAAATCTCTATGACTGGAAATTCATTTTTTTCTTTCTTTAAATATTTATTTTGATCTTTCACTTTTGGAAGATTTATAACTTCTTGGGACAAGCAGAACATATTTAATTAAATATCGAATTAAAAAAAAATGCATGAATTTTAACAGAAGTTTGTACCAAAAGAGCAATTTTGACTTATTTAATTTTGAATGCTTTTAATTAGAAATAATACAAGTTTAATTTCTTGGAATTTTAAATGATCCAATTTCCGAAATTCGAATCTGAAAATATTCCATTTTTACCGTTCTGAAATTGTAAATTTTCCTATTTTCGAAATTTTTATCTGAAATCATTCAATTTCGAGATTCTTTAATTCAAAACAAAATTTTGCAATTTTGAATGCTTTGAATTTAAAATAATAAAAAAATGTATTAATTTTTAGCTTCAAATGATTTTTATATTGAAATTGTTTAAGTTTGTACACCTAAAAAATGGGATAATTAGAAGATTTCCTTATTTCATTTTAATCTATTCTATTTTAAAAACATTTAATTAAAGCAATTTTGAATTGATACGCTTTCTGGTTCAAACGATTCAAATTCAGAATTGATCCTCTATGAAAAATTTCAATATGATATTTTACAATTTTAATTGTATAAATTAAGAAGATGTTGGGAAAATATCCACATTGTGTGAAATCGAATAAATTTTAAAATCATGTGAAATCGAGTTGATTTTAATTCCATGTGAAATGGATTACAATTGAACATTGCGTGAATTTCCATTTCATACTTTATCCGAAATCGAGGAAACTTTAATGTTGGGTGAAATTGAGAAAATTTCGTGGTTTGAATTTCAGGAATTTTCTGCCGTGAATTTAAATATATTTTATGGAATCTAGAATATTTTAATCCTCTCCTAAAACGAGTAAACTTAAAAGTTGATTATTTGCCAGGGAATTACAATATTCTCTCAAATTGTAAACATTCCAGTGTTACATAAAATTGGGAAATATGATACTTTTCATTAAATACAGATATCACATATAATATCGTACCGCTTGTATGTTAATGATTAAATAATTAAACAGAAAAGATTAATTCACCAGAAATTAGTTAAATTTTTTATTTTTTATCAATAATTTTAATATTTTAAATATTTTGTAATTAATTTCGTTAACTGAATTTTTTTTTAAATCGGTATTTATAATTTATAGTTCATAATTGATAATTTAGATTCATAATCAAATAAATATATAAAAAACAACTGTTTTTTTGAAAATTTATCTCTTTGTTTAAAAATTTCCCTAATTGCTGAAAATTTATCTTCTTCAATTCAGAATTCAACTACTTAAGTAAAAGTTGAACTAGTTTGTTTAGAATTTATTTTTTTGGTTAATGATTCATCTCTTGGCCTGAACATTCTTTTTTTCTTTCGAAACTTAATTTGTTTACCGCAAATTTAACTTTCCATTTTTGGGGAAAAATTATATCTTTATTAGTAGAGAATGCAACTAATTGTTTTAAAATTCTTGTATTTTGTAGAAAAATTGTGTTTTTGGTTTTAAATTCATCTCTTTTGGTAGAAATTTGATTTTTTAATTTACATCTTCAAGGATTACATTTTTTATCATGAATTTATTTTTGTAGTTTTAAAGTTCTACTAAAAAGTGTAGTATTTATTTGAAAACTTAATTATTTTGTAAAAAATTTAACTATTTAGTTGAAAATTTAACTATATGGTTGAAAATTCGTTGTTTTTAGTTGAAATATCAACTATTAAATTTTTAATTGAGATTAAGTTGAAAATGCGTCTCTTTAGTTAAAAAATGAACTATTTTGTTGCAAATATATTCTCTAGCTGAAAATTTAATTATTCCAGTTGAAAATTTATCCCATTGGTTGAAAATGTAACTATTTTGTGGAAAATTTGTTTTTATTTTTTGGAAAGGAATTAATTTTTGAAATTGCATTTTCTGTTTAAAATTGATCTTTTTCAGTTGAAATATCAACTATTAAAATTTTTTGGTAAGAAATGATATTTTATTTTGCTAAAAATAATTCTATATTGTAGAAAATTCAACAATTTGGTTAAAAAGTAATTTTGTTGGATGAAGATTAGTCATTTTAGTTGAAAATTTATCTATTTGATTGAAAATTCATCTATTAGGTTCAAAATTTAACTATTTTTTAAAAATGTATTTTACAATTGAAAATTTGCATATGTCAGCCGAAAATTCATTTCATTAGTTGAAAATGTAACTATTTTGTTCTAAATTCCTTTTCTTTGGAAATTAAATAAATTTTTTCATTTAAAAGGTAAGCATTACATTTTTGGTTGAAAATGAATCTGTTTTGGTTACAAATTCAACTATATGATTTAAAAATTCATGTATTTTATTGAAAATTCATATTTTTCAGAAGAAAATTGATCTCCATGGTTAAATATTCATGTTTTCGATTGAAAATTTAACTATATTTGGATAAAAATTAATATGCCTAGTTGAAAATTAACCAATTTTGTTAAAAAGTTTCCTTTGTGGTTGCGAAGTTCACTATTTCATTGAAAATGTCTTTTTTAACTGAAAATTCAATCATTCTGGTTTAAAATGTAACTATTTGGTTTCAAATTAATTTTTTTGGAAATGAATTAATGTTTTTAAATGAAAATGTAACTATTCCATTTTATGGTAAAAATGTATCTTCTTTAGTTGAAAATTTAACTATTTGGTTTAAAAATTCATGTCATTTATGGAAAATTGGTATTTTTCGATGAAAGGTTGATCCTCTTAGTTAAAAATTCATATTTTTGGTTGCGGATTCAACAATTAATTAAAAATTGTCAACTGTTTGTTTGAAAATTAATCTTCTTGGTTGGAAATTCAACTATTTAGTTGATAGTGGAGCTAATTTGTTAAAAATTCATTTTTTCGTTGGAGATGTATAATTTTAGTTGGAAATTCGTCTCTTTTGTTGAAAATTGAACTATTTTGTTTAAAATTTATTCTATAACTGAAAATTTAATCATTCGGTTTAAGAGTTCATCTAATTGCTTAAAAACTTAACTATTTTGTTGAAAATTAATTTTTTTATTGGAAATGAATTAATGTTTTTGATTGAAAATGTAACTTTTTTTATTTTTGGTTGAAAATTAATCTTTTTTTGTTGAAAATTCAACTATTTGGTTGCAAATTCGTATTTTTCGGTAGAAAATTCATATTCTTGGTTAAAAATTTATGTTTTTGGTTGAAAATTCAACTACTACGGTAAAAATTAATATGCCTTGTTCAAAATAAAAAATACTTCTTCAAAAGTATCGTTTTTGGTTGAAAAGTTACTGTTTGGTTTTGAAATTAATATACTTTGGTCTAGGATTAAAATATTTTGTTGAAAATTCATCTGCTTGGTTGAAAATGTAACTACTTTGTTGAAAATGTATTCTATAACTAAAAATTTAATTATTCCAGCTAAAAACTTATCTCATTGGTGGCAAATTCAAATATTTTGTTAAAAAGTCGTTTTCTTTGTTGGAATTTAATTTCTTAACTGAAAATTGATCTATTCCATTTTGTAGTGGAAGGTTTATCTTTTTTAATTGAAAATTCCACTATATGGATAATAAATGAATAGATGAGTAAGGCTGGTTCTAACCCAAGATATATATGTTACTGATATAGAGAAGGTTCTAGCTGTAGTGGTTCGTGTCCGTGCTAAATTTTTCTAGAAAAGTGGTTCATGTCCGTGCTAATCATCTAGAACATTCTCGATGAGTCATGATGACGTCATAAAGTAATATTGCGCAATTGTGCTAGCCGAATTTATACAAACAGCTTCAAGGTGTTTTATGACGTCATCAGGACCCATCGAGAATGTCCTAGAAGCTTAGCACGGACATGAACCACTTTTCTAGAAAAATTTAGCACGGACACGAACCACTAGAGCTAGAATCTTCTCGATGTGGGTAAGGTAGGATCTTGAGTTAGAACCGGCCTAGATCATCTACTATTTTACGTAAATTAAAATTCAAAGCACGCATAAGTATGTATACCATGCAAAATTTAAAAGAAAAACAATTAAAGAAATTAGGGGTTTAAGTTTAAAAAATGTTTAATAAAAAACTATCCAGTTCCAAACTTACTCGGTTTTGGGGCTGACGGTGGGCCGGATTCCCTGGAGTTTGTTCACTCCGAACGTAAACAGTCAGGGGCGTGTGAACCGTTTACGGTGGATTTTACTACGTAGTAAAAAATATTTTGAAAATTGTTTTTATAATACGGAGACAAGGGTAAACTAAATATTTAACGGAAATGAGGAAGAAAGTTTGCTGTTAGATGTATGCATAAGCGAAACACTTCCGAAAAAATACTTCAAGTGGGAAGCATGCACTTTTGCGTATGGCGCATAATGCATGCGACGCAGTTTGATAACCACACATACGAAGACGTTATTTAACAGAAAATCACGTGCTCTGATAAATATTAGATTAACTTTCCACGAAAAACACAGTTTTTACAACTTTCTACCATGTGAGATAGACAGAGACGATCCGATTGTGCTCATAAAACTTCAAGGTAAATTAAAAAATCCAAATGAATTCAAAACAATTTAAAATTATGAAAAAACTTGATTGAATTTAGTAAGTTTGAAATGAGCTTAAAAAAATTCGAGGGAATTCAAAAAAAGAATTTGATGAAATGCCTAAGAATTCAAGGTGAGTTTAAAAGAATTTAGGATCAATTAAATAAAAAAAATTTTTAATCCATGAAATTAAATAGAATTAAGTAAGTAAATTTAGAAGAATTTAAGTAAATTTTAAAAATGCCCTGGAATCTTATAAAATATCCTAAAATATTTCGAAGTCTTTGAAATCCCTTCAAATTATTGAAATTGATAAAAAATTTCTGCGAATCTTTTAAAATAACCAAAAATATTTAAAATCCTTTGAAATGCTATAAAAATTTTTTAAAGCTGTGCAAATGCCAAGGAGTTTAAAAACACCTGAATATATTTCGAATCCTTCGATCATTTTATCAATTGAATAAAAAAATTCAAAAGAATTTGAATAAATTCAGGATAAATTCCAAAATCTAATTTCAAAACTCTTCAAATCTTTGAAACCCTACGAAATATCTCACTCCTATTGAATACATTCTTTAAAATTCACTAAAATATTATTAAATCCCATTAAATTCTACGAGATCTGGCGATATTTCCTGCAATCCTGGAAAATTTATTAAAATATATTGAGAGCATTAAAAAACCCTTAAAATCATTGAAATTCTCGGAAACCTTACAAAATCCCGTAGAATCTTTTAAAATATTTTAAAACTATATAGGTCCTGTAAAATCGTCCCATACCTTCCGAAATTCTAGACAATTCTTTATCCTAAAATAATGCAAACGATTTGAAATTCCTTCAAATTATTCAAATGAATTAAAAATTCCTGGGAATCTCCTACGATTTCCTAAAATATTTCAAATCCTTTGAAATCCAACGAAATACCTCCATCATTTTCTTCAAACATCATAATAATTGTTTTATTTACGTTATTTTTTAGTTTGCTCAACATTCTTTGCAAATTTTGGATTGACTCTGACATAACAACATTATCTGCGAACGCTAACCCACGTACCCTCACTGTACCGAGATCCACACCGTCGTCGAAAGAGGGCCATTAGACACTTGTCCATGAATATAATAAATTTTTGAGTCCGTGCTCTTTCAGAACTTCCCAAACTGTTCTTCTATCCACCTTGTCAAAAAAAATTTGGATAAATAAATATTCTGGGTGTAGTTATAAGTAAAATACTGGAAAGCTCTACAAAAGAATAAATAACGAAATAGCGAACAAAATTTTAATTTCAACCTACTACTAATATATTACTATTTCATTTTCACCTGTTTTCTGGTCCGATTTATCTTTACTTTTTCTCTGCTAATGACTTCTGAAGCAATTTTTTACATTATTCAGAAAAAAAGCAGGGATCCATGCAGCTGAACGAAAACGGAAAAAATCGACTATCCATCAGCATTTCATGAACCCCTTTTTCAGCTATTCTCGTTTTCCTCACGTTAACAATTTATAATCACCGGATTATGCCACTCAGCAGAGAGTAAATGGTAAAGCGAGATACTCTCAACTAATATATTGCACTTAAGGATCGATACATCGCCCTCAAATCCCTCTGCAATGAGAGAATTTCTTCCATATTTCAAAGATTCATCTGAGTTGAAATCCAAAAAGAAATTTTATTACTAAATAATTACAAATTTAATTCAGAGTGACCGCAAAACTTCATTTTTTAAATTTCCTCACTTTGTCCTGATTTTTTCTTGGTCAACTTTTCATTTTCCCTGACCATTAATATTCAGAGACCAGAATTTATATCTTGTAACTTCTCTTACATAGAATTTTTTATAAACGGAATACAACCATTTTAGATTCAAATTAAAAAATTTCGAATTTATATAATTATTACAGCTAAAAAAGATGAATTTTCAATCCAAGAGAATGAATTTTCAACCTACAAAGATGAATTTTTAACTAAATGGTCGAATTTTCAAACCAAATATATTAAACTTCACCAAAAACTGTTGTATTTTCAATCAAATAAATTAATTTTCTGGAAAAAAGTTAAATTTTAAATGAAAGAAATGAATTTTGGACCAAAAAAGATGAATTCTTAATGAAAAAATGTAATAGTTAATATTTTAACTTAAAAAAATTAAATTTCTATCAAAAGAGATGAATTTTTTAACTAAAAAAACTAATTTTCAATCAAGAAGATTCATTTTCTGCCAAAAAATACGATTTCAACAAAATAAATATATTTTGAAACAGTTAGTTGAATTGTCAACTGAAAAAGATTAAGTATCAACCAGAAATGGAAAAGCTAAATTTTCAGTAAAAAAAATTTTCAAACAAAAAGTGAATTATCAACCAAAGAGATGAATCTTCAACTTAAATGATTAATTTTTCAACCAAAAAGACGAATTTGCAACAAATGATTACTTTTCAATACAGAAAGAAAAAAAGTTCATTCATATTGTTGAACTTTCCAGCCAACGGACGAATGTGAATTCAAAACAAAAACAGTTGGGTTGAACCAAAAAAGACAAATTTTGAACAAAATAGTTGAATCCTCGAACAAAGAAGATTAATTTTCAAGCAAAAAGTTGCATACTTGACATAAAAAAATTAAATTTTTACTAAAACAGATACCAAAAAGACTAATTCAAAAAAAGAAATATAGTTTTATATTCAACCAAGAAAGAATTAAGTGGAATTTTCATGACCAAAAGATAAATTTATAACAAAAAGTTAATTTTCTACCAAAATAGTTAAATTTTCAACCCAAAAAGATAAATTTTCAACAAAACAGTGGAATTTTCAGCCGAAAACTATGACTTTTTAATCAAATAAAAAATGTTTAACAAAAAAAATAATCGTTAGGAGGAAGCTACTGCAAAAAAAAATATATAGCAAATAAATTGCTAACAAGAATACTATATCAGGGTGGCCGCAAAACTTAATTTTCAAAATTTCTTAATTTTTCCCTGACAAATTTTTCAATTGCTCTAACCATTAATATTTAAATTTCTGATGTAAGATTTTGACGATCCTCCACTGGGACCAATTATTCGGCAAAATTTAGAATGAGAAATTAGTTGATTACATTGTAACATTTTTAACATAGAATCTTTTATAAACGGAATAAAACAATTTCAATTATAATTGAAAAATTTCAAATTTATTATTCTTCACAGTTATTTAAAGTGCCTCTTATTGAAATTTCCTGACTTTTGCAAAAGTTTTTTCAAAATCCCTGACTTTTCGCTGAAAAGTTTCATGAATTTAAGATAATTTTGGGAAAATACATTTACACATTTAATAATTTTCAGTTACAATTACGGGATTTTGTTATACATGTAACAGAAAAATCACGAAACTTTTCTCGTAATTTAAGGTAAATCTACGAAAATTCCATTACAATTTCGTAAATTTATGACAATTTTTGAAAAATTTAGTTACACATTTCGTAAATGTTTCCTTGAATTTTATAACGTTATACTTCCAAGATTTCCGAATATTTATAAAAATTATGAATACAAATAAAAATTTTAAATATAAATAAAAATGATAAATATTTACTTATATTTTTTTATAATATGAAGGAATAGTTTAGCGAGGGCGAAACTCACAGCAAATCTCCCTCATATTACTATGAATTAAAAAAAAATGTAAGTTAAAAAAATATAGTTTCTTTAAGTAATTTAAAAGAGTGTAGATTGCTACCTAGGACCCAGGCGGAAATATTATATATAGTTTATATATAGTGTGAAGTAATATATACAATATTCATTTGTTTTATATAAAAAATGTATAAAACAAATGAATATTATATATAATACTTCACACTATATATATAAACTATATATAATATCTTCAAACCATTAAAATCAATCGAGAATTCCCTCGAATTCAAAAAGAATAACAATTTCAAATTCAAATCACTATAAACTAATTAGAAAAATATTCGAACATTATTATAAAATTCATTGGAAACCAATAAACTAATCCCTGGAACCTGACAAAAAGTCCTAAAAATGCCATGGTATTTATAAGAGGACAAAAAAAGCTTTGAAACTTCCTTCAAACCGTTAAAATCAACGGAGAATTCCCTCGAATTCAAAAAGAATAACAATTTCAATACTAATCACTATAAATCGATTAGAAATATATTCGAACATTATTATGAAATTCGGTAAAACCCAATCAATTAATCCCTGGAACTTGTCAAAAAGTCCTGGAAATGCCATAATTTTTATATAAGGAAAAAAAAGCTTTGAAACTTCGTTCGAACCATTACAATCAATCGAGAATTCCCTGGAATTAAAAAAGAATAACAATTTTAAATTCAAGTCACTAAAAATTGATTAGAAATATAATCGAAAATTATTATAAAATTCAGTGAAAACCAATCACTTAATCTCTGGAACCTGTGAAGAAGTCCTGAAAATTCCATGATTTTTATAAGAGGAAAAAAAATCTTTGAAACTTCCTTCAAACCATTAAAATCAATCGAGAATTCCGTTGAATTCAAAAAGAATAAAAATTTCGAATTCAAATCACTATAAATGAATTAGAAAAATATTCGAGCATTATTATCAAATTCAGCGAAAACCATTAAATTAATCCCTGGATCCTGTCAAAAAGTCCTAAAAATGCCATGGTTTTCATAGGAGAAAAAAAAGCTTTGAAACTTCCTTCAAATCATTAAAATAGATCGAGAATTCCCTCGAATTCAAGAAGAATAACAATTTCAAATTCAAATCACTATAAATTATTTAGAAAAATTTTCAAACATTATTATAAAATTCAGTGAACCCCATTAAATTAATCCCTTTCTTAATTAATCAATTAATTAATTCCATTCGAAGTACTAAAATCAATTGACAAATATAAATTGGTGTAATCTACTCATCTGGCAAAGTAGACTCCAAAATTTTCTATTTTCTTTCCGATTTTCAGGTTACACTGTTACGCTACAAAAATGGGTTTCGCAGCCTATTAAGACGTTAATTAGGTCTTGATAAAATGTTTAAACAATTTATTTTTTAATTTAGAAAAAATAATATAAAGAAATGTCAGAAAAATATAATTTTTGAAAGTGATTTCCTCAAAGAGAAGTTAATCAAGGCGTTCAAACGTCCACGTCCCATACATTCCCTCCCCTCACTTCCCGTCTTTGGAAGAAAGGATGACGGCCGAACGAAATGACGGACAGACACCCGACTGAAACTATAAGGGTTTCTTCCCGTGGCTTCGAAACCCTAAAAACACAAAAAATCAACCATTTTTGTTGTAGAGACTGATTAATTATTAATTTTTTGAACATTAATGGTGTTTGTTAAACATATTGAGCTTCAAACTGTGTAAATTACGATTAAAAACTCCAAATGATGAATTTTTTGGTGATGTTCTTATTAATATAAATTTAAAAAACATGAAAATGGGCTTTTTAAAAAAAGGCCGCATGGATTTTTTGTCCAAAATTGTTCGTGGAATCACAAACTAACATAATCGGTCGAAAAAACCCATACGCAAGAACCTTGCATTTAACACTAGAAGTAGCGGAATTTTCTGATTATTTTTCAATGATTTCTGAATAATTGTTTTTTTCTAAGTGCGCATCCAATATTTCCGATATATGGTCAAATACTCATATTTATAAAGAATTTAAATTCACAAAACGCCATCTCTCTGCCAGCAACCGCTGCGGAGATTTACCACTTCAAAAATCGAAAGGGTTCAATTGACCCCGCTCGGTACTTCTAGTGTTAAAGTGTGTTCAGACCCACCGTGCTGCACCTTACAAGTTAACCACCTCTTACATATTAAAGTATTTCACTGTTTGTTATAATAAGGTGAGAGACGATCCAGAACTTTTGAAGAAATCGATAAAACGAGAGGTACAGAAGAAGAGGCAAAGCTCGAAAAAATGGGAAACAAGGATGGAAGGAGTCCAAAAAAATATTCAAGAGAGGCAACAGAAACGACAAGAAAATATCACGAAGAGGAAAAAAGAGAAGAAGACGAATAAGTTGAAAAAAGCGACCAAAAAAGGACGTATTATACCAGGTTATTAAGTTTATTTTCTTGTTATACTCTTGTCAAATAAAATTATCTATACCAGAAACATTGTAGTGATAAATAGCACATATTTCAGTTTTTAATTTAAATTTCTCTGTTTTATACATAATATGAAATGATTTGGACAATATTCACTGTTCACAACTGCATTCGTTTTCTTCTTTATAGGTATAAGGATCGAGTACAAAGAAATATTTTGTAAGACTTGAATTAATTAAATTTTAGTCACTGGTTCTGTGATAAGATTCAAATGCTTGTATTTTTCAGTACAGAATTTAATTCCCTTTTTGTGTAGTATCTATCTAATAAAAATCCTTTTCTACTAGATAGTAGAAAGGGATTTTTATTAGTAGGTTACAAGTATAATAGATTCTAATTCATGTTATTATGACAGCATAAATCCTCATTTCGAACACAAATTATTTTTTGGGTTTTGGTCGCAGTTGGTGCTTTTTTTTTCATAGAAAACGATGCCGTAAGACTCGGCGACTTTTACGGCAGAATGTAGTAAGTGGTAGATGCTACCATCTTACGTATAAGTTACTGCCTTTTTCCGTAGAAAGACAGTATTGTAGGTGCTAAACCATAATCCACCATATTACATGATTACCGAGATATGGGGAGTGGTAGTTGGTAAATTTTCGTGTGCAGACCATTTTTCATTTAAGTGATATTACGTCAAAATGAAAGCAAATAAATGTGAGGTGGAAAAAACTTTTCATCTTCTGGTCTATCAAAAAGCTCCTTTAATGAGCTATATTGAAAACATGTTTATAAAAATAAGCATAAGAAAAACTTTTCGCTAGATCCAATATCAAGCATTATCAGTTTTTATAATAACTTTTTTCTGTCCAAAGTATGTAAAAAACAAACATGATTTGTTCCTAAGCTGAAAATAAATACAAATTAATAAAAAATTCTGACTAGAGAAATAAATTACATATGTGATTTTTGCGTTAACACTACCTATGCTCAGCGCCATCATATACCTTGCAGGCCAGTTCTAATGTGTGGCGTGTTCTCAAATCAGTTTCGTGTGAGTTAGAGTGTATTTGAATGTCTCCATTTGTCTGCAAAGTTCTGTCGAAGATATTAGGAATCTTACGCTCTTGACGTCAGCTGGCAAGATTGTCCTGCACGCTGAAGGCGCATTTACACATCTGCATGCATGCACGCGCATACAAATGCATCTACAAGCTGCCATTCTAACCTCCGATAAATCTAATGATATTGTAGTAATTTTCTAGTAATATTAGACACTAGAAGACATTTTTTTAAAAGATCACTAAAATATTAGGATTCATTCACAAAATACGTGATACGTTGGGGGGGGGGGGTCTGTCGAAGTATCATTCGCCATGTTAAGAACAATGGAAAAAGTATCAAGCGGGGGGGGGGGCAGAAATTCCTGAAAAATGTATCACGTATTTTGTGAATGGACCCTTATTAGATTAATCGGAGGTTCGAATGACCACTTGGAGATGCATGCGTATGCGCGTTTGCAATGAGCTCAGAAAAGCACGTTAATAACTCACTAGATGTCAGACTAATAATGCGGCCAAATTTGAATGTAATTTAGCATTTTTTAATTTTATATATTCGTTAAACAATACGTTTAAAATAGTTCTCTTAGATTTAAAGTGAAAGTCACTCGGCGAGCTCTCACTAGAACGTGAAAGAATGTAGCTATTGGTTATAGAGAAAAACAAACATCTGTAAACTATAAAAGCGGTGTTCGGCTAAAAGCTCGAACAAGTACATTCTTCGACGGCGATTTGTGTAAACAGGAAACGAGACACATGTTTTGGATCAGCTTTGATCGCTAGTCCGCGAGGAGAAAGCTGATGTCTAGCCCCTCTTTAAAATTCTGTTTTGAACACATAAGGGCGCAAGCGCATTGCGCACCCCTCGAGAAATGGCTAGATAGGTAGGGATGAATGCTACGTCATCGAAGAAAGCCTAATCGATTAGATTGATCAACTCGTCGATCAACTCAAAGAAGGGATGGGACCCCTTTGGCTTCGCGCGCGTTGATTTGACTTGACCTCGGCGGATCGATTTTGAAAATGTCAGAATCCTAGCGAATTGGGTTATCCTGCACTGGTGCACTCCAGAGCACTCCGGCCTGCTTCTTTCGTAGTTCGGAGGAAGAATAAAGAAGTGAAAAGAAGTAAGAAAGAGCAGGTCGGAGTGCTCTGGAGTGCACCATGCAGGACAACCGAATTCGCATTCAGATTCGATTTTGCTCTACGAACAGGAAGCTCGTGTCGCGTTTACGCGTTCTCTCTCGAACGTAACTTATAAAATAAATCAAATTCGCATTTCCTTAATATTCTTTCAATAAACATCTTTAATCAAATTTCTTTTAAATGAATAAGCCTACTTTCTTTATATTAACTGCATTTCGTTAAGTTTTTACTAACTACTTAAACTCGAATGCCTCTTCAGGTTCCTGTTCAGGGGGTCATCGAAAAACAGACTCGCGTAGCCAATGACGTAAACGGAGAATTACCGGCATTCTCCTCGATTCTTGACATTTTTTTGTGACAGCTTGGTGGGATTTTTTAAGCCGGGATAAAAAATGTGCTTCTCAAAGTGTTCGAAAAGTGCTTTGTTAAAATACAAGCTAGAAATCTTCGTACAAGTGCAGTGGAAGTTTTGATATCCCTATATCTGTGAGATTGTGCGGTGTTTCAAGAGATTGAAAAGCACAAATCGATCATGACTCGCGTAGTATTGTTGCGCGAATCGTACGGACTTTAAAGCGGTCACTATCGTCAGATGCAGCATCCAGTCCAGAGAAGGAAGATCCAGTTCCAGTGAAGGAATTCTCTTTTTCAGCAGAAGACAACCCTGTTCCTAATTAGAAGATTCTGTAGTTAAGATGAAGTTCCATTATCATTGCAGCCGATACCTTCCCAAAGATTTTAAGCGTGGTTTTTCGCGGGACATAGATTTTATACATAGGTTGCTACGACCTAGGGACGTAGTTCAAACGTCCTTGGGAGAATCACAGGAAATTCAACTAGGATTGAACGAAGGAAGTTGTTCCAGATGATCTAGAAGGAAGAAAATTAAAGCATCGAGCTGAGTCTCTCCTTGGTAGCAGAGAATGTTCCTGTTATCAAAAGTAGCTTAGAAAATTCAAGGCCAGTGCGCTATGGCAAATGGCATTTTGTGTTAAATTTTGATAGGTATTTATCAACCACGAGCCGCGAGTGACAAATATTCCAAAGGTAATTTTTAGAATAATCAGTATATTTTATTAACCGAAAAAATAAAATTTGAACCATGTCTTAGTTTGTGTAACGTTTCAATTTTGAAAGATTGAATAATTTGAGAAATTCCTAATAATTTTCAAGTATCTGGAAAATTCAGTCAAAAAACAAATTTCTAATAATTAGTTACGCAAATTAATCAATCACGACTCTGCCAGTTCTCACACAAGAATCGAGTTTACAAGTGACCCCACTCGTTATCGTGCCACCTGGAAGTTTTGTCGAACAAGAATTAAGGAAATAAATCGAGATATTGCACGCGAAAAATCTCGAAAGTGAAGCTAGATTAGCAAATTACACTTCGACTGCAGCTTCGTCAGACAAGTCTTTCGAAAACCTAACAATTGAGGGCGGCGACGCGATCTACATCGGGCAAAATAAAATAAAAAACTTGAGTTTAAAAGACTGTCGCGATTTAATCCCATGGGATCGTGTATGTATGATTGGTGTATCTGTGAGTCGTGTGTGTTTGCATAGACAATGTTAAAACGTGGCTAACAATCCGTGAAGTGTTGACGTTCTTCAGATATAGATAGTGGAGCGTACCCTGGAGAGTCGTTGTCGGCACATAGTCCGGATTGGAGGCTGTCCCGCTAGCCTTCAGTCGTTTTCTGTAATTATACATAGTGGTGTCGTATAAGAGTAACGCGGTGACTTCGTTAATTCATCGGCGACGAGGCGAAGGTCGCGGCCCAAAACTCCCTCCCTACGGTAGGTTGAGGTTAGTCTTGCGCTAATCTGTACGATTAGAGAGCTTCGCCGAACGAATTCAGCCTAGCAGGGTAGGTTGAGGTTAGGTTCGGGATGGCAGGATGCTTTGGTCCCGACACGATGGTGGCAGGTCGTCGTTCAGGGGTCGGCCCGGTGAGTAGGTGTGCTGCCGCGGATAATTCGATCAGGGGCACCTGACGCCGGCGTACCCTGGGCTCGAAGGGTGGCCACAGGAGCGCCTGTCAACCACCGATCGAGTCGGTCATAGGAGCAGAAAGGGGCGTGGGAGGCAGGTGCGTTGTCACGGGTAGGCCGTTAAGGGGCACCTGTCGCAGGCGCACCCTGGGCTCGAAGGGTGGCCATAGGTGCGCCTGTCGACCACCGATCGAGTCGGCCACGAGAGCAAGATGGGATGTCACTAGGAGAGTATGGCGACCAGAGGAGTTGCACCGCGTGTGAGCTCCCCGATGTTCCTCGGTTCACAGCACCCTGTGAGACGCAACGACGTACTGGACATGCACACCGTGTGATGGCAGTTTACAAAGATAATAGGTGTTTACGGAAAAATTAGGATAATAATTACTGTCATATATGCGAATCAAAATCACATGCTGTAAAACATTCTAGGCGAAAGCACCGTAATAGTAGCGTATGTGAGTACTGCGGATCGAAAGGACACGAGGAGAAGGTTTGCAGAAAAGGGAGAGGGCTGAAAGACAACTTGATACAGAAAGAAGGAAATTTTTCCGCGAAGTCGAGTCTCAGCAAAATAAAAAACAGTCAGGAAATTTAAACTTCAAGGACACTCGCCACAAGCGTGCGATGACGAGTTCCAAGTAATTTAAAATGTGCCGCAATACAGAGTAGTCTTATAGGCAATAATGACTTTACGACAGCTGTCACTCTCCCCGAAAACTTTTTAGAGAATGCGGCTTTTACTCAAAAGAAGACCTCCGAGAAAAGGGACCTACTAGACAAAAAAAATATTTTCGGATTATGATGTATTCTATAAGTTCTTTAACTGATCTTTCTTGGGGTGCAATCAGAAATTTTCGACCTGCATTATTTCACAAGATATAAATGATTGAAAAAGAGTCTTTGAATGCGTGCGGGGCGGCAGCTTGACGCCTCTGCTCTTTTTCTTCTTCCATCACTTCCCCCACTATTCACCGCGTCCCCTGCGTGGAGCTCTCCTTCATTCACTACCCGTTTCCTACCCTCCCTCAGATCTTATACTTTATCGTTCCAAATACATATATCTCCGTTTATCCATATCCTATCTCTCATTAGCTTCCCAATCTCTTTATTTTTACTGTCCACTTTCAATTCCTTCACTATTATATTCTTTTTCCCTTTCGCTCTCTCTTCCCCTTCCAGTCTTCTTTCAACCTCAATCAGTCTCAAGCGCCACCTTTCATTCTGCACATGCATAACCCCCTCACACTCTCTCGCTTCTTCCGAACTCCATTCCTCTTCCACCTTATGCTCATTCCTTAGTTCTAGTTTGCTCACTCTCTCTTATAGCAATTTCATATCCCTCTTCTTATCTTCCTCATTCTCTCGCTCCCTATTCTCTATGCTTTCCAATTTGTTTCATACCTTCTCTTTCTCTCCTTTCCATAATTCATCCCATTGTTCCCACTTTTGTCTCACTTTTCTTACTTCGTCTTTTACCTCCTCCCCTTGCCTCTGCATATCATTCAGTCTTCCGCTCCAAATCCCTTTATAAGAGCTTCTGATTTTTTCAACATATTCCCCTCATCGCTATCTCTCTCTGGTGTTCTTTTGTTTGTTTTAACATTTTTAATTGCATTGCCCCTCTCCACCTGTTTGCCCACCCGTTCTCTTTTCCTTTTATCGTCCCCCGTATTCTCCCCTTCACTATTCATACTCTCGGTGCTAATCGCGCTCGCCGACTTTTGCCACCTGTGTAGATGATCCCTCGACCCCGAACTCTTCGATCTAAGTCTTTCTAAATTAGTGGGCCTCCAACGCATATGTCCCCTTCCTCGACTCGACTATGCCGTCACTCAAGTTTTCACTCTCCCCAGCCAAAAAATGATCGCAATCGAAGAACACCGTGTAACCTCTATCGGTACTGGAAACGGAAGCCCGGAACAGTTCATAGTATTACCGAAGTCGAAAATTGCTGAATAATAAACTTCCCGCCAATTTATAATATTACTGAAATTGAAAATTGCCGGATAATAAAATTTCTGACAAAAAGTTGACCAATTATCAAATATCCGAACTATAAAATTCCCGAATTATAGAATTCCTGAATTTGAAAAATTTTAAAAATTGTTTTTAAAAAATATTATTTATTTATTTAAATCACAACAATCAAACATTTTTATAAACAAAATTTCTTAATCTTTAAAGTTTTTAAAATTATTTTTTGAATTAAAAATAATAATAATTGAAGAAAATTTTTACCCAAAAACATATTTTTTCAATTATTGTTATTTTAAATATAATAAGTAATTTTAGAATCTTAAAACATGAAAAATAATTTTTTTTGTAAAAATATTTGATTACTGTATTTTGAATGAATAATTGATATTTTTAAACGAAAATTCTTAAAATTGTTTACATTCGAGAATTTTATAGTTCTGATATTTTATGATTCGACAATTTTCTGCCGGGAATTTTCAAATTCGGTATATTATTAGCTGCCGGGAATTTTATTATTTGGAAATTATATTATTCTGAAATTTTATTATTCTGAAATTTTCTTATTCTGGAATTTTCCAATTCGGGAATTACAGTGTTTTTCATTTGTTTAAATTCGGGAATTTTCTGGTTAAGATATTTTAAAATTTGGACATTTTCTGTCGGGAACTTTACTGTTCGGGAATTTTTGAATTCGGTAATATTATAAGCTGTCGGGAATTGTTTTTATTCGGAAATTTTCTAATTCCGGAATTTTATTATTTGGGAATTTCATTATTCGGAGATTTTATTATTCGGAAGTTTTATTATTCAGAAATGTTATTATTAGGGAATATTCCAATTTGGTAATTTTATTTTTTGGGAATCTTCAAATTCTGTAATGTTAGAAACTCTTCGAAATTTTATTATTCGGGAATTTTCTAATTCGGAAATTTATTGTTTGGGAATTTTCCAATTCGATAATGTTGTTATTGGGAAATTTTATTATTCGGAAATTTTATTATCAGGGAATTTTCCAATTCGAGGATTTTACAGTGACGGGAATTTTATTTCTAGGGAATTTTGAAATACGGTGATATTAGAAACTGTCGGGAATTTTATTATTCGGGAATTTTCCAATTCGGGAATTTTATTATTCGGAAACATTATTATTCAAGAATGTTATTTTTCGGAATTATTCAGTCGTCGCTTTTGAAAAAGCTTTTTAATTCAGTAATAAAGTAATTACACTTTTATTAATGGATTTTATAATTTAATTGAGTAGTTTTTATAAAATGAAGAATAAAGTCCAAATACGCTTATGGTGAAGAAAACTTATGGCGCAGGAAAATAGACGGGAGAACTTGGACTCGATTGCCGGCGCGCGAACCGGGGAAGAAGAGAGTTGGGAAACTCAGTCGTACTCTAAGGAGTGGGGATCAGAATTCCCCTCTGAGACTTCTCCTCCACTTTGCCACCTCGAGCTCGGGATGTCTTCAATCGCTTGCCCTGTAAAATTTTATTTTTGCCTAGTAGGTCCCTTTTTTTGGATCGCGTCACATATGGACATACATAAATACATGCAGAAACGTATTTTTTAGCTTGGTCAATATTTTTGAGCATGCGCGCAGTTTGCACAAAATATTGAAATTAATAAGTCCATAAGTTTAATTCAATGAATAATATTTAATGAATGGAAGATCAAGGAGTGTTGTTTCTTCTTTTTTAATGCTCAGAATACATTCCAATAGTGTGTAAATCACTGTCTTCTTGATTAAGAATATATAGCGAGTGTCTGCAAAGAAATAATGCGGACTTTTTTTGAAAAATTCTAAACTTTAATACTAATTTTTAAATCATGATACTTTATCTTTTATTTTAAGTCAAGGTCGATTGTTTTTTCAATGCTGAAATGTATATTCTGACCGTTTAGAATATAACAGTTAAAAATTAAACATTTACAAGAAAATATATTATTTTATTTATTGTACTTATAACGAAGTATTGCGAAATAACAGAGGAAAGTAAAAGGCAATCTATATTGCTAATGTTTCTTTTTTTATTGCGCTCAGCTTTCTTTTAAGCATCTGCTTGACGTTTTGTTGCCTGGTTTTGCCTTTTTCTCAGTAAAAACTCCTAATTTATAGTATTTTTGTCTAACAATAATACAAATATATATTCAATATTATAAATAATTTATTATCTAATAATACTTAAAATAAATTACTTTGAAATTCATCTGAACATATTAAATATTTTGTAAAAAATATATAATTCTCTATTGAAAAGCTGTATAAATAGAACATACAATAATAAAATGTAAATGAAAATCTTCCTTGTAATTTTAGTAACGAAAAGAATCAGTCGCTTGCAGAAATTATAGTCCTAATGGAAATATATTAATTCACCAAACCATAGGTACATTTATCAACCAGTTGTCAATATATAGGGGCCTGAATTTTTCACTGTTTCAGGTGCTTCTTCACCTTCACGTTAGTGTAACATCTTTTAAGATTATCTGATTGGACTATTATTATATTGTATTGGAAAGATCTTTTCATGTACTCTAAAAAGAGCATAACCAGTTTTATTCATCATGATTTTTTGAAATCAAAATTAACATTGATTTTTTGAAAAAAACCATACTTCAATTTTTTTTTCTTCTCTAAAAAATAGCTCTTTTTACGCTCTTTGAATTCATGTAGAAGAAAAAGTGTGCTGGAAATAATTTCATGGTCAAATTTGGATTTTTACACTCGAGGGGACGATATTCAACTTACGCAGCGCCCGGGAACTAATACTCTTAGGTCTAACTTGCCTCTAAGTTTACATTTAACTATCTTAAGATGATTTTTTGTGTGTGGATATTATATAATAATAACGTGGTCCCCTCGAGCGTAAAAATCTCAATTTGAAAATGAAGTTATTTCCAGCCCAATTTTTCTTCATAAGACTTCAAAGAGTGTAAAAAAGACATTTAAAAAAAAATAAAAAAAATTAAAAGTATGTTTTTTTTTCAAAAAATCATTTTTAATTATGATTTCAAACAAAATTAAAATTCATAATGAAAAAAAGAATTGTTACGATTACCTTAAAGTTCATGAAAAGAGCTTTCCAAAACACTATACTAAAAGTTCAATCGGATAATCCTAAAAGAAGTTACACTAACGTGAAGGTAAAAAAGCATCTGAAAAAGTGAAAACTTTAGGTCACTTTATATTGACTACTGGTTGATAAATGGACCAGTGGTTTGGTAAATTAATATGGGTCCACTAGGACTATAATTTAGCGAAGTTTCAACCCGATCAAAAACAAAAACAATAATTTTAGGTGGGAGCACTTAAGCATTCTGCCTCACATACAAGTATATAGAATAGTCAATTCTGTTGAAAACGTCGTGCCATTGTTAAAACAATTTTTATTCGTTCAAGCAGTTTTCTATTAAAAAATGTGGATCAATAATATAAAATATTACACCTAGAATTATTTTCGTAAATACATTTTTCAATTTTTCGAAAATCCAAAATTTCCCTATGTTAATTAAATGGGATTTTGAAGTGCCCGGTGGCACGTGTTAATATTCGAATTTCGAACAAAATTTAGGGACTTTCGTTCTCCGGAAATAGAAACTTTTTTTGGGGGGGGGGGCTTACCCTCTAGGGTGAACCAAAATTTTGCAATGCATTTTTGGACCAACCTAGTATACACAGCCACACTCACAAGGAACCAAAGAAATTACATGAGTTCTGAGTTCAATAGGAATCATATATTTAAATTTAGTAAAACTCTGAAAAGGATCTTTTTCATATGTAAATGTGACAAGTAAATTAAACTCTCTAAAAATCCTTTTATAAAATCTAGCATGTTCGTTGACAAAAGGTAGAACTATAATCTTGTCTAGTGGAAAACCTGAAACATCGTTTAACGTTAAATGGAAAGGATTGGAATTTTTATTGTTTAAGTAGTCTAATCTAACCTAACAATGCGGAGTGCTGCCCAGTATTGTTTTATATTATTTAATTAAATGCTTCTACCTATCCAGGAGTGGAGTAAATACAAAGAATAATTAATCTTTTCTTATATAGAACTTCAGCCAATAACGGATTTTTTCGTAATCGTCAACATTCTTGTCTTCATAAACTTTTTCAATTCCGTATATGTCACGTAAGTACAATACAGGTTATGTTTTCAAATTCTGTAACTGGTCTTTCCTCATCCTATACATGTTATAAGAAAAAATCCTATTCTATTTCTAGTGTTAGACGTTCCTTCTAATAATGTATTCCTGATGAGGCCTGGCGTCGCCGGGCAAAAGATCTAAATCAAATAAAGTTTTTAAAAAAACTACCAGACTAGTAAATCGAAAACTGTCACTACATCGACAACCTACACGTTAAAGTACTGTGTTGAAAATTAATGTATTTTATATTTACTTGAAAATTCGTTTCATTGTTGATTGAGAATTAATTAATTTAAATGAAAGTGTAGCTATGTTATTGAAAATTTTATATTTTTTATTAAAAAATCGTCTTTATAAAGAAATAATAATTTTTATTGAAAATGACATTTTTTGTTAAAAATTCAACTATTTTATGGAGTATTCGTATTTTTGTATCTATAATTGAAGTATATAACACAAAATGCAAGTAATCAATCGAAATTTCAAGTACTTTGTTGAAAATTACTTTATTTTGTTCAAAGTTCAACTATATTTTTGAAAATTCGTTTACCTCTTGGTTAAAAATTAATTAAAATGAGAATTTAACAATTTCATGATTAGTTTAAAAAATTTATCATTTTCATCACAAAATTCATGAACTTTGTGAAAATTTCGTATTTTTGGGTAGAAAATTCCATTTAATAATTAACATTGTGCAGTATTATAGAATGAAACTTGAAATTACATATTTCAATTATACTATTAATTATAACTAATTATTATCCAATATAGTTTATATTTCAATTTTTTTATTATTGTTTCACATTTAGAATAAAAATGACATATTGTATTCCTAGCATGGGAGACCTTTAAAGTGAAAATATATAGTGAATAATTGCACTACTTTAAAATATTAATACATTTAAAAAATGTTCTCCATTACTTATAGTTAAAATATTCTACAGTATTACTGAATTAAACTTTAGGTTACTATTATTATGATTCTATTATTCATTAAAATAATTGTTATCCAATACGGAATGCATTTCAACTATTATTAAAATATACAAATATAATTTTAATTAAGTATCAGTTTACTGACAGTTTTTTCATTGATTGAAATTAAATGTGATATAATATACGTTTCATTTTAATCAATAATTTAAAAATAAAATTATGCTATGAATGCGGTAACCACATCTAGAAGCAAGTGAATACAAGAGAGAGAAAAGACTACAGTTACTTTATTGAAGGCTTCGCGTAAAGCGTAACTAATAAAGCAAGATAGAAGCATTCACATGAACGCGCGAACACAATAAACGAGATCAAATTATGAAGAACCTTGGGGGCCCGTAACATAACGTATCCCCCCTCCCCCCTACCGAGAATGTTCCAGGAGAATGGCAGAGAAGTCACAACAGCTCTTTCTAAACCTTGGGGTGGTGAAGTTTTTTCAGCAACTCGCACGAAGCACAAACTTTCACAACAATATTACAACCATATAAGCCACATAAGACATTATTATATTCATATCAACGGAAACCTTAATTATTTATCTTTCATTACCCATTTGCAAACAATTATTATGTTTAGTACGCTATTAGAAATTATGGTGTACAGATCAAGAGCCATAATTCGTAAAAGTTTTCTCTGTGTATAAGCTATAGGGAACGCGATATTTTCAGATAAGTACTCCAGGGCGAGGCGGGGGCGAGGCCCGACCGGGGCTACTGATTTTTTAATGCTTTTCATTTGAAAATTGTTTAATTTTGAAAGCTTCGAATATGCAAATTTATAGATTTTTCAAAGGGTACTACTTTGGAGATGGAGAATTCTGCACATTTGAATTGAAAATTTTTTTATTTTGAATGTTCAATTTTTTTATTAATAATAGACGGTTGCGCCGCCACCATCAACCACCTTGCTTTAACGCCATACTGCCGCTGATTCGAGTTCAGTGCGCCCGGTTGGGCCTCGCCGCCAAATAAGAAGTACTTATCTGAAAATATCGCGTTCCCTATAGCTTTGTACACAGAGAAAACTTTCACGAATTATGACTCTTGATCTTTACACCATAATTTCTAATACTGTATCAAACATAATAATTTTATGCAAACGGGTAGGGAAAGGTAAATAATTAAGGTTTCCGTTGATATGAATATAAAACTTACTTATGTAGATTATATGATTGTAATGTTGTTGTGAAAGTTCGTGTTTAGTGCGAGTTGCCAAAAAAACTTCACCGGTTGAAGATTCGTGTTTTCCTTCGCCACAAGGTTTAGAAAGAGATGTGGTGACTTCTCTGTGCCTTACTCGGGGAGCATTTTAGGTAGGGGGCGGGGATGCGGTATGTTCCCAACAACGAAGGTTCTTCATGACTTTGATCCCGTTTATTGTGTTCGTGCGTGCATGTGAATGCTTCTATTTTGCTTTATTAGTTACGCTTCTCGCGAAGCCTTCAATACAGTAACCATATAGTCTTTTCTCTCTGTTCTATTCGTTTGCCTTAACATGTGGTTACCGCATTCATAGCATAATTTTATTTTTAAATTATTTTTTAATTATTGATTAAAATGAAACGTATATTACTTCACATTCAATTTCAATCAATGACAGCTATAAGTAAACTGATACGTAATTGAAATTATTTTTTGTATATTATAATGATAGTTGAAATGCATCCCGTACTGGATAACAATTATTTTAATGAATAATGGAATCATAATAATAATAATAACCTAAAGTTTATTTCAGTCATTTTTATTATAAATGTGAAGCAATAATAAAAAAAATGAAATACAGCCTATATTGGATAATTTATTATTATTATTATTATTATTATTATTATATCATTAAGCCGTTTCCCTTTCGGGGTAGGCGTGAATTGCTCGGGAGCAGTGTTGCGGAATGAACGTGTTATTTAAATAAGTAACACGAGAATTCTAGATGAATCTAAAATATCTATACCTCAAACCTATATACCTATCTACCCTTCACCTATATACCCATCCATACATCACTACTTCACCACCGAGCAATTCACGCCTACCCCAAAAGGGAAACGGCTTAATGATATAATAAATGAAAAGCGTAAAGTTATTTTAAAAAATGATTATTTGCTCACCAAAAAGACTGATAAAGTGAAATTTAAGTTATCTATTCGATTTTCTCCTTAAAAATGTATGATCGATTTTAATTCTAAAGAAAGGAATATATTTTTTATCCTAAATTTTAGTGTAAAATTATTCCTAATATTCTTATGCACTTCACATTTATTATTTGTTGTGTACATTTGACTTTCACATTCAATCATTTTAAATAAACACGCCGACGGTAACTAATAAGGGCGACCCTCCGCGATGGGTCTTTTGCAATTCCGTAGATGGTCGAAATCAGTGAAAATAAGATGATCGTATTGACCACTTTGAAAGTATACCTTGCTTATCCCTGGTAGTGAGTCTGGCCTCCTTATAACATTCAGACTGGTCATAAGATGAGAGCCTCTTTGACTATCTCAAAAAAATTTTGGATGGCTCTTTAGACCATCAAAAAGAACGGACTGGCTCTAAATTTTGACCCTCTAACTTTGACCATCCATTTTTCTGGTCTTAGGGGATAACCAGTTTTGTGGATTTTAGGCATACCGTACTATTTAGGTGAATGGCCGTTAGTAAATTTAAGTATTCTCGACATGTCAGAATTAATAAACCCGAGTAACAAGATTTCATCCACCATTTTGGTAAGATCAGATTGTATTTTACTAGTCAGATCTCTGTTGATTTTATTGTAGGTAGAGGTATCATTGAGTAATTCAAAAGATTTTCGTACGTAATCACTACGATCCATAAGCACGGTTTTATTTCCTTTGTCGACACGTGTGATTATGATATCGTTGTGTTTTTTTAAGAAACTTTTTATTTCTATTGCCATATTGAGTTCTTGAAAGATGTATCTATTTTGATTTCTGCTGGTATAAAATCTTTGTAAATGAAAAGCAAGTTCTGATCTGAAAGTATCCCTTTTGTCTTCATAAATAAAACGGATTTTTTCTTCTGTATTACACAATGTTGATTCTATTATAAAAGTTTTGTTATAAAAACGTAAGCAGTGATTTGGGCTACGATTCGAAAAGTATTCTATATCTCTAGGTAGGATACAGTTAGATAACTTAAAAATCCATTTAGGGTTGGTGACTAGTTTTCAGTTTGTGGCTGCAGTAGCGTGTTTTTAACCAGATGAATTTCGAAATAGATTTAATGATAACAATTTGGCCTAGTTGAGTATAATCAATCTTCCTATATTGTACACAACATTTTGTTACAATCTAGGACTTCATATATCTTCTGTAACAACGCAAAACTGCAATGAATAATGTCAACATAACCTCTTTTTGCTCAAATAACATATATAGGTATACCTTTCTGTCATACTACACTAAAAATCTTTATACACTATAATTTCTACCACAGACTTCATTTACTTTATTGAACATATTTTATATTTAAAGCTCAAAATACCCATCTTTTATATTTGAAAAACTCAACCGATGCGTTGACGAAACGTTATGCTTTTGTACTGAGGGATCTCTCAGACTGACATAATAAACTGATTTTGGACCAGTAATCTGCAAAATCTCCGCATGCTTTTCTGAAATTACTTCACCCTGGTCGACAAAACACCATCGCCTTATTAAAATTTTTGTAATGTTTAGGAAGTATATTTTCTCAGTTTGTAATATCTGTAAATTGAGGAAAAATAAATTTTTGCTAAAATCACAAAAAACTTGTAGGTTCCTTCATTTGAGGCTGACGTTTAATCTTGAAGCAAAGTTTTCATTTACTAAATAAAAATCCTGTTTGTGTGCAATTATACATACTTTCGGTGCTGAAATATTTGATTTATTATTCCTTATGGAGAATTGTAAATAATTCATCTACTAACCTGAATTTTAGCTTGAAAATTAAATAGGTTAAAAACCTTTTTTTAGAAAAAAATATCACATTTTCCAAGACTTTGGAATGTGATTCCTGACGTGAATTTGTGTTCGCGGTTATTTCACGGGTTTTAGAAACCCTGTCTAAGACTTTTCCAATCCTTATAACTCTAGATCTACGAAAATATTACATTGGTTCCGAGTTTTCAGCTAGTAACTGGATGCATTTTAAAGAACATGAGAACCTATTCAGAGATCGATCGATAAAAAAACGCATAGATCATTGAGGTCAGTTTTGAACTCAACGAGCATAAAGTAACGCAGATCCGTTTACTGCTTCAGGATTGTTTATAGCGTGCGTGTCACAGGTCATGCTAGTTTTCTTTGAACGAAGAACTTCCACTATGTTGCACGTATATGGCAGTTACAACTTTCATAATTTATCCGTAAGTTGTCTCCCATCAGGGTCTACACGTGGTGTCATTTACTGCACAAGAAACTGAACCATTTGGGGTCCCTCTGTATTCTTTAATTAAAGATGAAAATAAAGTGCTTGTAAATATTTGAGTGTTTTTTACTACATACTGGCAAACAGATTTTCGAGTAAATTTCATAACTAAGAAAGGTTAATACTTCACCAGAAACAAACGACTTTAGGACATCAATATTGATCATGAATTTCAGATTTGTAAAGAGTGCGAATTCAAATACAGAAATTAAATTGAGATTATTATAAATTCCAATTTCTTTTCAACGACCAAAATGAAACTCTAATATAAAACGTCTTAGAACTTCCAAGAACTTAAGCTGCAAGCACCAAAAATAACCAAGCTTGGACAAGAAAACTTCAAAATATATTCATTAAAACTAAAAAATGAAAATTAAGGTGACCTGCAACTCCCATTCTCTCTTTTTTCTCTCTACTCAGCTTTCTAAATTCGGCATTTTTTAATCCTTGAAAAAAATATTTTTAAACTTTACCAACGTCTCAAAATTCATAAAACACCGCTGTCCAGGCAAAAAAAGCTAAAAATTAACAAAGATTGTCAACATATCAGAACCCATGAGAAAACTAATCATGTTCACACCATAAACGCTGACTCTGAATTTATATGGGTGACATAGTGATACACTGACTCGCCCTTTGTATGTACATCCTCTCCTCCCAAACATAAACCAAGCCCAAAATATGTCCTCAATAGCAAATCTAAAAAATTCGGAAACAATCAAGGAAATTCACTCAATTTCAATAATAACTTTTGGTAAAGATATTTTAGATTTTGATAAGAGTCGTGTAGTTTATAAAGAAATTTGCAAAGTATTTAGTATGAATAATCTGGCGCAGACTCACAAAATTCGCAATGCTAGGGTCGAGAAACGTCAAAGTAATCTTCATATAAGTTTTTATTATCACAGTGTACTTTCCAAATATAAAAGCAAAGAGTATTCTGATAATGATTGTGACTAGAAAATGTTTATATTTTTACGTTATGAAAGAGGGAGTTTATGCAAGCACTTTATATTAAAGAGACAAAATAATGATTTAGGTGATTCTCTGTACATCGCAACATTCAATGTCCCTGGTATTTAAAAAAAAGGGTTTCACTTATAGACGTGAATTGATGTCTATAAGTGATACCTAGTTTTTTCTAAAAAAGTCATATCTATTCTTATTAATAATGACCACTAAGTTCTGTCATTCCTAGTATTATAGTTTATCTTTAAAACTAACTGCAAACATTCAAAACGACATTGACCAACCATTTGAATAATTCAGCAGAATACATATTGTTAACAGGCAAAAAACGCATGCCTTCACTCAGAGCAATAATTTTTTTGTTAATATTTCTTTGTAACAAATTTAAAAATGATCAAGTCAAAGAAATGATTTCTTGGGAGCTAAGAACCTATTTTCTTTGAATCTATTTTTCACATCCTAAGAAATATTTTATCATTTCTATTAAATAGATTCTTTGAAATAATAAATACACATTTGAATTAAGTCATTCATCAATGTATAGGCCAAGTAATTTACGTATCTTTGAGTTATAGAAATATTTTTTCCAGATAAACAATGGTTCAACAAAATTGAAAGAAATATTTATGCGAAGATAAAAGTTGACACGATTATTTCAATTTAATATTTATATATATTTAACAAATATTGTTTTGAATTGAATATTAATCTATTTCGTTGAAAGAAATAGTCGTTTGAATAAACAATCTGTAATTAATTAATTTGAACGAATATTTGTTCGAACAAAGAAACTACTTTTTTGAATAAATACATTTGCATTTCTTTAAAATCATGAAATCCGTTGGGTTAAATATTTATTTAGTTCATGAAAAAGAAATGGATCATTCGAAAGGAATAATTCTTTTAATTGATATAATTTAAGAATTATTGTTTAACCCGGGAAAATAAAAAAATATCATTAATAAAATAATATTAAATTATAATTATCACATTAAACTTTTTAACAAATGATACATTTAAATTGTTGCATTTGAAATATTCAAATTTTTTCAACAATGGTATTATTTGTTTAGGTCAATGGAATTTTTTTCAATTTAAGCTGCGTTTATTTTTATAAATTACGTTGTTTTTAAAATGATTCTGCCTTTTCTTTAAATCTATTAATATTTCATCAACCTTGGATGAATGCTTATTCTCAAAAAGATATAACATCTTAAGATCACAGTAATATTTTCTCGTATTAAAAACCCGTTTCTTTGTTACCAAGAAATATTTTGTAGAGTTACACTGGAACTTGGATTGACTATAATTCTATCTTGGTATGCAATTGACCTTGAAGCTATTTCCAGGGGCTTCAAACGTGAACAGTCTGGGCTGTGTGAACCATTTCCTAATATTACGCAGTATATGCGTGTGAGTACCCGGGCACTGCCCCTTTATCCAACGCTCCTGGTATTTCACGCTTGATTGAACACCCTCTCTCGACCCCGAGGGACTCCACTCTCAGCCCGAAACCGTTGCAGCAGCGCTTCTCGGAATTAGTGAATCCGAGCTAATTAAATCCAGGTCCGAGGGTACTTCAGTCGATGGACATTTATTTATTAGAAAAAAATCTTTTCTTGATTTAAAATCACATTTGAGTATATCAACTATTGAATTTTTGAGCACAAATATCATATTTATTTCAACCAATAACAACGTTCTTTCTCTTAGATATTATTTCACAGACTGAAAAAAATATTCATTTGCGAGAATAATATCATACCTTTGTTTTAGGTAAATCCATTTATGTGTATTGAAAAAACGTTTCATAGGACGTGTTTAGTACGATAATTTCTTTGAATCAAGTAGAATTTTCTTTGACACAAGATTTTCTTTTCTCAATGTAATAACAGATTTTTAATAAATATTGGAAAAATTATCGATATCTCTAATAGTTTTAAAACTTTTCCCGTTTATTGTATCTCCTAATTTTCTTTTTTTACACGGAATACGTGAAATTTAAGAAAAATATCCGAATCATCGAAAATTCCTTAAGACCTATCGGAAATCTGTTGCTGCTGACTTTTTGTTGAAACTTTATAACAGTCGGTTCGATAGATTAGAATGTATAGGTGAGCACCAATCGAAAATTGGTTGTTTTCACATGATTTTGTTTGTTTTATTCTCAGAGTTTCTAAGGCATTAACATAAAATCATACCTAGACTTATTTCTTAATGTTTGGTCAGTCAGCTGCCAAGTTTCATTAAAATCGGTTGAGAATTGCGCCGACAATCAACAAAAGGTAAAATATACATGATCATTCCAATTTAGGATTCTTGGTAGCTTTTTTGTACTTGGCGGCGATTCGTTATCGCGAATCTTGATAGAAGTAAACAGTCGTATTTTTCCTTGAAATTTATTTTCGCTAAATGACGAAAAATGGAAAGGAGGTGTTTGGGATCAGATTTATATCGCCAACTTTAATGTCAAGGTATGTACTTACATACAAGTGGCCATCTTCCGTACGAACTGCGCGTCTCGATCGAACGGATATAAACAGCCACCCGATAAATTGTCACGGAACCTGTCGATACGTCTGACTGTCCGTATATACCAAACAGGCAATTGGAACCGATCGCAACTTTGAAGCCACTCTTTGCAGCAGAAAAGGGTCGATACGGTGTGTTGCCGTTGCGATACTCCTCAGATAAATGACAGGTGAAAATACGGACCACAACCAGTGGGATTATTGCTACTTTATTAAGGCACTAGCCTTCGCGTCCTGGAATTATTATTTCTTAACATAAAAAATATGAACAATTTGAAAATCCATTATTAAACAAATTTTGAAATATTAGGAGTTTTGAACATTTTTAAAACAATAATTAATGATTTCCAATAAAAAGCACTTGGAATTAAAAAATGTATACGATTTTGAACTGAAAAAGTTTCAAATAAAACAATTTTAGATTAGGCAAAATTGTTAAGAAAAGGACAATGTTTCGAATTATATGAATTATATGAATATGAATTCGAGATATGAAATTTTTCCATTTTAAAAGATTTAATAGTGAAATTGTCCTGACATTTTTAATATTTAATTTTGATACTATCATGGAGTAGGAAGGATTTTAATACAAAAAATTTAAATCATTAGGGCTATCAATTAATAATTACTTTACAATATTAGCAGTTAAATTCTCAATATAAATCTAAAATTTTTCAGGGTGGCCTATAAAAACAAAAACAAAGTTCTGGTCATTTCGCGGTCATTCAACATTTTCCAAGTCATTAATGATGCTTATATTCAAAGGAAAGAGCATGAAATACCTCATCATAACTGCAGTGAACAGAACACTTTTTAAATTAATATTAAAGGAGTTAAATCGTCGAAGAAGAAAGTATCCACTCGAACACTACTGAATGCTTATTTTTACGAATAAATAATAAAATGATGATTTTTTAACCTAATGGTATATGAAGAAAAAAACAATAAACAAAGTAAAAAAGAACCCTTATTTCAAAAGAAGTCAAATTTATTTTTGACCTTGCTTTTGAAGCAAAGAAATTTAGTTTCAAGAACTCAAAAATTAAGCTATTTTACGATTTCACATTCAAAACCATAGTTATAAATCGAAATTATAGAAATTTCAGAGATGATGAATATAATTAATAAGCATTATATAATGTTGTATCAAATTTACCGATAAAATCATAATTTTTAAAATTCAGTAATTCTAATCTGAAGTGCATAATTAGGGGAAAGTCGGGTAGGCCCAGCCACATACGTTATTAAATAAATGTTACTTTTTACCATAATAAATCATCACCTTTTTCTTATATGGATGTCCAAAAATACCAATTAACAAGTATTGATTCATATTTTTTATCAGCTTAAAAGAAAATATATTTTAAACAGGTTTTGCGAGATTTTTGCTACAAAAAATTAAATTTCTATTTCATTAAATTGGGACAAACCATTTCATGAAATATTTTCAAAGCCACGTACATTTTTAGATTGTTTTTTGTTTAGATACATAGATGAACTTGGGTTATGTGATCTGTAATTTTTATTTATTAATATTAAATATTTTCTTAGTCATTGCGATTTTTCTTGTCCTCAACATTTTTAAATCTTGAGTTCTACACTTTGCCTTATCTAGAAAAGTTAAATGATTATAACTAATAATAACATTAATTTACGAAAAAATAATAAGTATTTTGCAGGAAATACAAGTGATGGTACACCAGACGCCGTGACAAAAAAAAACTTAAACCAATTGGAAAAAAATACTACCCCTAAACGCAAAAAACTATCCTTGATATTGGTTGAAATATCAAATTAGGCATTGTAAAAATATTACACGCAATTCTTCGTATATTGAAGTGTTTAGATGGCCTGCTACGATATTGGAAAGTGGAACATATGATATTTTAAAATTTAACTTCCTCATACAAAGGGTAGTTTTTCACGATTAGAAGGAGCATTTTTGGTCTTATTTAATCTAGTTTTTTTCTTTAACGCTTGGTATCACTCATTCAATCATTTTCGGGTGGTTTAGGCCCTAAGACCGCAGTTTAATCTTTTTTTTTTTTTTAATCAAACAAAAATACACATTTATTTTTTCACCAAATGGAACAAGTTCAGGGGGTGTGTGATCAAATAAAAAAGTATTGGGCTTTTAGGACACCCTTTTGCGAAAGCATTAAATTGACGAAACATCTTCGACAACAAGCTTCGGAAATTAACATTCTGAAGATGTCCGAAATTTATGTTTTAGAGAACCCATTTTTTTTATGTATAGGGTGACCAGATGATCTACGTGTAAACCCTAGACAGTTTCTTCACCCTTTCTACCCTGAAAGCAAGTGACCTAACGTAACCTATTATTTGAAATAAATCACCTATACTTTATCTGGAAAAATATGTTTTTTCATGTAAATAATAGTTAACGAACAGATACTTATCATAGCAATAGTTTTATTACAAAGTCCAGGTTGTTACAAGATTTTATTTAATCTTTTCTTGCGCTGAATACAAAATTTATTTATATTTTTCGGAACCGCTGATTTTTCGCAAAAGAGACAAGTTTTCAGGTGACAATAAATATTTTTTGAACGATTCTCAACAAAAATCTGAAAAGTTGAATTATACGGTCAACATGTGCCGAACATTTTCTGGGGTGTTATTGTCGGTAAAATAGATTTCATAAGATTGTGAAATATTTTTAGATTTAATCGATTTTTACGAAAACCTGGGCATTTCAAATGAAAACCGGGACGCTGCCTAATATTGTGGAAAACCGGGACGCCGAAGTAAGCCTTCTAGTAGCTGCACTATTAAAAGATATATTAGTTTGGAAATCATTTCTCATGGTTGTCTGACGTTTGGCACCAATGGTTTTTAAATTTATGGACATTTTTTGGTTTAATTCAAGAAAACAAAATATGCTCGCGATAATTGAAGCAGGGTAAGCTAAATAAAAAGAATTCCTCATCTTTCTTATTAAAATTAGATTTCGGTTAAATTGGCCGAATTGGATATATGTTATAGAACTACAAAATGTGTCAAATTGAGTCAATGTAACCGAACCCCAATTACTATAATAAGGAGCGTAATTTTTAGACGTTCCTTTTTAGACTAAATTGAGATTTCTTAAAAAATCTTAGTCTCTCGTTTTCTTACTTCTATTTCACTGAAAAATTTCAGATTTTGTAATTTCTTACCGAAAATTTGGAATTGAAATGTTTTGAAATATTTTTTTTTTAAGATTCAAATTAAATTCATAAAATAGACTAAAAATTCTATTTCTTGAAGCTCTATGGTCATTTTAGAATTTCAAAAAATATTCAAAAAGTCGAGTATTAGAAACACTATTATAAAATTTAGAAAAAATGTACTAGTGCTACTACAAATATATTCCTATTATTCTGTTAATTAGTGTTATTTTTCTTATGGAATTAATAGAATATTAACTTTATATGACTTCCTTGACTGGTCGATCTACACACAAAGACAAAATTTGGTCACTTTTGGTTCTTGGAATTGAAAGCTACACTCAGAAAAAGGTTCTTCAATTGAAACTGTTTTTTTTTTCAAATCGAAAAAAATGTTTTTACGAGTGTAAAAGACTTTTGTTATCAAAAAGATGTGGTTCTTTTTCTTGAAAATTGTATTCTGCCAATTACAATTTTGCAGAGGACATCTAAATGTCTGGAATATTTCATGCCGTGTTTTATTTAAAGGAATAAAGTGAAAGCATCTGAGGAATCAAATTATAAACATTTAATCAATGCTTTCGATCACCGCTTCTATTAAGCGATTAACCTCCCGTCACAGGATTGAACATCATGATTCCGTGGTCGTGCACTTCGATACTCTCCAAACCGTTTACAAACAATTAAGTAATGATTCACAGATGTCACCTATACATTAGAATGTATAGTAAAATTACGTGTTATAAACAAACGCATGCAACATTGTAACATTGTAAGATTCGAACATCGTGATGAAGCTTGTCACGTTATGACCGTCATTAGTTCTTCCGCGCGTCGTTATAAAGTGTATACACTTTATAACATGTTGTGTATAGTTGTGCATAGTGCATCTACTATGCACAACTGCGAATCGATTTAAGATAAAATCCAACTTTTTAGTGTGCTATAACATTCCATAAGGCGTCAATAGAATAGTAGAAATTATTATTACTTATTATCTTTTCGAGTATTTTTGTCTTATGCCTTTTTCTACCATGTTAAAGTGATAGTTTATTAGTACATATACGTCAGTTTGACATCTCATGAAATTGTCTTCAGCATGCGGTTGTTTCCCTTGATTTTCAAGTTATTGCGGGCTTAAGGTTTTTCGATAATAGCTTAGCCGATAGAGAACAAAATATTAATGTTGAAGTTTAGGTGTAACGTTAGTATTTCTACCAGCAACCTACAAATTGAATGTAAAAAAAGAAAGTTTTGTAGAGGAAAACAAAGCTATTAAAATAAGGTCTGAAATAGGTAATTGAAAAATAGTGTCGGGTAGCTAAAAAAACTTGTGATATCAGAGCTAAATATTTTTTGAGTTGTTCATTAGAATAATTTCAACATAGGCGAATTCAAAGCGAAATTTCCTAATATTTTGAATCATCCTACTTAAAAAGTTGCGGATTCAGTTTTTGCCAAATATTCATCTTTAAAATAAATAATAATAATTAAAACGGCCACAGGAAATGTACTGAAACTTTCCGTCGATAGTGTACGTTTAATATAATAGCGTTCAACATAATATAGAAAATTTCACGGTTTAGATACTTCAATCGACTGCAAAGCGCGAAACACGTGATGAGAGTGTGTTCCTTAAAGCTAAAGGAGGTTTAACAAAAGAGAAATCATAATCACCAAATTACAGTTGCCAATGGTTTGGCCTTTATTTTAAAGGTTCATGCAAAAATGTAGGAAGTACAAAGACCGAGAGGTTAGCACGAGATCCGACAGACGCGTGATCTGGGCGCGCTCAAATTTGAGAACCATGTTTGCCCGCCCAGCAGCAGAGAGATTTGTTAAGTTGCTTTTTTATAACGAATTTGAACACACAAAAGAACGATCAAGAGTTAGACGCATGAATATTCTCCAAAATTAACTTGTCTTTCTCGCAAACAAAAGTGAAGGGAAGCAGAGCATTTGATGAAATATTGATGCGCTTCGGCTTATAGACCAGAACAGCAATTTTTGAGTGCAAATAAGTGGGTAATGCTGAGAAGGGATTGAGGAGCGATATGAATCAAAAAGAACGATTTCGTGAACGTTCGAATCGCTACATCGGCGAACGTAGGTCGTGATTTCCGGGGTTTCCACTTTGGATTCTCTCACGCGTATACAAGCGCAGTGCCACTTGCGCAATTATTAATGGCTCATTCGCCTGGTTTTCTCCTTCAGCCGATGAGGCGCCACTCGTGCCAAAAGTTTTAAGCCACTACCGTACCGTGTGTGCGAAAATACATTATATCCGCGTACACGCAGGCTAGCTCAATATAAAAGGGTGACTTTTTCTCGCGTATCCATTCAAATCGTGCATGGCAATGTAGGTACATCGGTCATCCCCCTTTTACTCGTACGTACAGCACCAAGTTGCTCCTTTGAGCCGCATGCTCGAATATATATACAAGAAGCCATAATGTAATGCGACTTTCAAGAAACTTCGCATGAGGATCGCGGGAGGAGAGAACATGCACAAGCCATGGAAAGACCAAAGTCACAACACCATCACTGTGTATAGGTACATGGAGCGCAAGTTCGCGAGAGGAGATCTTCGTAAGCTGTAAGTTGACACCTTTTGGATGAACCGGGACGTAGGATACGCGTTGTTACGGCGAAACTTTTGACACGCTTCCTAGGAAAAGTGCAAGACACCTAACACCAATGCTTTTGATTTATAAGAGGAACAGATATTTAATACTTTTTTTTAATACGATACGAAGGTAAACCATCTGTGTTTTAACATTTCACACGATCTCTAATATTTATAGTGACTATCCGTCCTGGATTGTCCCGTGTTTAAAAGTTTAATGGCAGTCTGGTGTCATTTCTGACCCAGGTCTGGCGCTAGATTCAACTCATTTCTGCAGAAGTGAATTTTTTTGCGGGTAATTTCTAAGTTGATAAAGTTCAATTTTTTCGCAGCAAAAGAAAACAAGATTCAATAGAGTTGACGTGGTAACTATTTCCCATGTGCTAGGTAAATCTTAACTCGTGAAGGTAGTTTTTGTTGCAGGTAAAGATTGCTTTGAAATCGTTGTAAAGATTACATTTTGTTTTTTCTGTGTGACTTTATATATACCGTCTCTGTTACAGGATGTCTAAAATTATGGAAAATAAGAAATTCACACTATCGAAACAAAAACTTTTCTCTTTGTACCTTGACATTCTGGTCTGATCCAGGTTTAACGCTACATAGTTAGTCAAGAACAAAAACGTTTAGGTTCGGTGTGAAAGGTCTGGTCCGGCCCAGGACTGGCGCTGATCAGCTATCCAAGAACAAAAATAGTTCCAAATTCCATAAGATTATTTTTTTCACGTATTTCGAAAAAAGTTAAAAAAGAAAGTATAGTCTGGTCCAGGTTTGGCGCTGATCAGCTGAATACACTTATAGTGTAAAAAAATAAATTTTCCAAGTCGTTAAAAAATAAAGGGAATCTAGTCAGTGGCCGACCATACGATCTGGCCTGGGGCTAGCCAAAAAAGTTATACTTTTGGCTAGGCCAAAGCCAGACCATCTGGTCAGCGTCAAGACTGAAAAGTAGACCTGATTTACTACCACCATGGGACATTTCCCGAAATCAGCCGATGGAAATCTGGTCACAATACTAATATTTTCATCATTTTTTTTGCACATCACTCGCAATTATATAAAAACTCTTTTAAAACAAAAACATTTCTGGTGTCCCAAAAATCCTGGGTTTTAGTATAACTGAGTGATTGCCAAAAAGTCGATTATTTTAGACAATGAGATTTCCAAGCAAAAAAAACTTTCCAAACCGGCCAAAACGTTTTAATTTTTTGATTAGATCTAACAGGTAATTGTTCTTGTGATAGGTGCTCTCGGAGGTGGGAAACTATCACTGGTTCGTAACCTTATAGCCATACCCGCGTGCCAAAAATATGCCAACTTTCTAAGTCTAAATCAGTAAAGAGTCTCTAATTGTCAGTGAAATCTCATTGATTTAAATAGCTAGAATCCGGTCACTGACAACCAGTGGAAAGTTACTTATTCATTAAGTGAAAGTTTCACCTTTGAGAGTTGGCAGCACTGCACCACGTGAATTAAGCAATCATAATAAAATAAGATTTTAGTAGATTCAATGAAATAATCATAGTAAAATCTTAAAACCCATAAATGTGATCAAATATTAAAAATTGTGAAAAGATTTGATGCTTCTAAGTGACAAAAAAACATCACATATTTCTTTTTCAAGATTCGACTGTCATGTACACAACCGTCAAGTAAATACTTTTTATACGAGTGACAGTAAATTTTTCCCTCAGTAAATTCAGCAAACTTATAGTCCGAAAATTTACAAATTTATTTCATAGAAACATTATTTTTGCTTCCTAAGTAAAAGAATAACAACAATGCTTTACTTTAAAACTTACAGGTTATTTATCGTATGATTTACTCTGGTGTTACTAAATTGATTAGTGAAAAGTCCGGATTCACTGATTAATCAGTGAAATGTCCAACTGCTATTAGAATCAGTGATTTTTGCACTGATTCATATTCAGAGAGAAGGTACTTGCGAGATGGCTGCAGAAAGCTGACATCCTTGGGTCACTTCGTGTCCTCAAGACATACGAGGGTTTCGCCGGCCTGTCGTTGTGATTTCGTCGTGTCCTGTGACCATCCATCTCACGGTTGTGAGACGTGGCCATGAGTGGGATGTACCGCGAGATTTGTAAAAAAGTGGTGACTGGATCCTTCACTACGACAACGCACCTACCCATTCATCGCAGCTTATTCAGTAATTTCTGATGAAACACGGCCTTACAAAATTTTGGCAACCTGTATTCCTGTTATTCCTGGCTGTCTTCCAAATTGCAGCATTCCCTTAAAAAAAAAAAAAACCATTTCAAGACGTAGAGAAAATAAAACAGAATTCAACGAAGTAGCTGTCAGCTATTCCGAAAGCTGACTTTGAGGAGTGGTTACGAAAGTGACCGCCATTGACCAGAAATCAATCTTACTCCTGGTACACCGTAGGATCTGGTACTTTGCGGACAGACCTCATATTGCATAATTTTCCGATAATTGAACAACAAATAATTGTATCAGTAATTATTAACCATTTCATATTTTCGTTTATAAACTTTGCAAACTTCAGTCAATCATTATTCATTAGACGTAATATCTCGACAAAATTTTGTCCAGTTGTGTTGAATATTGTTCCAAAAATTGTGACCAAGAGCTTTACGATCTCTGGTTGTTACAATTTCCAATAAATTCAAATGAACTACTCCACAAAGTAACCTACTTTTGCACAGTTTCCCCTATATCAAAAAAGGAAGATCATCTTATTTGTTACATTTGTAACTTATTTCCAAATTAAAATGAATAAAGCATCAGTTTACGTCATCATATAAAATTTAGCTACTTCTACGTCTCATCTGTGCCTGATTTGGGCCTTGAGAACATCCCATATGTAGAAAATAAATAAAAACGATTCTAGGTTTTAAAATTTGTTCTTTAATCAACTTTCTTTTCGACGCTTCGGCACAGAATGTGGGCCTTTTTCAGAAAAATTCCTTCTCTAAAAATTATCAGCAGTTTTTTGTGTATTCTTTAATTATTTGTGAGAGTCATGAACTTTATAACTATAAATTTTTGTCATTACTTGTGCTAAGTATGTGGAGTCAAACATGAAGACAAAAGTACAAACAATGTCAAACATTAGACACTTTATTTGAGAAATATAAATAGTCCATTTTTTGTTTAAAAATTATATATAATAAAACTGTTTTTTCTCTTTCTTTTGTTGTAACTCTAAAAAAGATTTTTCTGAGAGGCTCCAACACTATATAACAATTACATTTTTGGATTTGAGAAAAGAACAAGTGTAATTGTTAAATACATCTGTCAACAAACAACACTATATATATAATTAAAATCTAAAGTTTAACAACCACCGCAGGGTCCCACTGGGTGCAACTGTCATGTAAAAAATGACATCGGTTCCCAGTAGGATCGCAGTAAATCCCATTCATGGCCACGTCTCACAACCGTGAGATGGGTGGTCATAGGACATGACGAAATCACAACGACAGACCGGTGAAATTCTCGTGTGTTTTGAGGACACGAAGCGACCCAAGAATGACAGCTTTCTGCATCCATCTCGCAAGTGCCGTGGCATATTTATATATATATATATATATATAATGTACATATGGTTTTAGCGCTTCTTTTCGCCGCATGCGTACTGACGTCGAGTCGAAATTATTGTTAGAGAGAGAGAGAGAAAACGATATCGTCCACACTCTAAATTTATTGGACGTGCCATGTATTGTGAGGTATAGGCAGTTAGCAATATAAGAGTATTACATATATGGGATGAATAGACTGAAGGATGACATGCTGGACTACTACGATGCACAGTGGTATGGAATAGTAATTTACTGTTCATAATCGACCACAGATCGTATTTTTTAACCGAAGTAAAAGTTTGTTTTATAGAAATGTTTAGCATTACATTATTAAGAGAACTGTGGTTTGCGTTTTGTTAATTTTTCACGGAGCAACAATATATAAACAAATAAAGTGACAAAATTGTCTCCAAAGGCTTCTAGCTTTCTAACTGATACGTAGCTATATCAAACATAAATAATATAGATTGTCAGTAACAATTTCATTAAACAAATGTTCAAACCGGCCGATTTCTCGTAGAAAAAAATTATTTTTTCTTTAATTATTGTTCAAATGACATTTCATGAGATGATTAATCAACGAAATTGATTAAAAAATAATGTATGATTGTTATAAACATTTTTCAAAACAAAAACTAAGCTTTATCATTTTTACATACAGAGAGACATTTTTTTCACCGAAATTATCCGAGAATAAACTTACAGTGATTCAAAAAGTGTACCCAGCGGGCATAAAATTTGGCGATGTCTTTATGACATCGTTACGACATCTTTACGACAACTTTACGACATCCTAGCTGAATTGTAAAATTGAACTAACTATATTGATTAGAAATTAATATCACTTTTAATAGAGATGGGACGGTCAGTACTTCGTCTATTACTTGTCCTCCTACAGGAGGGTCCTCCTGCTTATCGGAGCACACTCAAACTTCGGCTCCTGCTTCCTCCGGCCGCCGGAGGAAGCATTAACTTCGTCCGGATTTCTACGGTGATTTTTATTCTCCTGCAAAGACCGGCGTCATGTTCCTGATGCCCTGAAACTTTTTTTTCTGCATCTTCTGATTCTTTTTTTCTAACACTTTATTTTTTTTCGTATTGAGTTCAGAATTGAATGTCAGTAATTCAAAATTGAGAAAATGAGAATTTTTAATGCTTGAAATAATGAAATTATATTTTGCGTTTAATTTTTGAGGTAATTTTCGAATAAAATATAAATTATTTATTGTATTCAGATAATAATATACTAGTGTAATGAATATAATTTTTTATTTTTTTAATAATTATTTCAATATTTTCCTTAAATCGATTGTTGATAGTTGCGATTTGAGATTCACACCCAAATCACAAATGCGTCTTTCTCTGCGTACATTATTACATTATTATGGTACATGATTGATTGCAGAGTTAAAGAATGAACAGTACTGTACTAAATATTGCTTTGTATACTAATTTTAATGACAGATTCGCATTTTACAACATTTTTCTCCTCAATCATTATCTATTATATGAAAAATAGGCAAAAGTCAATAAAAATATTAAAATATGGCCGAAAAATTAATATCTAATAAAGCACAGTAATATTATATTGTTTTTATTATCACAATATAATGAATTATTGTAAATAATTATTATTCATTAATTTCATTACAATTTAAACGTGAAACGTTAAGCGAATTAGCGAAACATGAAGATTACGAAGATTATTTAACGCGTAAAAAAATGAATCCAACAGTGACATTTTTCAATCGTCTTTAAATTACGCCTCAAAAAATTCAGTGACGTCCATGTGTCAACATTGTCTGAGTGTCATGAAATCTGAAAATGGAAAAATTACCAAATTTATATATGGGTCATTCCTAATTTTTTTTTTAATTCCAGTCGAAATTCTGCGTGACTATGTCAGCGACTTAGCTGGCGATTTTTTTGCCTAATACTGGACCCCTCCCCCCCACACCCCAACCCAAAAACGAATTATTAGATTTTTCGAATGAGAACTTCAAGTGATTTAAAAAAAAAAATTTCGTCAGTTTAACTTACCTTTTCAAACCGGCGTACGAAAGGCAATTCATAACCCATTTTAAAATTTAATGGCTGAATAAAAAGTTTGTGTATAAATTCACTCAATTTCACCAAACTCGAAAGAGCTGCCAATTTCTAATTTTTAAGTTCAACGATCTCACTTTTGTATAAAGTTATAAGGTATAACATACTAAATAAAAATTCCATGGAAATAATTTTAGTGAAGCCTTTGCTTTACTTTTAATTAAAATTTCGGAGGCTAAAAAAGCTACTTTTCATCAAATTTACAATTTTCACATCGATTTAATTGCTATCGTTCAAACTTTATATTTGCGAATACTAGCACCAATTTTTGGCACCCTTCTCTAGTTTTTATGAAATAATAAGAAAATAGAGATACATTGCAATTAGTATTTGTTTTTTTTTTAAATTGTGGAGACATTTTTGCCAATGAATTTTTAATCTAAAGCATCGTATGCAGTTATTGACACCCCCCTGTCAAGGATTGGATTGTATGTTCTTGCAATGATTTCTATTCTTGGCAATCGGACAAAGTATGGTTATGTTCGTTTGTTGTTTTGTAAAAGTGAGAATGAAAGACCGAAGTAAAGGTAAACACGATATTTTAAAGTAAATTACTGGAGCTGTACTTAAAAGAATTATGTACGTAAATATATAGTGATGTCTGTTATTTAGGAATAAGAGTAAATTCGCTACTTAGCGATGTAGATGTAACCACAAGTCGGTCTAATACATCACTCACAACTAGTCCGTCCAACAAAAATGACTGTGATTTACATTTAGAAAAAGAATCTTCAGATGTAATTGTTAACACTTCTGGAAATGTGTTAAATAGCGATAAGACTGATTCAAATAGTGTAGAGAGAAAAGAAGTGTTTTGTAACCACATTTCAAGTCAGTATGCAATTCATGGAACATTACATGAACCTATAGATTTGAGTTGTAAAGCGATTTCACCCAAAAATGTATAAGAAATAGCTTTAAAATGTGTAAAAAACGGAAATATAAAAGATTATTTGCGTTATCCTCTAACCCCAAAACGAAAAGGAAGGCAAGTGAAGAAAAAAGTCATCTATGCTTTAACATCTCAAGCATGGAGAGATGAGGAATTAGGAAAATTCAATTGTAAGAAGATAAAGCTAAGATTAAGGAAGCTAAAAAGCAAGAATGAAAACGGCGTAAATACATTTTAGAAAAATCCAACGAAGATACAGGCCAAAAGTTAAAAACTAAAGAGACTAAGAACAACAAAAAAACAATTTTCGAATATTGAAGATCCTACTGACTCTGCTATAGGAGTTACTAGAAAAAGGAAGTTTAAAGCCAAAGACGCTAATAACAGATAAAATCAATTTTTGAAAAGTACCGATCCAACTGATTCTTCTGAAACAGTCAAAATAAGACAAGGACCACCACCTAAGAATTCGGAATAGAGAGAAGCTGATGATTAAGCAATTTAAGCCAGGCTGTTTGTTTCAAAATGAAAAATAATTTATAAAAAATGTTTCTCTTCCAAGAATTGGGTCAACCCTTGCCAAGAATTTCGTCAACCTTGCCAAGAATTGTATTTTTATGCTAACGAGCTTATTTTAATTATTTTTGCAGTTTCTAATAAATATTAAGTTTAACAAAGCTCAGCATTTAATATCCTATTAAATTTTCTTCGTATATATTATTATTGCATTTCTCACACAAACAATTTTTGACATTAATTTCTTTCTCAAAGCCTGAAGTTCACCTTAACCTGCTAACAAGTGGGTACCGTACCCTATCTGCAAATTCATACATTCAACCTTGTGTATAGAAGCATTTGGGGCTTGTCTGTGCATTTTAATATCGGAGGTACAATGACTTTTTGCAACAACCTCTATTTCACGGCTTTCATGATTCATTTTGAAATATTTTGCTTTTGTATAATTATATTCTGCAGGACAATTGTGTATTTCGTAAAAATACAACTTTTTTCATTCACAACATTTTTTGTTAAAATCATTATTTTTCGAATAAAATCGACGAGAAATGAAAATCACGCTGATTTTTCATGATTTTCATTTAAAAAAACGAACAATACCATGAAAATTATTCATTTCAGAGAAAAATATTGTGTATAAAAAATGTAGATCTTAATAATTTAAACATTTTTTGTTGTAAAACATTGTGAATTTATTTGTCTATATTTTAGGAGTGCCACTAGTTTTTACGCCGAAAATAAAACGTTCCTTGTAATTTTTCTTATTTATGGAGAAAGGTGTTGATTGTTCATAATACACTATTATAACAGACTTAAAGATCTTGAAAAACTACTCGGTTTTTTTGCGTATTTTTTTGTGATGAATGTTTGGAAAAAAATCCAGATATTAATAAAAAATAATGTTTTTTTATCTATCTATCTACGGGGCAGAATACGTCTAGTGTTCCCAACTAAAATTGTTGTTTTTTTCTCGGCTTGAAACTTGGCTGAATTATAGTACTAGTAGACCTACATTAATTTACTAAACCATATGTCCATTTATAAACTGGTTATCAATATACAGGGTCTGAAATTTTCACTTTTTCACATTCACGTTAGTGTAACTTCTTTTAGGCTAATCTGATTGGACTTTTATAACAGTGTTTTGGGAAGCACGTTTTATATACGTTAAGACTATGCTAACGAATGAAAAAAATTTTCAAATCAAAATTAAAATTGATTTTTTGAAAAAACGCCACTTTTAATTTTTTTTATTAAAAAAAAGCTTTTTATACTCTCTAAATTCATGTAGAAGAAAAAGTATGATGGAAATATTTCCTTGGTCAAATTGAGATTTTTACGCTCAAGGGTACCAAGTTGTGATTAAATAATATACACTCACACAAAAAATCATCCCAAGATAGATAAATGTAAGCTTAGAGGTACGTTAGAACTAAAAGTATTCTTTACCGGGCGTTGCATAAGTCGAATGTGGTACCCTCAAGCGTAAAAATCTCAAATTTCCCAAGAAATTATTTCCATCCTACTTTTTCTAATACATGACTTAAAAGAGTGTATAAAAAGATTTGTTTTAAAATAGAACAAAAAATTTAAGTGGCGTTTTTATCTTCAAAAAATAACTTTTTATTTGTATTAAAAAAAAAGAAAAATTCAAAATGGAAAAAAATGATTATGATAGTCTTAAAGTGCATGAACAGATCTTTCCAAAACACTGTAATGAAGTTTCAATCAGATTACGATAAAAGAAGTTAAACGTGAAGGTGAAAAAGTACCTGAAAAAGGGAAAATGCAGGCCCCTGTATATTGACAAACGGTTGATGAATGACCTATGGTTTGGTGAATTAATATAGGTAGACTAGGACTAAAATTCAGCCAAGTTTCAACCCGATAAAAAAATGAATAATTTTAGGTGGGAATAACTGACGTATTCTGCATATAATGAAACATCAATTATCCGAGATTTGTCCAGAAAATTGCTTTTATTCCTTAAAAATCAAATTTATTAACATATATCTACGGATAGAAATTATTATATTAAAGAAACATCAATTGTCACAGAAGCGAGATCGGGTCAAGTGACAAGCAGCCAATCACATTTCGGCATGTCACGTTGCGGGAAGTCACATTTGCAGCACGTCAAATTCGCGGCAAGTCATATTTAAACCACATAAAAAAAATTAGAGAGTCACATAAATAATTTAGGTCGCATCCTTCTACCCTCTTCCACTTCCTGATGTCTCGTCGGATACGAGCAGTTTGTCAGGTATTCCTGACCCAGAGAAGCACTAAAGTTAAAAATGAATTAATTGCCTGCGAAAAACTGTAGGCAAGTTGCCTTTATTCTTTAAAAATTAAATTTATTTGTGGGTGCGTCAGCGATAATCAACAGTTTCTCACTGACCGATCGAGCCTGCTCAGCTATCTCCCTATTTCTGTCAAAAATCCACCCAAGCCCGGCGAGGTAGATACTTTTTGGAGAGAGGTTTACATGATCCCCACACGAAAATTGAATGAAGACACCGAGAATATCCGCTTCAAGGAGCTTTGCAACAAACTCATAATATCTGAGGATGAATGTCCATCAATCACTCCCGAAGAGGTGAAAAAACCACTTAGGCGCATGAAGAACGTTTCCGCTGCAGAAGCAGATAGTATCAAGGGCAGAAGTTCACTTCTACACACCAACATCTGGCCCGCATCTTCACCTCATATTTACCAAGTGTGTCTGCAAAGAAGCAGTAGTCCTGGGTACCTCTGCGGCGACACTAATCATCGCGAGCATAAAGTCATTCATGTATTTTATATTGATGACCTGAAAATCTATGCTTCTAGTGTAAGCCAACTTCAGAGTGCTTTAAGTGTCGTCGAGGAGTATGTAGGGAATATTGGTACGGGCTTTGCATTGGACAAGTGTGCCAAGATAAATCAGAAGCGAGGACGAATTACTGGCGTTCCCGGGGACCCTAAGCTTGTGGATATGAGTGTTATTAAACACATTGACTCTAAAGAGACCTATACCTAGCTAGACGTCCCTGTGAGCCACATTCAGGACATAGCATTAGTGATGGAGTCTCTCCGAAGTTCCCGGTTCTCATTGTCCTAATCTACTCGTTTGGGGTAGTTCCATGTGCGGAGCACGAGCTCATGACCCTCGACATTGTCACTCGTAAGATAATACATATGCAGAAGAGCTTGCGTATCAATTCGTCCGTTCCGCGATTGTACATCCTGCGCCGTCAAGGCGGGCATGGGCTTTTAAATCACCAATGTCTTTATAACCAAATTAGGCCGGATACAGCTTACATCGTCGCAAAAGAAAGAGATCCTCTCCTAAAAATGGTCAGGAAACACGAGATGATTGGCAAATGAGAGTTCCTTTGCAAAGCCGCGGAGCAGGCAGCCGATATCCTTGGCCTAAATCTTAACATCAGAAGAGAGGAATGTGCATTGCTCCATGTAGATCCCCAAGTAAAGAAACCAGAGCTTAAAAACTTCTGCCAAAAGCTCCTTGACAAGAAAATGCATGGAAACTTTTACGGAAATGTAGAAGATCAGCCCTTGTCGGTGGAGCTAACTTTTACTTTCGTCAGATCATCTGGACCTAATTTAGTCACAGAGGGTTTCGTGTGCGCGTGCCAGGACGGTATCATTTTCACTTTAGTATACCGTAGCCGCATTTTACCAAGACTTCCAAGACTTCGAGACTGCAACATCACTTCCACGGAGAAGGATAAGGAGGAGAGTTATCAAGACTTTAAAAGGGAGCTGCAACGAATGTACCCAAAATATTCGGTTAAAGCAATTATCCCTATGATCGGTGCTCTCGGAGGTGCGAAACTATCATTGATTCGTAACCTCAAAGTCATACCCGCGTGCCAAAAACATGCCAAGGCACTTGCGAGATGGATGTATAAGGCTGTCATCCTCGGGTCGCTCCGTGTCCTCAAGACACAGCAGAGTTTCTGTGGCCTGTCATGCTGATTTCGTTGTATCCGGTGACCACCCATCTCATGGTAGTCAGACGTGGCCATAGGTGTAATTCACCACGGTTCGTCTGGGACCCAGTGTCATTTTCATAGATGGCAGTTGCTCCTAATGGGACCCTGCGGTGGTTGTTAAACAACAAAATTATATATATATATATATAATTGAAAAAAGGATTTAATAGCCACTGCAGGGTCCCACTGGGAGCAACTGCCATCTAAAAAAAGACACCGGCTCCCAGTAGGACCATGGTAAATCACATTAATGGCCACGTCTCACAACCGTGAGATGGGTGGTCACAGGACACGACGAAATCACAACGACAGGCCGACGAAACCCTCGTTTGTTTTGAGGACACGAAGCGACCCGAGGATGACAGCTTTCTGCATCCATCTCGCATGTGCCTTAGCATATTTTTGGCACGCGGGTATAGCTTTGAGGTTACGAACCAGTGATAGTTTTGCTCCTCTGAGAGCACCTATCACAAGGAAAATTACTTGTACCGAATATTTTGGGTACAGTCGTTGCAGCTTTGAAGGTCTTGATACCTTTCCTCCTTTTCTTTCTTCTTGGCAGTGATGTTGTATTAGGAAGAAGCCGAGAATTTGATCACGAATATAGTTCGTTTCTCGAAGTCTTGAAGAACGTTGTCAGGCCTCGAGTGTCAAAAGGAGACTGCTCTCAGAAAATCGCAGTTCCAGAAAATTTGGAACTTCTCGTTTTGGCGAAATGGCTCTATCTCCTTTGGAGCATTCGGCAGTATAGGTTCGCGGCCAACAACGTAGCAGCGACAAAGATGGTAATAAAGCACTTTGAGGGCCGCATTAAGTCTGTAGATATACGTACGTTCCGCGTGGGTTGAACACCCAGATAGTATGTGTTCTAGGTACTCAGGTGTGCATGACACGCTCTGCTCCTATCGCTGGGAACTTCTTGACATAAAATGCGGTTACGGTATACTCAAGTGAAAATGATGCCGTCCTGGCTAGCGAAAATAAAACCCTCTGTCTCGGCCGCTTGCTACGCGGCTTTGTGAAGGAATGCTCCTTTGCTAATTATCTCGTGGTTCCTGACCATTTTTAGGAAAGGATCTCTGTCATTTGCAACGGCATAAACTGTACTCAGAACAATTAGGTTATGAAGACATTGAAGATTCAGAAGTCGGTGTCCGCCTTGCCGGCGTGAGATTTATAATCGCGGAAGAGAAAGATTGATATGCAAGCTTTTATGCACATTCATGATCTTACATGTGGTGATTTCAAAGGCCGCAAGCTCGTTCTTCGTCCAATAAATCACCCCAACAGTAGAGTAGAACCACGACGGCGAGCATGTTAGTCGCAGATGCCTTGTTCAACGCCGACAGATTGGAAGACCGACTCTGTCGAAGAAGTTGCTTGTATCTGCTTCGGAGAGACTCCTTTACTGATGTTACGTCTTGAATGCGGCTCTGTAGCACGCCCAGGTATCTGTAGGTCTCTTCAGTGTCAAGGTGTCTAATAAAACTTATATCCACAAGCCCAGGGTTCTTGAAAACACCACTAAGCTTTCCTCGCTTCAAGTTAATTTTCGCACACTAGTCCAATCCAAAGTCCATCTCAATCTCTCCTGTGTACTTTTCGACGATATTTATAGCAGCTTGAAGTTTGCTTTTAGCAGAGGCATAGATTTTCATCTCATCCATATAGAATATAATGAGACAACTTATGCTCGCGCTAATCACTGTCGCCACAGAGGTATCCAGAAGAATTTCGTAGATAGAGACAGAAGTATGATGCAAAAAGCAAAGGATTCAAGGTATCGCCCTGGAAACCGCCCCTCTGGAGGGTAACGTTGTTCGTTGTCACACGATAATTTCCAGATGCGATAGCAAATCTAGTTTTCCAAAGGGGCATCAATCTCTCTATGCATCTTACAATGTGTGTATACATCTTTAAGCCTTCCAACAGACAGATGATAAGTCTGTGAGGGGTTCGATCAAAAGCTTTTTGGTAGGTCATCCAGGTTATTGACAGGACGCGTTGATGGGCTGCAGCGTCTTTACTAACGCACCTGTCAATTAGCAGGTTCTCCCAACCGCTTGCTACACCTTTTTTTGGGCCACGTTGTTCGTACATCTTTCGCCACACAGGCTCTATTCTTCGTACAATTCTGCTGTTCAGGACAGCTGTAAAGATCATATACAGTGCGTTCAAACAAGTTATTGGCCTGTAGTTCTCTGGGTTGGACAAGTTGCATTTTTCGGTAGGAGTATTGTGCGTCCTAACACCAGCCACTGCGGCATGGGCATTTTTCAATTCCAATATGAGGTGAATATGCGGGCTAATTGTTCGTGTGTAGAATTTAATTTCTTTCACCAGAAGTTCTTGATCCCGTCTGGTCCTGCAGCAGAAAAGTTCTTCGTGCCTTTTTACTTTCTTTACCTAGTACTTGCTCTACTTTCTTTACCTCTTCGGCAGTGATTGGTGGACATTCCTCCTCTGGTTTTATAAGGTTGTCGCAAAACTCCTTAAAGTGGATAATTATCAGTATCTTCTTTCAACTCCAGTACTTTTGGGATCTCGTATACCTCTCTCCGAAAAGTCTCTACCTCGTTGGGCTTGGGTGGATTTTTGACAGAAACAGGGTGATCACTGAAGAAGCGAGATGGGTCGGCGAGAAACTTTTGATTCTCCCTGATCCCTCTCTCCCTCTTCTGTAGTCTCTTCCTCGCGTCAGATATCACCTGTATTTTGTCAACAATGTGTTGCTTGATTGCCAGCAGCTTTGACTTGTTCACTATGTGATTGAAGATCCTTAGTTCTTAAGCGAACTTTTGAACCCTTTCTGTGGACGATTTACCCTATGTTATTTAGTCAATCACACACTGAATACAGGATGCATTCTGTCTTGCTCATCCAATTTTCTTGTTCAGTTGATACGAGCGCATTTTGGTGTTTTGATCCATCGTTGGTTTTAGCCTTCGATTTGAATCAGCCAAGGTTCTCGCAGCACCATTAACTGAACAATAGATGGTTCAGAGGTCGGACTCCTCCGAGATATCCTCACGAAGGGCGGCATCCATTCCTGCCAGATCTTGGGGCTTAGGGGGAACCTTTATGTCAATGTTCCTGCTTGTCCAGAAATCGCTATTATCTCTCAGAAAGTGTCTGCTCTTCGCGGTTGGTCGTAATGTTGCTTCCTCAGCTTCATCTGCAGCTTGTTCATGCAGCAGTTGGGGAAGCGCTCCGCGTACACATTGATTCTTCAAGAGGTAGGCACGTTGATTTCGCGACGATCGAATCGAAACGTGCTGAAGCTCTGGGTGTTTCTGGCACCAAAGTGTGTGCATGTGCGCCGCAAAGGCTCTGTGAGCAGGGATAATGCTGACATCGTAGCTGTCTAGCAAGTCATCCTTGACTTGATTCTGCCACTCAATGTAGAATTTTGTCAATTAATTTTTTTCATAGCTTGGTTCGTTTGCCCAAAAATGTAATTCTTTTATTTTATTTTTTATTTTATTTCAAAATTATAAGATCAAAACAAAAACTACGCATCCTATCAAAAAGTGATCCAAAACAAATTCGTAGATCATTTTTATTTGCACAATTTTTGCTCGCTCATCTTTTTCATGGCTTGCATTGTTTGATCGCGAAATGGAATTTTTAATTTTTAATCATTTTTTTTGCGATCAAAATGTGAATTTTTCATTTTTCAACAAATTTAAAGCAAATCAGAAGCAACGTTTTTCTCCTATTACCATTTTCAATATACTACGTTTTTTGGCTTGATATGTTCATTTTCGTTTGTTTCATTGAATTTTGTAAACGCTATAACTCCAGTAAGTTTTTTTTATCATACTAAGTAATTGAGATAAATTGTTCGCCTTTTTGAGTACTACAATCCTCTGTAAATAGAATTTTCAAATCTTATAAAAAGTGGTCTTAATAATTTTCTGAATTCGTTCACTTCTTGAATTTTCATCGCAAATGGCTGGATAACGAACTCTTTCTTTTAGGACACTTGAAGAGTATCCCAAGACCTAATGCAATCTGTCAATTCGTTCGAAAGTTATCGTGTCGACATACTAAAAATCAACATACATACGAGAATGTGAAAATGATCTAACTTTTTGCATTTTAGTCGAATCGAAAAGGTTCACTAAGATAGTTTTGGAATTCATTTGATATCCAGTAATAATCTCGATTGAACTTTGTTGATCTATCAGAACAATATCGTTTTCGACTTTTTGAAAATTTTCAAAATGTTGAAAAGTGTAGAACTTTTTTAATTTTCAGCAAATTTGAAAATGTCATGGAGTAATTTGCAAGTCCTTTTGCCATGTTCCAGCAGAGATAAGATCTTGAAGGATGATATTAAAAAGATAACATTTTAATGATTGTAGTCTCCAAGTTCCAGAACTTTTCCACAACTTTCCTAGCCAATTCATGAGTTGAAGTCGATGTAAAAAATTCGAGAAATTCTTGAATGATCAAAATAGTGAAATATTTCAGTTCACTGATGTACAAAAACTCTCTGAATGTTCATTTTTTCCTACCAAATTAGGTGCTGGTCAGATTAGGTTGTCAACCTCGAAAGGCACTCTTTATGCTAACATGAGGATGGTCAACGAAGATCCGGATTGGTTGGAAGAGAAGCCACCGAATGACTTTCCACAATATGATGTTTTTGTGCGTACATTTAATAACATTCGGTATCGTTCTGAGCAATTTAATGCATCTCACTCAAGTCTTGAAAGTGAAGTTCCAACTCAAATTATGCTAAAATTACATGCCGAGGAATTTAAACGTATAAGTTATTTCATGCTTTACGAGCCTTCTATGATACTTAGACATGACCGCGACCACGTGTTCATTGCAATACGAATGACCAAGTTTGTGGTTTACGCTGAAATCGATGGAGGACCTGAGGGAAGAGAAGCTGCATTAAATGTCGCGGGTTATTATAACCGCCATCGGAATCCTACCGCGGCGGGATCCTCGAGAAATAATTGAAAATTTATGCGTATTTTTTGCAAATCGTGTATGCATACTTTACAGAAATAAACACACCATATAACAATATTGAAGTGTTTTTTATTTATTTTCTGTTCGAGGATTCAAACTATTTTCTTAAAAATTCATCTTTTTTGGTTGAAAATTCAACTGCTTGGTTGAAAGTGGGACTACTTTGTTAAAATTTCATTTATTTGGTTGATTTGGTTTGAAATTCCTGTTTTTTATTGAAAATTTGAATTTTTTGGGAGAATATTTAATCTTCTTAGTAACTAATTCATCTTTTTCGTTGAAAATTCCTTTGGAAATTCAAACATTTTATTGAAAGTTCATGCACTTCATTTAAAATTCATCTATTTTGGTAGAAACTTCATTTTTTTGCTTGAAAATTGATCGTTTTTGTTGAAATCAGTTTTTTCTCAGTTGGAATTAATTTTTTTATCTGAAAATGTGAATATTCTATTTTTAGTTGATTTATCTGTTTTATGTGAAAATTTAACTACTTGTCAGAAATCCGTCTTTTTTGTTAAAAGAGTTCTTATTAGTTGAAACTTGATCTTTTTGGTAGAAAATTCATTTCTTTGTTTGCAAATGTAACTATTTTGTTCAAAATTTCGTTCATTTTTTTTGTGAAAATTTATTTTACTAACTGAAAAGTCAACTATTTGATTTTTGGTAGGAAATTCGTCCTTTTTGTTGAAAATTTATATATTCGGCTGAAAATAAATTTTTTTTTAGTTGAAGATTTCTCATTTCTGTCAAAAATTCGCTTTGACTTTTCCATTTTTGCGTGGAAAATTCATGTTTTTTGATAGAAATGTAACTTTTACGTCGAAAACATTATCTGTTCCGTAAAAAATTTCACTATTATACTTTTTGGCAAAAATTCATTTCTTTTGGATGAAAAAAACTATATAATTGGAAATTCTTTTTTTTTCGTTGACATAAAATTCATGTTTTGGGTTGAAAATTCATCACTGTGATTAAAAATGAATGTCTTTGGCTGGAAATATTTTTACTTCGACATTAATTGATTTTGCTGAAAACGAGTTCTTTTATTTAAAATTTACTTTTCTAATTGCAAGTTAAACTTTTATATTTTTGGTTCGTCAATTTATCCTTTTTAGTTAAAAATTTATATGTTTTATCACAACTGTATCCTTTCTGGAAGAAAGTTTATATTTTGGGTTTTCAATTGAACTATTTTTTTGAGAATTAATTGTTTCGCTTTATAATTGATTGTTTTAACTTGAAATTAAATTCTTCTATTTTTGGTTGAAAACTCATTTTTTTCAGGGAAAACAGCATTTTTGTTTAAAATACCTTTCTTTGGTTGAAAATTTATCTTTTTGACTTGAAAACGCAACTGAAAAGTGATTGATTCCGAGATATGAAGAAGTTTAAAATAGATTGTGAAATCAAAGATTTAGGTAGCCAAGAATAAAACGATTTGGAAATAAAATTGATCGCTAGAGAGTGGAAAGCGTAATTTTTGTTCAATCTCATTTAACAATGCATGATTTTCTTTCCCGAACAATTCTTCCCTATTTGTAAATTTTTTATGGTAATGAGTTCAATTTTTTTCCGTTGTTGCATTTCCAACCAAATCTTTTAATTTTCAAGACAAAAATACCAATTTTTTTGAAAAAATTTCAATTCGCAACCAGAAAAGTTGAATTAAAGAAAAGAAAGTTTTTTTCCGGGCAAGGGATGACTTTTTCATAATCACAGATGAATTTTCTATCCAATGTGACAAATTTTCAAAAAAACATTGGAATTCAACCTATCGAATTTTCAACCTACGATGATGAACTTTTAACCAGAAATATGAGTTTTCTAATAACGAATGGAATTTTAAACTTAGAGAGATACCTTTTCGAATAAAAATTAAACAGTTAATCTTTGTGTTGAAAAAAAGTTGATTTTTCATAAAAAGGAACAAATTATCAACTTTTAGAATTCAACGGAAGAAGACGAATTTTCTACAAAATAGTTGGATTCATAACCCAAAAATATTCATTTGCCACCAGAAAGTTAAATCATCAACAAACACATATCATTCTTCAAACGAGCGTTTGCGCTTTTAACGAAAAAATTAATAAATTTCCAAAAAAAGTTCAACATTTAAACGAAGAGTTGAAGGCTCAACCAAAATGATAATTTTTTAATTCAGAAGCTATGTTTTCTGCATAAAAATGAATTTAAACAAAAAATTAATTTTCAACGAAGTATAGGAATTGAAATTACTCTTTGAATATTTTTTATGTTATTGTTAAATCTTATGACCTACAATGAAACGAGGTAGTGATGTTGTTCTGGAATATTTATTCTTGAAATTAAAATTAAATTAAATCAAATTTAATAGAATAAAGCTTCCTGAAAAATATTGAATAAAAAAATCTAGAAAACGAGGGTTGAGAATAAATTATGGAGCCAAATAATCTTCTGTCAATAAAAATTAAATTCGTTGAAAATTAAACAAATGTTTCTGGCAAATCTAGACACGTGGCGTTAATTAAGCAATTCAGTGTCTTGATTTTAAAGAAAAATAAGTTTTAAATCCGACACCTGGCTGGCAGTGAGATATCGTATTTACAAGTACAGCAATTACCTTCTAATTGTTTCAATAAAGATTAAAATGTTACGAAATCACCTTCTTTAATCAAACTTCTCCATTAATCATTATTCCTAATTTTCTATAATTTTGTGAAAATATATATCACACAGTAAAAAAAGATATTTTTCTTATTCATATCAAAATGTAAAAAGTCCAAAATTAGCGGAATAGCGTCCGTTTTTTTCTGAAAATAAACATTTTCAATTGAAAGGATTCGAAAATGCAGTTTTGAAGACTATATATCTATACTATACAATATACTATATATATATATATATATATATATATAGAATTGACAATAAAGTATAAGTTTCTACGATTAAAAAACTTGTCTAATTTTTTAATAATGTTTGTTTTACGCTGTTGTAAAAATTTACAACGTATTACTAAAAACTACAGAATTTTACTTTTTCTTTTAATTTGGGTATTTGTAAACACTGGTAGTTTATTGTAGAAATGTACAAATTTCAACAAAAAATATGTAAATTATCACAAGGGATATTTTTAGAATCGGCATCAACTAATTGTAATTTCTACAAGAAACTACAATTGCAAAAAAATATATTACACTTTTACCAAGAACTTTTGCTATTATAATGAATCAGATTGAACTGTAGTTCAATGATTGAAAATTGTGCAATAATTGATTCTACAAGACGATTCTGAATCTGTTCAAAATTAAGCAAGTGACAGATTTTAACGTTGAAAATTGAAATCTTTCAATCTAAAAACCTCAGTAGTTAAAAAAATATGAACGTCCGATTGAAACTTTATAAACTATTCTCAATATTCTAAAATAATTTAAAATTAATGTATTTATAATTATAAGCTCTCATTCACTTACAAATCCTACTCAAATATGGTTTCAATCTAAAATATTGCATTTTTAACCCATTCAATTTGAAAACTGAAATTAAGGAAAAGACATTTTTTTTGAATACTTAGCAATATTTCACTTGTCATTTAAAATGAGCAATTATAAATAAAATATTAAAAACTAAACAATTTGAAAAAGAGATAAATAATCCAACAAAATAATGAATCAGTGAGCGAAAAATTAGTTTTTAACAAACTGGTTCAACCTTCAACCAAGTAGTTCAATTTCCAACCAAAAAGATGCATTTTCAACAAATAATGTGATAAAATTAGTTCAGCTTTAATCCAAGGTGTTAAATTTTCAACCTCAAAATATGAACTTTTAACGAAAAGTGTAATATTTGATTTTTCAACAAGAAAAGATTTGAATTTAAAATAAAAAGCAGTTGGCTTTAACCAACGAAAACGAATTTTTAACAAAATACTGGACTTTTTACCAAATTGTTAAATTTTCAACACAAGGAAATAATTTTCAGTCAAATGGTTCAATTTTCATACTGAAAATATTAATTTTCAACAAGAAAGTTGAAAATAGTTAAATTTTCTACTGTTTTAAAACCAACAAGACGATTTTTTAACAAATAAGTAAAATTTCTAACAAAACAAAATTGACCGATTTTTAACCAAAGTGATAACTTTTTACTCAAAATCTATAGCCAAACAACAGAATGCTCAACAAAGTAGATCCATTTCAACCAATTATTTAAATTTTCAGCCAGAAAAGAGAAATTAAAAAAAGAATAGCAGAACGCTCGTTACAAATTTGTTTACCAAAAGAAATTGCTTTCCCAACCAAAATCAACACTTAAAAAAAAAGAGTTGAATTTAAAAAAAAATGTTCGTTATTTATCGATCAACTAGTGGAACTTTTTACCAAAATATGCAGTTAAATTAACGGTTGAATTAAACCAAAAAAGACGAATTTTCAAAGAAATAGCTGAATCCTCAACCAAAAAATGTTAATTTTCTACCAAAATAGTTGAATTTCCCACCAAAAACATTTGTTTTCTTTTAACAAAAGAGATGAATTTTGAAACGAAATAGCCAAATTTTAAATTAAGCCAAAAGACAAATTTTCTACAAAACAGTTGCATTTTCAAACCGAAAATGTTAATTTCTGACAAAAACATTACCTGTCAACTAAATAAAATAATTAAATTTTTAACCAAAATAGGTGAATTTGTAATAAAAAATATAATAGTTGATATTATTTCAACCAAAAAATATTTTAATTTGTAATCATATACAGTTGAATTCAGTGACAAAAGAAGAATTTTCAACAAAGTAGCTATATCGTCAACCAAATCAGATTAATATTCTAGCGAAATAGTTGAATTTTCAACCAAAATAAATTAGTTTCTTTTGCCAAAAGAGATAAATTTTGAAACGAGAAAGTTAAATTTCGAACCAAGAAAGAAAAAAATGTCCCCTAATTTGTTCAATTTTCAAGCCAAAAATATTAATTTTCTATAAAACAATTGCCTTTTCAAAACGAAAATACGAATTGGGAAAAAATGCATGAATTTTCTACCAAAATAGATGAATTATCAACAAAAAATATAATAGATGATATAATTTCAATCAAAAAAGATTTTGATTTGACATCAAACACAATTTTATTCAACCAACAAAAATTACATTTTTTTACAACAAACAATTTTTTGGAATAAACAAAGTCGAATTTCGAACCAAGAGAGAAAAAATTTTCACTAAATTGTTGAATTTTCAATTCAAGAAGATCAATTTTCTACAAAACAATTGCATTTTCCAAACTAACATATGAATTATCAACAGGAAAGTTATATTTCAACCAAACAGTTGAACTTACTACCAAAATAGTAAAATTTTCAACAAAATACGTGGATTTTCAACCAAGTAATTAAATTTGCAATCAAAATAGATGAATTCTCGAATAAAAATATAATAGTTGATGTTATTTCAATCAAGAAAGTTTCACAAAAAAAGAGATTAATTTTCTACCCATAACCTAATAGGAGATAATACAGTGAACTCTTGCTTATTTCAAGGGGCACTTCAAGGCTTACCTATTACAAGTCCCCCATACCTGGATATTCCAAGAGGGGCAGTTCCGTGACCTCCCACCACGGTCCCTGTACGGTCTCGGCCCGCATCAGTGGCTGACCAATTAAAAAGAGGCCCGAAGAGCGAGAAGCCCTCGTTGGTTTCAATTGAGCATTTTAGCATGACATCATGGGAATGCATACGAATTTTTAGAGAAAATATTCTAAACGTGAAAGTAAGTCTTAAATATACGAATAGTAATATTTGTCAAGTGTAGAATTCGTTTTCTCAGTCATGTACCATTCTTTTGTAGATTGACGACCTTTCAGTGTCACGAAATAAAATCAAATATCCAAAAGTTAAGGTTAATGTATCAGAATGATTCGATCAAAATCGGGTACTCTAACCTCAAATTTCGGATAGTTGATTGTAATTCGTGAAACTGAAAGGTCTACAACCGATTATAGTTTGAAGCAAAAACGCTCCAATGCATTCTACAATTGAAAAATATCACTATTCAGACCTTCATGACTTACTTTTACGTTTAGAATATTTTCTCCAAAAAGGCGTATGCAGTCCCATGTCCAGATGTACCAACTATGCTAACCTTCCTGACATTTCCACCTATCCTATCATTACCGTGACGTCATGCTAAAATACTCAATGCGCAAATGTAAATACGCATACATGCTTACAGCGTATGCATCGATACAAGGCCGGGGCAACCAATGAACGTCGCTTGACAAAATCACCCCACGATTTAAGGTAGAGGTGTGGGCCCCTCCAGCCTTAAAATACCTAAATGTTTACATTTCGCAGCCTTCGGAATAGGCAAGAGTTCACTGTATACAAAAACGCAAAGTAATTTCAAAGTAATTAATATTAAAGTTCCAAGTTACTGCATATATTTAAATAATATACTTTACACGTTACTTTTTAAAATAGTAACAAGTTTACCCTAAAAGTTACAAATACATAACTTTTCAGTAACTTAGTTACTTGCAACAAGGTACTACCCAACTCTGGTAATTAGTGCGCGCGTAGTGCGCAAAATGTTCTGGTAACTTTAAATAGTGATTGAAATAGAGGTACGATCATTTCTTTTGAAGTATTGTAAACATTTTTCTCGCTTTCCATACCTTGCGCTTATACGGAATTCGTAATCGAGATTTTGCTCGATTTTCTCTTTTTCTATAAAAATGAAGAATCTAAGAACCCATAATTGGATGGACGGAAATACACAGAGGTGCATTTGCAGCCGTTTCCTCTTTGCAACTCGTATCTTTTCTTTTATTTAAGATCTCCCTCCTTTTCGTGTCCTATTTCTATTTTCATTTTGTACCTTTCTTTTTAATAATGTAAGAAAATGTTTCTTTGCTTCGTCAGTCTGTTTCACGTCGTTTTTCTGCCCAATAATTCCTTGCTCTTTTCGTTTCCGATCTGCAATGTAATCCTTGAAACTCTCCCTAAATCCTCTTTTCTTCATACATATCTCGGTAGGTCCCAGCGTTGGTTGTTATTTTCTTACATAGTCTATTGTCCGTTCCCATCTCTGAATACTGTGGCTGCGCTACGTTCCACTTTCTGCATCTAAATCCACATGTCCTCATTTTCGAACAAATCCTACAAATCTTATTTTTCGTAAATATCGCATTCCCAGGGCTCGGATCGTGCAACTTTTTCGACTTTTTTCGTATTTTTGTGACCTTCTCCATTTTTTTTTTAGAAGTTTTCTACATACTAAGCTTTAATTTTGAGCGCAATGAAACTTTAAAAATTTAAATTAAAAACTAAAAAAACTTGTACTATTTCAATTGAAAACATTAAAAATTAAATAATTTCTCATTATTGCTTCATACTTATAGATTTCTTAAAGTTAATAGGGTTTGAAATTGAACAATTTGTAATTTTAAATTTAATTAGAGTCTTCAGACTCTTTTTAACTATTCCTTTTTTTTTTTTAAGTATTTCCATTTGTCAAACAATTCCTCTTTCTTCTTCCGTTTTCAGAAACTTTCTACTTTTTCTCGTTCCTTCGCTTAGATTCGCACCGAATTATTAGAACACAATACGAAAATCCAACTATTATCGTTTGAAAATTCATTAATTTTGGTTAAAAATTCGACTATCTGGAGGAAAATTTAATTCTTTTGTTTAAAATTTATCTTTTTTGATCGAAAATTTAACTGTTTTCTATAACCTCCCATTTTGTGGACAGAAAATTGTACCCTATAGGATTATAAATTCATCCCTTATGGTAAAAAAGTCTTTTTTTTTTAATTCATCTTTCTTGGTTTAAAATTAACTTTTGTTTTGAAAATTCATCTCTTTTGATTTAAATTTCAACTATTTGGTTGAGAATGTATCTTCCTTATTTGAAAACAATATATTTGTTAAAAAATCAACTTTTTAGACTAATGATTCAACTGTCTTCTAAAAAAAATTGTCTTCTTGGACTGAAAATTCAACTATTAGCTTAAAAATACGTCCATTTTGCGAAAAAGTCGTCTCTTCTAATTGGCAATGCAACTATATGGTTAAAAGTGCAAGTGTTTGGTTAACATTTTTTCAATTCAGCTATATGCATGAAAATTTTTTTTTTTGAAAACCAACTATTTGTTGGAAATTTAACTGTTCAGGCTGATGATTAAATTGTCATCTGAAGAGTTTATTTTTTTATGGCTTAAACATTAATCTATCTTGGTTGAAAATGAACTTTTTCGTTCAAAATTTAAGTGCCTTCTGAAAAATTAGTCTTTTTTCATGAAGATTTAATTCAATTATTGTATTAAAAATTAATATTTTTTGTTCGAAAATTTAACTGGTTTATTAAACATTAACCTTTGTGGATATAAAATTCACCTTTTTATATTAAAGATTCCTCCTACAAAAGTGTCTTTTTCAGTTCAAAAATTTATCTTTGTTGATTGAAAATTAACGTTTTTGGTTGAAAATTGAAATGTCTACTAGAACTTTGCCTTTTTCATTAAAATTAAACTATTTCGTTAAAAATTATTCTATTTTGTTGAAAAGTCGTCTCTTTCGATACGAAGTTCAACTATTTTGTTTTTAAATGCAACTGTTTGGTTGCAATTTTTTAAATTCAAATATTTGGTTAAAAATTCATATTTTTGGTTGAAAATTAAATTATTTTGTTCATGAGGCAACTTTTCTGGTCACAAATTGAGCTGTTTTGTTGAACTATCATCTTTATGGATTGAAAATTCATCTGTTTTGGTTACAGTCATCTTCTGTGGTCAAAAATTCATATTTAGTTTGTCAAAAATTTAAGCGTTTTGTTGAAGATTCGCCTGGTTGAATATTAAAATTCATCCTTTCAGATTAAATATTCATCCTTTATTGTAGAAAAGTCATCTTTTTTGGTTGAAAATTCATCTTTCTTGGTTCAAAATTAAATTTTTTGTTGAAAGTGTAACTGTCTCTTAAAAATTTCGTCTTTTTGCATGATAATTCAACTATTTGGTTAAAAATTGATCTATTCTGTTGAAAAGTTTTTTTTTTATATTAAAAGTCTGATTTTTTGTTTGTAAATGCAACTGTTTGAATAATTTTTTTTTAAATTCAATTATTTGGTTAAAAATTCACCTTTCGTGGTTGAAAACAATCTATTGGTTGACAATTCCTCTTTTTAGGCTGATAATTGAACTGTCTTTTGAAAAATTCGTCTATTTGGCTAAAATTTCAATTAATTTGTTACGAATTCGTCTCTTTTGGTTGGAAGTTCTTGACTATTTGGTTGTAAATTCGACTCTTTAGTCGAAAATCATTTTTTTTTTAATTGAACTATTTGATTGAAAATTAGCCTTCCGGGTTGAAACCCCGAAAGGTTTTGGTTGAAGGCTTTTGGTTGAAAATTCAACTATAGTATACTTTGTTGAAAATGCAATAGGTTCGATATTGTGTCTATCTCTATTAATTTGAGTTTAAAGAATTTATTACCCTATTTTTGTGAAAAATACCCCTATTTCTCGTCTTTTGAGAGCATTTTAGGCTGTAAGCTCTGAATAATTATAACATTAATAATTTCATATTGTTGAGCAATATTCAAGGCCCAGATTCATAATCCTCTAAGCTACATGACTATTATTAAAAAATTGTTTTAACTTTAAAGATTATTTTGATTGTGAAAATAATATTTGAAAGTCAATGAAAATTATGTTATTATAAATAAATAAAGTTATTATTTTGATCATTCAGCATCTGATGCAGCTTTTTTTTATTATCTTTAAAAATTTTAATGTGACTTTTTGTGAACTTTTATCAAAATTCCATGCAACTTTTTCTTAATGTTATGCGACTAATGCGAGATTTTTAAAGCCTTCTAGTCGATCCATTCCCTTAAAATCTTGACTCGAGGAAAATTGCATTTGCCCTCGAATATATGGAATGTTTCTTTTAACTCTCGATAATCTCTGGAGGAAAATGGGTTAGTTATTCATGAGAAAATGTCACAAGTATATTTCAATGTATTTCAATTTTACAATGTCATATATATTTTTTTCTTGCACATATATAAGTGGTACTTGTTTGAATATGATTTGCATTTTAATTTCTCAAGACAGCTATAACTTTTGTTCGTAATTTTAAAATGCAATGAATACAATTCTACAAGTAAATTTTATATTACTTTATGCAACTTTTGAAAAGAGATTTCTCAATATATTAAGGTATGTAGTTGTCGTACCAGAAATCAGGTCTCGGGAAAAAAGAGTTTACTATAATTTTAAGAATTTAAATTATATTATAATGCATATATCTTATGTAACAAGAAACATTCTTTTTTATGAAAAAAGTTTCAAACTTTCGGAAAATAATTATTTTAACAATAGTTTTTATCATTCAAGTTGTTCCTGCTGTCAATCCTTACCAATTTTGTAAAAATGATTGAATATAAATAATACTTCATTGCTTATTTTTTGAGGAAAACATCCACAACAACTCTACTGTTTCCAATATAAGAAAATTAAGTAAATAATCTTCAAATTGAGTTATTTTTTCAAAATACTTTCTTTAAATCATTTTTAGAAAATTAGTAATAATCCATAGTAATAAAAAATTCCATTGAAAAAAACATGGTTGAAATAAATGTTTTTGTGAGTTTTAAAATTTTCTCAATGAAAATAATGTTTTTTCTTTGCAAGGCGTAATATTCAATATTTTTTTCATTTTTAAAATCGAACAAAAACTATTTTTTCAGAGATCTGATATGTAGCAGGACAACTACCTTAAGAAACATAAAGTAAATAGTAAAGTCATAACAATTTTTGCGTGGAACTTTATGTCTATTTTATAAATTAGGGAAAGCCAGGGATTTGAAAAAATCCTGCAAAAGTCAGGGAATTTATATAAGAAGGACTTCAAATAACTTTCAAGGATAATGAATTTGAATTTTAAAACTCTAATTTGAAATAATTGTCTCATTCCATTTATAATAGATTCTATGTGGAAAAATGTTACAAGATTAAGATTCTGGGTTTGAAATATTAGTGATAAGGAAAAGAAAAAAATTGATCTGGGCAAAATTAAAGAATTTTGAAAATAAACATTTTTGGCCACTTTGATGTAATATTCTTGTCAGAAATTTATATTTTCCTTGTATTTCTATTTTTATTAATTCCTTTTTGAAATTGCTTCCTCCTGACGATTACATTTTGGGTTGAAAGTTTTATTATTCAATTGGAAATTCAACAATTTTGTTAAAAATTCATCCTTTTGGGTTGAAAATGTTACTGTTTTGTTGAAAATGAAACTATTTCGCCAGAAAATTGACTCTTTGTCAGAAATTTATATATTGATGTTGAAAATTCAACTGACATCTTTCTTCGTTGAAATTTGAGCTACTTTTTTGAAAATTCTTCTTTTTGGTTTAAAAGTTCATCTGCTTTAGTAGAAACTTCTTTTTCTTTTAGATAAAAAGACAACTTTTTGGTTATAAATTAATTTCAATGGGTTGTCGATTCAACTATGTTGTTGAAAATTTATCTTTTTTGGTTGAAGTCATTTGCTCTTTATCGAAAATTAATATCGTTTTGCGATCAAATACCTTCTATTACATCAACCGTTGAAAATTCAACATTTATTGTCACATTCTTTGCCAAAGAAATTTTGTTTCTTCCATGATACCTTCACATGAAACGCGTTTTTATAATTTAAAAAAAAAATAATAATTTTGTGAGAGTGAACTTTTTTTGGTGGAACAGCTACAAAACAAGTTTCGCGTTAAATGCCAAGAAAAAAAGTATTATTCGTACCTAAATTCTATTGAAAAAATTTGAAAAAGATTGGATTGAGCTTTGATCAACTGTTTTAAAGCCTCAAAAGAAAGCACGAGTTCGGTAACCAGCCATTTCTGGCCAACAGTTCTGGTTTCATCCATCGAAAACGCGTTTTCAAATATATGCCTTATGCTAAAATTAAGAGCTTGTTTAGTACCCAAAAGCCAAATTTAGGGAACTGTGTTAGAAAGGTACAATCCATAGTACTGCTGGCTTAATGTCAAGCCAGCAGTACCATAGTTCAACTATTTTTTGCAACAAATTTTTTCTTTCATAAGAATTTAGGGCTCATTACCTATTTTAGAAATTGTGATTCAATAACTTCTAATGATTTTATCTATATCTATCTATATCTATCTAATCTAATGATTTGCTTTAGCTTCTGAGGCAACTTTTCCCTACAAGTAGTTCACAAAGACCTAAGGCTGTTGATTATTACCACCTTTCCGCATGTACCTTAAAAATCAGTCTTACTCAAAAAACAATTTTTAGAAGAAGCATCATGGTCAAAATAGCCTTACACATTGTGCGGTGCCATTTTATTTTACTATGTTTTAGGATTTACTGATAAACTTACTATGTGACATTTTGTTTTAGACTTTCGGCTGGACACTTTTTTTATTTTGTAAAAAAAATGTAAATATTATCAACAACATCTACGATCCAAATACTCGGCCAAATACTAAATTATTTGTAAAAATTAATAAATTTGTGAATTTAAAGTTGGAAAAGTGATTTGAAACAAGAATTAGCTAAATAAAATATGACATTAAAGTTGGTAATATTTAATTGTCTAGATGAAAGAGAAAAGCGAATTGGTAATAAACTTTGGTAAGGTTTTTAGAGTGGAAAAGGGCACCTAATCCATTCAAGTTGTATAAATAAACATTCAAGAATTTTCCAATAGCCCTAAATTCCTATGAGACAAAAAATTTGTTGCAATAAATATTTGAACCATATGGTACTGCTCGCTTGATTTCAAGCTGGCATTACCATGCTTTTTTAATTGCGGAGCCCTACATTTTACTTTTTTGGCATATTTCTTCAAATAAGTCAAGGGAATATAAAACTAAACTAGAAGTTATTTTTCGTATCTACAATTTTTAACTATAGATTGCTTTTTCAGATAAAGTTTTACCAATATGTTATATTTCATTCCTCATAATGCTATATCAGCAAACTTTTTCCAATGTGATATATTGATTTCAAATAAGCTGTAAAAATTGAACAAAATCACAAGAAACTATAATTTTCTCATAACTCAGAGTGCCAAACATTTATAGTAACTCAACTAAATGTTGGATGGTAAATTTACTACATTTATACATAAAAGAGAGATCCTTATTTACATGCTAAAAATTTGTTTTGAAAATTCGTGAGCTCCCACTCGCAATTATGGTGCGAATTCCAAAAAATATATAATGTTCACCGAATTCAAACCAAAGCGGTTGATGTTCATTAATCGCCCAAGATACTTGAAGTTACTGATCTCTATGTAATTCTTCAAATATCCTTATTTTGGAAGACTTAAAGTTTCTCAAATTTCCAAAATTGTGAACACAACAATTTGGGTCGAAAATTGCATTTTCTATAATTAATAACAAAGACATTGTAAAGAAATGTAATAAATTATTGTAAAGTGAATGATGTACAGAAATATCCAAACCTTCTTAGCAATCCAACATAGCGATTAATAAAAAATTTCAAACATAGCTTCTTTCTGCAGTTTTCAATAAAATGTTTTTAAGCTGTGCTAGGAAAAGAAGTAAAAAATCTTATCTATTTTGCCATGAAGTAAGCATTGATATAATAACAGGAAAGCAAAGATTCGAGCAAAACAGTGATATGAATCAACTAATTCACATCTATAATAGATTATGCGATTTTGCTGTTGTGAGTTGGTGAAAAGATTTTTTGTAATACCTTAATATTTAGTTCATTGAAAAAGTGAATCATTTTGCCGATAAAACTAGGAATTATAAGGTATAAAACAATATTAGTTGAAAATTATTTTATATACAATATGTGCTTTTTTTAAATCCAGTTTAATGTATTCATTAATTCAATTTATGAGCTAACACGGCGAAAATAATATAAACTGTCTAGCGACATAATTTGAAGCTCTAAAATTCAATCTTATTGAGTAAGAAAAGACTATGATACATGAAAAAGGTTATCAATTTTTTATTATTTTTGGAACAAGAAAATTTTAACATAAATGTAAAAAAAATATTTTTTCCATTTTTACAACTTGTTTGCAAATGCTATAGGAAGATTGCTGTTGAATGAGATCAGGCAAAATCAGCTCGTGTTCGAATGAAGGCATGCATTGCCAGCAAGAACGAACACCACCAAGTGGACTAAATGACGATGTACTACAACTATAATTGTATTGACATCAATAGCGTTGCTCCGAATTTTTATTGTTCAAGCTGATCAAAAACTGTATTTTGTTCGCAATAAAGTCAACATTATCTATGTAAAACTTATACAATTTGTTGTTATTTTTCTATTCGCTAACAGTATCAGAAAAAGTTCCATAACGTAATATTTTCTCTTCTTAGAGAAGTTGCAAATACATTTGATTTGTCTGCACATATTTGTATTGCAAAAGTTGAAGAAATACTCTCTCAATCTGAGTTAACTAAAACTGTAAATTGGATTATAATTGAATCAGTAATTGAGCGTTTGACTAATGAAATAGTCACCAGCTATTAGTAGAACACTACTAATTCGATTAGACAAAATATTTTGACTGTCCCGAATAAATTTTATCAAATAGGAGTTTCGAATATATAGTGTATTCACACTGTTTTCAGCAATTATGTTGAACAAGTTTTGTTCGGGGCAGACTATTCACTAATTCAGTAGTGAAAAACTACTAATTGCTTATTCCAAATGTATGACTTCAATGAGGGATGTATAATAAATAAAACAGTTTATCGAAACAGGAAACACACAAAACTAAACTGTTTCATATGAAAAAGAAATCGTGTAACAGATCAAACTTTTACTAAAACAATAAGAAGGCAATATTGTACAATTTTTCAATAGGCCTACGTCACATGATCGACCAACGTCACTGCCATCAGCATAACATAATTCAGTTTAAGAAATTATTGTTTAGCTGAAGAAAAAAGTTTTCAACCTGAAATGATGAACTCTCAACTAATAATGTAATATTTAATATTTCATCTAAAATTTCTTTTTGTTTTATATCAAAAACACTTGAGTTTAACCAGAAATACTAATCTTCAACAAAATGCTTGAATTCTCAACCAAAACAGATTAATTTTTAACCAAACAGTTGCACTTTAAACCAAAAACTTGATTTTTCACCCAACAAAATAAATTGTTAACAAATTACATAAATTTTCAACCTAAAAGTTAAATTATCAACCAAGCCGATCACGTTTCTGCCAAAAATGACAAATTTCTAACAAAATACATAAACTTCGAACTAAATACTTGAAGTTTTAACTAAAAAAGATAAATTTTTTACCGAAAAAGGAATAGTTAAATTTTTTCAGTTAAAAAATTAATTCTTGAGAAAAAAGATCAAATTTTAACTAAAAATGTAATAGTTGATATTTTCAGCAAAAAAATATTAATTTTTAATTTAGAACAGTTTAATTAAATGGAAAAGATGAATTTTTGACAAAACAGATATATTCTCCACTAAAACAGATGAATTCTCCACTGAGATGGATTATTTTTTAAACAAAAATTAGCATTTTTAAATGAAAAATACAAATTTTTAACATATACATAAATTTTCAACCAAATAGTTGAATTTTGAACCAAGGGGATTAATTTACGACCAAAAAGACGAACTTTCAACAAAATACATGAATTTTAAATTAAGTAGTTTATTTTTAAATGAAAAAGATTAATTTTCTGCCAAAAATGGATAAGTTCAATTTTCAATTAAAAAAATTAATTTTCAACAACAAAAGATTCAGCAAAATAGTTTAACTGACAACCAAATGGTTGAGTCTTCTAGCAAATTGTTAAAATTTCATTTTAAAGTGATTAGCAGCCGTGAAAATATCTTATGTACGAAATGATTTTGACCACGTACCTCCCCACCTGATGTAAAACAACATATGAAAATTGTTAACCTACCCGCCTACCCAAAAGACTACGTAATTTATGCACGGGCCCTTATTTCACTGATACGTCACTATTTGCCGAAAAATTTTTCCATACAATAGACGTTGATGTGAGAGCAGGAAAACAAAGTGTGCAGCAAAACAGATTTTACTTGATCTAACTTTATCTTCGCTGAAGCTTCAAATTATGATAATTTGATCATTCTTTCCTCTTACGTCAACGAAATAAATATGTCATGTATTATGTATTTAGTATAAAATGAAAATTCTACGGATTGAGATAAAGTTCTGCTGGTTCACCTTTTCAAGGAAGTAAATATTTACCGAATTATTCGATCATGAAATGTGCGATCTCCTGCTGATTGGCTTTCAGTATCTTCGACGTAAGTCATTCAACTCCTAGAAATTACACTGTTAAAAAAGCGGAAGTAACGTAACTACGATGCTGCAAACGCTGTTCAATTAAATCAATTTGCAAAACTCTTTAGAATATTTGATCGAAAACTGTAGAAATAATAATTAATAAGGACTTTTATTTTTACGATTTCGGAGTCGGGACAGGGCTGAAAATATTAGTTATATTTCAAAAATGAAATTCTCGTAATAAGGGTTGAACTCGAAATTGGCAAGTGGATAGCTTCAAGTAATATTAATACTTTTATGTAACGCAGGCATGATATACGCGTTTTATCAGCGTATTTTTAGTTCTGAAAGTAGCTGTTTACACAACAGGAGTAAATGCGCATGCGCGCAGTACAATGATGCGTCCATATTACTCCTAGGAATATTATGGGCCCATAATTGTACTGGGCGCGTGCGCATTTTCAGTCGACCGTGTACGATTATCGCCGCGTCAAACTAACCTCAAATTTCAGACGTGATAAACTTGTAAATTATACCTTGGTTACATAAAGTATCGTATCTACCGGGGAGTGAAACGTCTTTTTATCCTCGCGTGTTTGCAAAACTCACGCTCGGATGAAGAGACTGTTTCATTCCTAGGTACCTAATATACTATTTTGAGCCTATTCAATTTGATGTGATAAATATCTAAAATAAGTTAATAATTGAGAAATGCTTAGTATTTCTAATAACTTTCGTGATTGTTCGGTGTTTATCCCTGACGCTATTGTCCCGCGCGGGCTCTTTTGGTATGCCCTGTCGACTATCGGATACGTTCGCTGACGCACGACGCAACGCGTACGCTCTATCCATGTGCGCACACATGCGTCGTTCGTCATTGAACGTATCCCATTGTAGACAGGGCCTTGATGCTGGCCGCTCGAGACCTTGCGACCACGGCTGTGAGGCGGCTGTGTTGTTGTTATGGTGGCGCGCTCGGTTGGCTGGGCGGCATCCAGCTTTCTCTGGCAGTTCCGTTTCGACTTTCGTGCCGGACACTTGAGACCTTTTTATAAGACCAAGTTTGACACGCGACGTTTCTTAAAGTGATATTAATTATCGATTCGAGTCCCGACCCTTATCTCTCGGTCTGATTTTGACTTTCAATGGAAGAGTTCGTGAAAGAAGCTAAATTGAGGCACAGCCCTGATTTGTGCTGCGTTTGCGATTTGTTGTTTCTAGTGTTTTTTGCTCCTTTTTGGTTTATTCTGAAGGGAGTGAAATGATGATAAAGTCAGTAATAATAGCCCGTCGTTTTTGGTGTCCTTCTGGTTGCGTGGGAATCGACCCCTAAGTGAGGTGTCGTGGTCCTATCTTCCGGGGCCTACATTTGTGCTGATTTTCGAAATAAACAATATTATTTTTTTTCTAATTATTATTTATTTGCATGTGGCAACCGGCTGGGGTATATAGTGAGCGCTTTAGTGTTGTATCGTTCTGCTGATCCTCTGGCCCTAGGACACGAAAGGTACTGTCTGAATGTCAGGACGGCTTTGTATCTATGAGATATCGGATATTGAGGATTTCAATGGGGTTTCATTGGTGTTCCATCGGATCGCTTACATTCGATTAGTTCCTGTAAAAGTTCCATCATATAGAGTCCAGTTGCCATCAATTGCCCAAATTTGTAACAGTGTAACAGTTATCACACTAAAAAATTACACTCGAAATTGAATTTGAGCACAGTTTTGGTGCTGACCATCAGCTCAAAACCAGGCTCTCCGAAAGTAAACATCAGAGCCGTATGAACACTGAGAGTAAACTGACGCTACGTGACACATTTATCAAGTCAGGCCGTTAGGGTACAGCGCTTTGTCGCTATGCAACTGTTTTTCCACGTATCACTAAAAAAAATTTACTCAAATATTTCGATATTGTGCAAGGCGTTAAGCAAAGATGCGTTGTGTCCTCATGGCTATTTATTATATTTATGGATAAGTGTCTAAGAATGGCCCTCTTTGACGAAGAAGGTGTAGATCTCTATCTATACCTTAAACCTATATACCTATCTACCCTATACCTATATACCCATCCACACACCACTACTTTCCAACCGAGTAATTCACGCCTGCCCCAAAAGGGAAAAGGCTTAATGATATAATAATAATAATAATAATAATAATATTACAAATGTTATATTCGGGCCAGCAATTCTTCCATTCTTTCGTTGTCGAAACTTTTTTCTACGTAACTTTTCTCTTACAACGTAAATTTGGAAACTTTATGTTCATAGTAGTAAAAACAGCTGCCCCACTGGCTAACGCTGCCCGGTTTCCCCTACATATATTGCGTGCAGGACAAGTGGTAGAAAAAAAAGTACCCACTTGTCCTGCTCTGCCGCCCACGTGCCAAGACTGATTAAAGTCAGAAATATGCAAAATAATCGAGAAAATAATATTTCTTGCGTAACAATGATTTTATCATAAATTTAATTATTCCACTGTACTCGCGTCACAAAACTGCACATTGAGAACAATTAAACGGCTTCCTATCTTCATTCGTTCTCAAGATAAAGTATTTGTAAATAAATCCCCGTAAAAAGTAAATTATTGAATATTTTGGAATTTTGAAAGAATATCTGTGAATTTTTTCAGATTTTTCCTGAAGTCGACCGTTTTCTGGGAACAGGTGAAAGTCAACGCTTGAAAAAGTAGGCCAAAACCCAAAAACTATTGACAAAATTTTTTTAGGATAAAAGTGATCATATAGTTAAATTCGCAAGATCTTTGCTTCTTATTAAACAATTCAGAGACTTTTTTGAACAAGTTGCAATCAAAAAAAGTGAGGGGCCTTGGCTTTTGGCCCCGACTTTAGAACCTGCCTAAATTCTGAAATGAATTGCCTGTTGTGTTTCTTTGATTAAATTTTTTTTTTTAATTTAAAGTTTTTGAAATTGGAAAACTTTTAAAGTTGTAATATTTTGTAAAATTAAGTCTTTGCAAATTCGAAAAATAATATCTTCCATTATTTAATTTAAACATGATTCCATGTATTCCACACTCAAACCTATTTTTATATTATTTCTTATTAATTGCGAAGGATTTCCAATTCAAATTATCAATAATAATAAAAACTATGTAATTATTACATAGTTATATTACATAAGTCGTTAAGAAAATCATCTGAAATACATATTTTCATTTATTTTATAAACAAATAACACTATTTATTAGAAAATAATAACATTTGCAGATTACATATGTTGTTATTTTGATAATAAAACTCCAATTATTAAATACTTACAGTTGAATTGTTAAAAAAAATGGAAAATTTCAGTATTATTCACTCACTTAGTTTGAATTCTTTGAAATTTCAAAATATATTAATACAGTCAACTCTTGTCTATTTCAAGGGCCGCGATACGTAAACATTTTGGTATTTCAAGGCTGGAGGGGCCCCACCTCTACCGCGAGTCGTGGGGTGATTTTGTCAAGCGACGTTTATTGGCTGCCCCGGTCTTGTATCGATGCGCATGCTGTAAGCATGTGTACGCATTTGCGCATCATGCATGCCAGTGTTTTTCAAGAGTTTTTGTTGACGTACGAAAAGGTAATCGAATATTGTGAAAAATAAAACATTTCCTTTAAATAGTACGATTTGCCATCTAAAAATCAATATAATAGAATCAAAAAGCGACTCAAATATTTGGCGGACTGTTGAGTAATGTAGACTGACGTCACGATCATGCTAGGATAGGCGGAAATGTCAGGAAGGTTAGCATAGTTGGTACAAACGTAAAAGTTAGTTATAAATGTCTGAATAGTAATATTATTCAAGTTTAGAATGCATTTGCGCAATTCTGTTTCATCCTTTCATCGGTTGAAGACCTTTCAGTTTCACGAAATACAATCAACTATCCGAAATTTGGGGTTAGAGTACCCGATTCTGATCAAATCGATCTGATACACTAACCTCAATTGTTTGATATTTTATTTTATTTCGTGACAGTGAAAGGTCGTCACTCGATAAAAGAATGGAACATGACTGAGAAAATACGTTCTACACTTGACAAATAGTACTATTCGTACATTTATGACTTACTTTTACGTTTAGAATATTTTCTCCAAAAAGTCGTATACATTCCCAGGTAAGATGTACCAACTATGCTAACCTTCCTGACATTTCCACCTATCGTGACGTCATGCTAAAATACTTTATTCAAACCAACGAGGGCTTCTCGCTTCGGGCCTCTTTTTAATTCGTTAGCCACTGAGGCGGGCGAGCCCGTACAGGTACCGTGGTGGGAGGTGACGGAACTACGCAATTTGAAATATCCCAGCATTGGGGACTAGAAATAGGTACGCCTTGAAATAAGTGCGTCTTGAGAGTAAAAAATGTCAAAACCCTCATTCTTTCACTGAAATAGGTGTAAAAAAGCAAGAAAGTACGATTTTTGAAGAAAACTCAATTACTCAATTTGAAACTTTTTTGACCTCATAATGTTCTAATTTTAAAGCTTGTATTTAAAAAATTAAAACTCTAAATATGGATTCACGAAATTAGAAACTGCTGAATTTCAAAATTGATTGAAATGGAAAATAAGTAGCAAATTGGTCAGAAAAACGGAAAGAAGTCGATTAGTCCCTTTTTTTATAACGTCGAAAAATATCGCATTTATCAAAAAAGTCGCCTGAGTCCTAGAAATAAATACTAAAACATCGAAATTGATCACGATATGAAAGTCTTGAAGGCGGAACAATATTGTTTTACTTTACGGTGCTAATGGTTCCACCTAGATTGACATGTACTTTTGGCATATATAAAACCTCTAAAAAGAATTATTGAAATTTTTTTGTCATTTCGTTCCATATTTTTAATCAAAAAAATGTTGAAATAGTTTCTGCTGGTGGAAGATATAGTTTGAAAAATCGGTAATAAATATAATTTGAGATTCCCGGTTTTTTCCTCCGCCAATTTAAAGATGTTTTAACAATTATTTATCTAGACGTGCCAGGCTCTTAAATAGGTTGAAAGTTATCGGTATTCACAATGAAACGCGCCAGGATGAAGTAATTTGGTCAATTTTTAAAGAAAATATTACAAAAATAGTGCAAAATTCCATATTTTCTTAAAGTTTAATTTAATATAATAAACAGTTTTTAATGTTCTTGGGACAATTTCTGCTTGGAATCACACGAACTTATTTGCATTATTGTGAAATTGAAATATTTTTTCTGCTGAAACATTTTTTGTAAAATATATGCAATTACTTATCATGGGGTTTCTATAAAATTTATTTCGAATATATATTCGTTTGATTTTTATTATCATTTTCCAACAGATGATATGTCTTCGAATTTCCCAACTTTTTTGCTCAACGTTATTTAAATTTTAAGGAAATATTGAAATTTACACTATTTTTTAAATACCTTATTTAAAAATTTAAACAGTGCCTTCATCCTGTTTCATTTTATATAAAATTCTAATAGCTTTCAATCTATCTAAGAGAAAACTTTTTAACTCATATAATTAACATTGAAAGAACTTAAGATCGGAACTGTATAGTATACTTATATGCGTAAATATAATCGAAGATCAATTAACTTTCATGGTATCATACGTGAAAAAATCAGATTCCCCCCTCTCTCACTGATTCTCGACTAGACAATAAAAAGAAGATAAAGTAGAAAAAAGTGGATTTTTCGATAAAAGAACAAAATCCCCGTTTTTTCCATGGTGAAATAAAATTCCCGGGTTATTCCGGTTTTTCCAGTCCACCACACCATGTAATTGTAAAAATTAAATAAGAAGATTTGTCGACCCTCCATAAAAATCATAAATCAAAGAAATTATCTAAATTACTAAAAAGTAACCCCACTTCGAACTCATATATGCTTACCTCTATTAATTCTTGCAACTGAAGAGAATAGCTTGCAGCTTTTCTCAATCTAGAAATCAAGTGAAACTTTTTTCTAGGTTCAGTGTTGGATTCTTGACGCAACTGCATAGCGTAACTCCAAGCTCGTTCAGCCATTACAAGAGGAACTTGTAAAAATTTGTCATCGCTGACCATTGCAGTATTGACATCACGTCGTTTGAAGTGCCGTCTGTCACCTTGAGGAATCTTCAGTACTTTTCGAAGACGTCGCAGACGCCTCGAACAGTAACCCCTGTATCGCTGGTAATCGCTGTGCCGTAAACCATGTTGCTGTTGTGCTTCCTTTATGACTTTAAGGACTGTAGATTCGTTAAGGAATCATAGATCAACATTTACGAGTATGCACGAGTAGGATTTTTAATCAAATTGTACCTTTTCTACCTTTCTTTCTCTGGTTTCAAAAAATTTTATTTTAGTGTTAAATAAAATTAATAATAGTTAAACTAAACTTCGTTTTAGGTCTATTTTATGTAATTTATTCATTGAAACAATTACTAACGAATAATAAAAGACAATAGCTGTTCAACTAAATTTCGTTTTTGGTCTATATTTGAAATGCGCGCCAAGAAGTACGCAGCCCACCACACCTGTCAATTAAGTATTTCCACTTCAACCACCAGCTAACTTCACTTCGTTGAGTGCTGAGGGGGAAAACAATGGACCAAATGCATGGGATTCGGTCTAATTTTTCCCTATTTTGCTAATATCTTAGTAAAAACTAATTTTTTCTGTATAAGTGTATTTGAAAAATAGTTTTTATTTTTTAAGAACTATTTAATAAAATAATAAAATGATAATATTTACTATTCATTACGAAGATATTACAGAAATAAAGTTTTGTCCCATGCATTTGGTCCATTGTTTTCCCCTCAGCAATCAACGAAGTGAAGTTAGCTGGTGGTAGAAGTTAAAATTCCTAATCTGTCATCTACTCAAGCTTGTCATACACTTTACTAAATCCGAATTTAACTTACACTAAAATCGGGGATATAAAGATGGTCGAGTATGGAGCTCCGGCAAATTTTGCCGTATTTAAAGTTTCTAGTCCGGCAAATTTATGTGTCAATGAGGAACTTTCTGTTCCGATAATATTTTTTGCTTCTTTGAAAAAATAGTACAATATTTTACTATTAAATCATAAAATGAGGAATATTAAGTTATAAATACACACAAAGTGTCATATAATCAAGAACATTGAACACTAAAAAATTGCTCATCGCATTTTTTGCCGTATTTTAATTTTATAGTCCGGCATTTTGTGCGGTATTTTAATTTTGTAGTCCGGTATTTTTTGCAGGATTTAAACTTTCTAGTACGGCAAATTTTTCCGGCCTTGAATTTTCTAGTACGCAAAATGTTGACATCAACGAAATTTCTTATCGCACTTCAACATTTTTGAAAAAACTTGATTTTTGACCTTCAAATTCACTAGTGTCATCCTTCAAATTCACGAGTGTCACTAATACGCGTATTTTTCATAGGGACACTTGGACACGAGATGTGACAGATCACTATTCTGTGACCAGTCACTAACACATGTATTTTTTACAGCGAGACTTGGAAAAGGGGTTCAAGGTGTGACCGATAACTCTTCTGTGACCAGACACTGAAAAGTATTTTTTTGAATGGAGGGCTGGACAATAGTTCGTGATGTGACAGATCTATCTTCTGTGACCAGATACTAACACGCGTATCTTTTGCAGGGAGACTTGCAAAAGGGGTTCGAGATGTGAAAGAACACTCTTCTGTGACCAGATACTAACACGCGTATTTTTTAAAGGGAGACTTGGAAAAGCGGTTCGAGATGTGACAGATCACTATTCTGTGACCAGTCACTGACAAGTATCTTTTTGAATGGAGGGCTGGAAAAGGGGTTCGTGATGAAACAGATCACTCTTCTGTGACCAGATACTGACATGCGTATTTTCTAAAGAGAGACTTGGAAAAGGTGTTCGTGATGTGACAGATCACTCTTCTGTGCCCAGTCACCAACACTCGTATTTTTTGAAGGGAGACTTGGAAAAGGGGTCCAAGGTGTGACCAATAACTCTTCTGTGACCAGTCACTGACAAGTATTTTTTTGAATGGAGGGCTGGAAAAGTGGTTCGTGATGAGACAGATCACACTGCTGTGACCAGATACTGACACTCGTATTTTTTAAAGGGAGACTAGAAAAAGGAGTTCGAGATGTGACAGATCACTCTTCTGTGCCCAGATACTAACACGCGTATTTTTTAAAGGGAGACTTGGAAAAGGGGTTCAAGGTGTGACCGATAACTCTTCTGTGACCAGTCACTGACAAGTATTTTTTTGAATAAAGGGCTGGAAAAGATTTCGAGATGTGACAGATCACTCTTATGTGAACAGATACTAACATGCGTATTTTTTGAAGGGAGACTTGGAAAAAGGGGTTCGACATGTGACATAACACTCTTTTGTGACCAGTCACTGACAAGTATTATTTTGAAGGGATAGCTAGAAAAGGTTTCGAGATGTGACAAATCAGTCTTCTGTGACCAGATACTAACAAGTATTTTTTGAAGGGAGAGCTGCAAAAGGCTTCGAGATAGGATAGATCATGAGACGTCAACCAGTAAAGTTTTAAATATTTTTTAAAGCAATGCTTACTTGCAAAAAAGTTGAAATGCGAAAAGAAATTTCGTAGATGACAAAATTGTCCATACTAGAAAATTCAAGTCCGGCAAAATTTGCCGTACTAGAAAATTAAAATATGGCAAAAAATGCCGTACTACAAAATTAAAATACGGCAAAAAATGCCGTATCTGTATACACTACGTAGGATTTTTTTAGGAAAAACGCGAAACTGAAAGTTTGAAATCGATAAGTCGAATAGTTTTCGAGATATCCATTTTTTTTTACTTTTTTAAATTCCGTGACCAATTATAGGGGCGCCTTCTCACCCCCAAGGAGGCATTGGAAAAGGGGTGGGAGTGTGACCTTACATAATTTCTGTCACCAGTCACAGGGGTGCCTTCTCGGTCACCGTGAGACGTAGGAAAAAGGGGTAGGGGTTAAACCTGTATTATTCGATTATTTAATTTAATAGACAAAATCTATATCACGAAAACTATTCGAGATATTGATTTAAAGAATTCAGATTATTTTCGCTAGCTAAAAATTCTATCGGAATGCACATGAACAAATAAGGTAAATAAAAAACAAAAGTTAATAATTTTAAGATAAAAAATTGATTTCTCGAAAACTATTTGAGATATCGATTTAAAAATTTCAGATCCGTGTTTCTCGCAAAACCCCCGATCGAAATCATTGACAAATTATTTTAATCAAATACAAAATTGAATAATTTTAACATAAAAAAATCGATATATCGAAAATAATTCGAGATATCGATATAAAACTTTCAGATTCATGTTTCTTGCAAAAAAATCCTATAGGAATCCACATTAAAACTTTATCGCCACTGATATCGCAATATCCTCTGAAATTTAAACAATTTAAATTTACATATGTGCTTTTAAGTTTAAATGGCTTCCAATTTACTTCGAACGGAAACTTCTTTCAAATGGGAAGGTATTAAACTTACAGATTGAAAATTGCAACATTAAAATGGTTGTATTCCAATGTTAAATATCTAAAAATATTTAACTTGAAAGTTGAAAAGTCACATGAATTTGAAATTTCAAAAGTGAACAATTGTGGGGCACTCGGCGTGAAAGATTGTCAGAAATAAATGTTGAACATCAATAAACCAAAATAAAGGGTCATAAAAATCAAACCTTCAAAGTTGAATAATTTTTAATTTTACGGCTTGAAAATTAAACGAATTTAGAATTTTATTATACTTTAACGAAGTGTCTAGGCTCACCGAAAATATGTTTTACGCTCACCGAATTTCCGTGAACCTAGACACGACCTTCTACTTTAAAGGCTGAATAATTTTAATTTAAAAATATTGTCAATTTAAGACTTTTGAAACTGAACAAGACAATTAAGTGACTTGGGTTTTGAACTAGAGTTAAACAAATGCCTGGTCTAAAAATAAATTCACTTTCATTTCCGTCGATATTGGTGACAGAATGAGTTTGTTCTCATTTTATTATTATTATTTTGTAAGGGTTGAATGGGGGGAGGGGGTAGAGTAGACAGTTCCGCATTCTTTTTAAATCAGGTTCCACAAATATCCTTTTTTCTGTACGAGATTACTCTTATTTCACAACCTTTTTCCCTGACTTGAAAATGTTTTATTTCATTAAGAACATTCCCTTTAATTCCTAAATATTTTTTTCTGCAGTAGAAACTTTCATGCCTTTAATTTCCATTGAAATTTTGTAGTCTACTTTCACGTTATTGTTTGGACGCAATTCTCAATGAAATCTATTTCCAGAAAACAATATCCCAACTGAAGTTGACGCACTTGACATTGCTCCAAAACACAAAATCCCTGAGCTAATGGAAATAAAATTGCACGTGCAAAAGCGAATGGTCGGAATGTCAAACTACAAACCTGTGTTGACAAACTCATCCGGTGTTCTACCACCTGCCATAAGCCACTTGCACCAGTCGATAGTCTCCCAGTCGTCGATGGCTTTACTAGGGTGTAGCAAAATATCCAGGATGCCGGTGAGGTTACGTGGTGGGCAGCCGGATTCTATAATCGCCCGGTTGTTGCATTCTGCATGAACGTAAGCTGCAGCTCCCTTTTTTCCTTTATTTAGCAGAACCTGCGCCGATGATGATATTCCTGACGACGTTGAAGCCATCGCGAAAACTTGTTTTCTCTTCCGGGTTGCACGTAAACTTGACTCCAGAGAGTCCTAAATACCTCTAATTTCAACCTTCCTCCTGGAATCTCGTGGTTGGCTCTGATGCAGTGCAGCGATGCTTAAACATGGGTCGAAAAATCGAGCAGATTTTCACAGATTTTTCCGTTATTCCGTCTCGCGTGAAAAACAATTCTTCGGTTTGTCACGACTCGCGCACTTTCGGCAATTTTTGAAGAAAGTGCCTCCGCAAAATCTGCCAAGAAGAAGTGGCCCGTAGACCAGAGGATTCTTCACAACCTTCATGTCAGTGAAGATCTCCCGTCAAGGCGCTCCGCGATTTTGGATCTTGCCACATGACGGTCAACAGAAATGGAAATGTCGGCATACAACGTCCGCGACCCTCGGCACTTTTTTCGAGAAAAAACGTCCACGACGAGGAAGGCAGTCGACGGTAATTGTCAAACTTGACTAACCACATCCACAAGATGAAGCAAACCAGCAAACCGATAATGCAACTACACAGTCACAGTTTACAGCTGTACACAGCTAACCAGGTACACACACGATTATTCTCACAGGTGCAGTCCAATGATGCAGTGTTGCCACATCACCTCAACGAAATAACCTCAAAAATGGTTCTTTGCAAATTTATCTAATTTAATTCAAAAAGACGAGAGGCATTCGCGTGTTTTGTGAGGGAAAGTAGCTTTTGGTACTTATTTTTTCATGTAGGTACGGTCAATATAAATGTTTTAAGGGGCTTAAGAGTTTGTAAGTTGAAGGGAATGAACGGAAATACCAGATACGGTGACGTGACATTGACAGCCAATTGACGAATCAAGTGTCGGCTGAATGCAAAGGTTTGGTTAGTCTCCCGAACCACGATAATTTTTAAGGTTTTGGCGCGCTGAACCGTTCCACTTTTTATTGATATACTATTCGATCCAGAAATCGTTAATGTATTTTTTATTGTAAAATATATGAGAAGTAGGTTACTCGGTAAAGGTTTTCTTATTATTAAATGGTACGAAAAAAATGTAGAAAATTAAGAATTATTTTTAAAAAACGTTTCTCCGTTCATTTTCTGTTTAAAACTGTAGCCAAAATTTGAAAATATGCTTTTGTACTGTTTCACATTATGTTGTGTAAAATGCAATGACAACAAATTAAAATTTATAAAAAATGTATATTTCAAAATCCAGCTAATGAAAATCCTCAAAATATTTATGAATTGAGATTATTTTTTTAATCAAGTCCCTTATGCACCGTACGTCCCACGGGCTCCTGAAGCAACTTACTGTTATTGTTAACAAAAAATATTTCGTAATCCGTAAGATATCGGTAAAAGTGGATATCATTTTATAATATGGATATCAGGGCAATTGAAAATAAAAATGATTTTCGATTCTGAACGAGTGCACTAGCCTAAATTATACCTTTTTAGTAAAAAAAATTTTGCAACCAAAATATTCAAATTCAGATATGACTTAGAGGTCCCCTATTTTAATGTTGTCTTTTTTATGGTTTTTATTTCCGGAATATCTTGAAAATGCATGTATTAAATTTTTATACATATAAAGTTATCCCCTTTTACATTACCACCATTGTACATAATTTAATCAAAATGTTTAAATTAATTTAAGTAAATAATTTTGTCTCATTTCAAATTTTTCTATAATAAGTAACTTTTCTTAATTTATTCATTGTATTAAATTTAATAATTGACATACTGTATATCAAATGCTTGCCCAAAAATTTGAAAGTAAGATAAAATTGGGACTTTTTTAAATGGACTAAAAACTTGGCATTAAATGATGTACATACAATAGGGTGGTCTAAAAATGTATTGCAAAATTTTATTTATAAGAGGGTAAGCTGGGGGCTATTTTGTGAAGTTACCGGAGAGAGAAATCCCTTGTTTTTTTTTCCAAATCTGTTAATATTAAGATGTGCTCCCAGAGGTTTGAAATGAACATGGGATTTTAAATGGAAAAAGCTCAGTTTTCGGAAAAATGGGGGAAACAAATACTTGTTATTAACTTTTTGGAAATTGAATTTCAGTAACTTTTGTGATTATCTCAAGATTAATTTTTTTTGCATTCTATAAGGCACAAGTTTGAAAGAATTTTTAAACTAATTTTAAATTCGTTAAACAATTATTATTATTAAATGTTATTTTCCCTGTAAATCATAATAATTTATGTATTTTTTTAGGAAAAATGACACAGTAAGTGGATGATGACAATAATATCAATTATTTAAAGAATCTATGCTTGCCTCAATTTTTGTTTTCATTCCAAATCATGAAAATTTCTTATTTTCTGCAATAAATTACACAATTAATAAACTTTAAGAGTAATTTGTGTCGTTGAAGACGTTTGGCAATTGTTTAAACAATTTCCACTTGTTAACATTTTTCCCATCAAATTATGAAAATTAAGTATTTTCTGTAACTAATTACGGATTTCATGAACGATAGTAATATTTTTCGTTGAAGACATTATTAAGTGTCTAAGCAATGATAATAATTCAATTGACTTTTTATTTGAAAGGTAGAGAAAATTATATTATTCATAATCTCTTTACACCATGTCGCTTATTATAAAGAAGCTATACCTCAATTGTTCAAATAATATTTTTCACTATATTATGAATACATAAATTAATTACCTCATTATCGCACAAAAATAAAGGAACTATTCATTATTATTATATCATTAAGCCGTTTCCCTTTCGGGGTAATCTAATAAAATAAACTGTTGAATAATATAATAGTTGGTTGAACAATTGAGGTGTAAGTTCTGAAAGAGACATAGTGAGAAAATTTAAAAAACTATATTTTTCTCCACCTTTCCAATAAAGTCAGACGCGAATGATTATCATTGTTTAAACTGTCATCAGTGTGTAATTAGTTCCAGAAAATACTGAATGTTCCTTATTTGGCGTGCATTTTTCAAACAAATGGACCGATAGGGACTATTAGGGTTGTCAGTGTTACGAATGTATCTCAAGGAATTGTACAATTTTCAACTTACGACGTAGGTTCCATTTGACGAAATAGGAATAAAAACATGATAAAAAATACTTTTGTCTCTTTTTATTAACCAAGCATGATAAATTACTTCAGAGGAATAAAACGGGAAGAGTGGGTAGCCCCGATACCGGGTCTACCGTGCTTTACGGGTTTGTACGTGACGGAGAATTCGCCAAGATAATGTCCAATCATTTCTGGTTTGATTTCCACCTGGTTGAAAGTTTTTCCATTGTAAACTCCGACAATGGATCCGACCATCTCGGGGACGATGATCATGTTACGCAGATGAGTTTTGACGATTTCTGGCTTCTCATTTTGGGGAGCCTCTTTTTTCGCCTTACGCAGTTTTTTAACCAATGCCATTGGTTTGCGCTTCAATCCATGAGAGAAACGCCTGCGTGCACGGGCATGCATCAACTCCATCAACTGCTCACTGAAAAATAAAAATTACTTTATTCAATAAATATAAAATTAAATATTGAAGCAGTCGATTTTATGAGAGGAAAGAATATTCAAAATATATATATTTTTTTTTAAATTTAGAATTATACGGTTTATTTTCAACCTAAAAATCTGTACCCTTTCATCAGCGTCCCTTGGTCCACTTAGAAACTTAAGATATAGCATAAAATATAAAATGTACAATAAAATGGATCGAGTTTTTAATTATTATTGAATAGAAGTAATTAAACTCTTAATTTTACTATTCAGCATTTCATTATTGAAGCTTAGAATGAAAGATTCATAAATACGGGGTGTTTTTTCAAGTGCACTTTTTACTAGAACAAGGAATTTTTGAAATGGTCAGATGTCATTCCAGAATGAAAATGGTACATGCACCACATTACAAAATGCTCTTTATTTAAGTGAATATACAAAACAAATTAATGTTCTTAAATATTGCGACTCAAGAATTATATTTTCACGAGATATCAATATTATTTAATTTAAATATTGTTTTTAATGTTGGAAAAGGGTAAAAAATATGTTATGAAAATTTCAACTTTCTCCAAATTTGCCTTTTGCTTCTCTGCATATCTTCTGAAGAAAAAATGAAAATAAGTCAACCTTGCAGAATACGACATGTATTGTCGTTATCAACCCCAAAACTAAAACTTGATAGGACCTTGCTTAGTTATTTATTAAATTAACTTTAAAAATCGTGCAAGTTTAACCCCATTTTAACATTCCCAATACCTAAAAACAATAGAACTGAAATTAGCCTCTCAAATTAGGTTCTTCTCATCTTAATTCAAAAATATTTTGAAAAATATTTCTGAATGCGCCGTAATATCTATAGTTATACAGTTAAATCTCATTAAAATTCATACACTAAACTAATATTTGTATTCATTCAATTTTAATTTGAGAATATTTAAAATTATCTCGAGCAATAGTAACTTACTGATATTTTCACTTTCTGCAATTAAAAGTACAATTCCCTACTTAACGCAATTTCTACTTAAATATCAAATAAGTATTTCTTACAACTTGAAACAATTTAATAAATAGAATATATAACTTAGACACAAATTCTAATATTATAAAATATTTTTGAATTCAGAAGAGAACCTAATTTGAAAGGATAACTTCAGTTTTAATGTTTTTGCGTATCGTGCAGGTTAAAATGGGGTACATTGCACGATTTTCAAAGTGAAATAAATAACCAAGAAAGGTCCTATAAAGTTTTCGTATTTGTATTTGTATGTATTTATTTCGTATTTGTATATCAAGTTATTTCGATTATTTTAAACTGATATTGATCTTAAATTGGAATTGAATTCTTAAATCGCATTCTTTAAAAATCGAGTCACTGCCACATTAAAATACTGTAAATTTTTACTAATTTCCATTTTTAATGATTTCGAACTAGAATTTATTTAAAATTTGATTTGCTGGTAAATCAGAATTTCTATAAACTTTACACTGTACATTGGATAACTAATAAAAATGTTTTTTCATAGAATACTTAAAAATTTTTATTATTTAGGGTTTTACTTCAATAAGCTTATCGTGTTATTATTTCTCAAGAGGAGAAAAGTATTGCTATCCAACTTTCTGAACGAAATTTTAATTGTTTTTGAACATAAATTAATTAAACACACTAAAGAGCACATTATTCCACATTAAATCTCCTTAAAATGGTTGATAATAAATACAGAATGCATCAGGTAAATACTGGAAAAGTAATCCATTTTAAACCTCCCAATATAAATTGTTGCAAAAAAAAAGCTTAATTTCGTTGGGATAAGAGAAGAAATATTGTTCAAGCAAGAAAAATTTACCGGATATAATGATTTTTGACAGTTTTACTTGGAAATCATTCAAAATAAACAGGGGTATTTGAAAAATTTGCACTTACTTGGGCATATCCAGGAGTTGATCCAGGTCAACACCTCGGAAGGTGAACTTCCTGAAGGTCCTTTTCTTCTTAAGGGTTTCGTCAACCTGTATTGAAAATGTGATATTGTGAATAACTAACCTCAAAACCAAGAAGAGATTTAGGATTTACGAAAAACCTTTTGTGTCCAGATGAATTGCGATTATATGAAAAACCAAATCGCAAAGAAACAAATAAGAAAATTCTGGAGATGCAAGAAATATTCACGGATTATTATACACATTTTTGCTAAACATACCTCCGCCATTGTGATACGCGATTAAAAGAACAGGAAAAGAAAAGATTTCGGGTTCGGCAGAAGAAAGATGGCGGGCCTGAACTGAACTATAGATAGAAAACTCGATGGATTCAATTTATTCGGGCCAGAAAGATCCGTTTGGCGGCGCTGAAAAGCACGGACTACAGAGCAGGAATGGATAAGCAGGGTTGCACGGTTACGCGTAACTCGAACTTTTATACGAATAATACGTATTTTACGCATTATACGTGAAAAATGTAATAAACGTAAAAAATAGCGGACTTGAAAGGTGAGTGACGGTAGCGGGCGACGGAAAAGCGCATAATATAATCTCACTTATTCCAGGAAGCATTAGGTGCGAGATCAAATGAATTATTTTTTACAACATTTTAAAAATGAGTAAATCAAAAGATTGCACCCGGGGAAAAGAGCATAATTTTTGCCATTTTCCCTCTTCAAAATAAAATTTAACTCCTCCCAAAAGGAGTTTCTGGGTCTGCCACCTCTGAACATTTGTTAATGAATTAAGAAGCTATCAAGCAAGTCAGTCAGTGTCTTCGGTGTTTTCAAGAATGAGGTTATGTTTATTTTCTATATAAGCGCAGTCGCCATCTTAAATACGTAAATTACATGTAAAGAAACTTGGGACGTAAATTGCGTAGGTAATTTACATGCAAAAAACCACGTAAATTACCTAAAGTATATTACGTACGCAGCCCTGTGAATAAGTAAAATACTCGTGGTATTTTACCTGGTTTTTTACTATAATTTACTGGTATTTCACGTCATCAGTTTTCTACATTATGTAAATTACATTGTGTTCTATATATGAGGGTGGGAAATTAAAAACTTGAATGAGACAGCTAATCAGAGGTTTTCGACATGGATTGTACAAATTCGAGGCATTTTACGTAAAATACCTCCTCTAGGTATTATACGTAAAAAACTTCCAGTTATGCGTAACTGCACATCCCTGCTACAGAGGGTTCAGAGACAGGTGTGGCAACCTAGCCCGATGCCGCCATTTTAAGCAGTGGTTATCTATAGTGTAGTATATATATGCATATAAATATATATATATATATTCACTACTTTACCACCGAGCAATTCACGCCTACCCCGAAAGGGAAACGGCTTAATGATATAATAATAAAAAAAAATTGTTTCGTTAATTCTAGTCTTATCCGAATTAGACAAATTTTAAATTTTGAGTGTTTCAAAGTAAAGGTTCTTAAATTAATTGAACCATTCATAATTACACCGTTTGATATTTGAAGTGTTTGAAATGAAATAAATTTAAATAGACGCATAAAAAATTGTGTAATTTCTGGTTACATAAAAGCGTACAGAATGGAATTATTTTGAATTTTCAACCCTTAAAATTGTTTCAAATACAAATTCGTTGAAAATGAAATGAAATTTAAAGTGTAAAAGTTTATAATTGTTTAATTTAGAGTATATTTAGAAAATCAAAATAACTTAATTTAAATTAAGTTACAAAATTTCTTATTTCAAATTAAACCCTTTAAAATGAATAATTTCTCATTTGAAAAGGACCAAATTAAATAACTACTTCAAATCAATTTAAAAAACAAAATTTTTTAACATATGGGAGAGTGAGACATTGTCGTCAGTGGGGCAGAGTTTTCACCCGCCAATTTTAAAGAAACTCTAAACAAAATCATATGAACGTGATTCTGTTAGTGTTGAAGTTTAGCTAAATTCTTGCTTACGTAGCGTTTTTCATCGCGTAATAAGGGTTTTGACAGTGAAAAGTAATTTACGCCGCTCAAAGAATTTTTGGTTTAGGGGCAATATTTCAGCGCGGAGAATAATTATTAAGATATGTAGATTTTGTTCAGAAAAGTTCGCCAAACATAACCATGGCAATCAGTTTTTTCTCCCAAATTACATTATATATTTCGGTTTGTATAGAAGAATGTCGCGGGGTGCATTGTCGTCACTCTGTATGTGGAGCAAAGTCAGGGGTCGTTCAAATATTGCGTAAGTATAATTTTCCTCATGCTTGAACCCCCCATTATGAGCATAATTTCGCATTAAGAATATACAGAAATAAACATCTATTTAGATCCTCCCTCCCTCTCAAAATGCTTACGTAATACTTGGATAGCCCCTCGACACAAATGCTACTTAACACTACTAAAGTAAAAATGTATTTTTTTCACAAATAACTTTTGTGACAACAGTGTTTTTTGTGAATCAATATTGCAAACCATATTTTTTGCTCATTATCTCGAGATATCGATATCGCCCCACGATTTTTCAATGTTCAGATTTTCGATCATTTCAGATTTTTTTTCCAAGTGTACGTGTCATTATTAACCAAAATGACCTGAACAATTTTGTAGCCAGATGTTTTCCGAATACAACGATGTATATAACATTAAGAATTAGCGCTTTTCTGGGTTTGCAAAATGAATTTGAAAAAAAAGTGATGGCAATGCCCCACTCTCCCCTACGTTAAATTTGGATTGTAGCGACGTATATAAAATGTACGTTACTGAAAATTTAAACAAGAATTGTTTTAAGAATTCTCCAACAACAATGCTTTTTGATCATTTTTACTTTTACCACAGTGTACATTTTTTCATCAAATGTACGACGCTAAAAATTGTTTTCAAAGAATATTGGAAGAATTCTTTGACTACAATGTTTTTGGATAATTTCGTATTTTTACAGCAATATGATTTTAAAACAATGTCGGGACAAGCAGTCAAATATTTTTCCGAAGGTCCATCCCCGTTTCCAACTCCAACGATTTTTCGGGACTAGACGCAGCTTTTTTTTAAATGAAATTTTTTATACAAAAATCTAAAGAAAAACGTTTTCATCGAATGTACGTCGCTAAATTTTTGTTTTTAAAGAATTCTTTAACCACAATTTTTATTGATAATTTTGTATTTTTATTACAGTTTGATTTTTGGATATATTGGACTTCTACAGGAATAATTTCTAACGTGAAGAGAAAATTCATTACATTTTAATTTTTTTATCAAAATAAAATTTAACACAAATTTATACAATTTTAAAACTGTGATATTAACAAAAGAATGAGACCATTTCCATTGCAAATTTCGCCCCTAAAAGAAATTATGTTTTTTTTTTACCGAAGCATTGGAAACCATTTAATTATTTTTAATTTGCGGACTCTTAAGCTAACACAGAACATCAACATTATCAAAGAAATAAGTATTTAATTAATAACAAACTTGTGATTATCTAACTCTAACACAAAGAAACAGTTTTTATGAAATATCAACTTCACACATCTTTTTCATGTAAATTCTCCAAATTCGTTGTCAAGAAGATTTTTTTGGTTTCATGATGCCTTCACATGGAATCGGTCATCATATTTTTTTTCATCTCCAAGTGTTAATACATTTTCATTCTTCAAAATTGACATAAATTATAAGAAAAGAAAAAATACATAATTTTAGTAATGTTCGTGAAGTCTAGTTCAGCCTAATATGAGAAGGGATGAGGGCGATTTGGATCTGCGATAAATTTCGATTGTAGGCAGCTGTGGTTTATGACTCTTTATTCTTCCGCAGTCCTGGGCCTCAATGCAGGAATTGTCGAATTTTATCGTGTTTCAAATATTGACTTTGACGCTCAAATCGTGTAATCGTCCTCACGAGTGAGGTAATCGAAAACATAGAGTGCGCCTGATTTTTTCAAACAACTAAATCTCCCATCAGTCTGTTCATTCACTATATACTTGAAGTTACTATCTATTATTGTGATTACTCGATAAATATACAATAAGTTTTTCTTTAAATTAAAAATCTGTTCAAAATTCCTTTTTTATACTAAATATATGTTTTGTTTCAGTATTTTCATGGAGCTAATAATACGTACAGACAAGTACAGGAAGTAACGTTCTCGAACTTTGACTTAAACGTGTAATATAATGGCGATATTACTTATCTGGCAATAAAAATTACTCGCATTCAGTCTATTTGCTTGTCCCAAATCAGAACTTTTTACGAGCGTATCACAATCTCAGGAAACTCAAATTCTTGAAAAACGTAAATGAAATTAAATGATAACCTTTCAGCACACGCCTTTCAACTTTTGTTGACTTTAATGCTTATAACTGATTGTTTTCCAGTTCATGAAATTACATATCTTCACGGAATTCCGTATCATTGGGTCAAAAAGTGCCAGGAAGCGCTGACTTTTTATTTCTCTTCGACGAAATCTATTTTCAGTTGAGACACTTGATGTGATATTATAATTTTAGTCTTACAAATTAGTCTTTCAGGAAAGTATTGTATATGATAAAAGGTGAGATCTGATTTTTTTTAAATAAGGATTCTTAAATTGAGGTAGAAACCCCCTTATGTCGATATCGTCCAGACAAAATATACCTAATACATATATTGAAAATGGAAAATTGCTAAATAATATTAACAAAATTTTTTAATGTTTGAGATTAACAGATAATATAACTTCTATTTAGTTGAAAAAGATAATATTTAAGAATAGGGTTTAATATTTTGTATTAAGGGGTTTCAAACATCACTTTAAAGTCTGTTCTACAAGTTTTCAAACCCTATCCGAAGATGCTATTTTAGGTGAAAATTAAATAATTGTTCATTTTATACTTAAGCAGATTCTTGTATAGTTCAAAATCAATTTTGAACGTTGATTCCAAATAATAATAAATAATGGTCGCTATTTTTGCATAATACTTGTTCTAAAATGTCAGGTCATCCTCCATAATTATGTATTCTTCTATAAAATAAGGGTATATTGTTGAAGATAAATAAATTCTTAAGAGATCTGTGAAAGCCAATTTAAAGAAGAAGTAGATAAATTTTGTTTTTTTAAGTATAAACTTTGCAAAACTTAAACTTTTCAAGTTTCCGATGCATTAAAAATACATCAATTGTTTAGTTTGAGTGGCATTAATGTGTAATCAATAAATGCAGATTCGCAAAAAACTAATTGAGAGTTTATAATAAATTAATAATTTGTTATCAACCATTGTATTGTTATAATCAGAAAATTGTGATTTTGTAATAATTTTGAATATTTATAAAGTGAATGTTTACTGTAATCCAATGAAAAGTCACAAGCATTCTAAAAATAAATGGAAGATCTTTTTATTTTTTTTTTTAATTATATAAGGAAATGCAGAGTTTGAGAAATTTTTGGAAGTTTAAGGTAGTTTTTTGTTGGAAATTTGTTTAATTAATTCTCCAGTGATATCCCGGAGCAGTACATTAATATTTTTAAAAAAATATGATTTTTATAATCAAATTCGCAATTTAGGTTAATTAAAAGTTGTGTGTATAATGTTTTCAAATTATGCTATATGCAGAATATACTTTATAAGGTGTAAAATAGCTTTTAATTGCCCTATGTTGCGAATTTGTTTATAACAATCACATTTTTTATAAAATTTCCATTTACTGTTCCCGAATATTACTGGCAAACTAATGGAAACAAAGTTCCAGAAAAGTACCTCAAACTTTCAAAAATTACACAAAAAGCAATTTTATTTATGTAATATGTTCACAAAAATAACATTTTACATAAAATGTCAATGTACCACTCCGATAATTTGACCCCAAGAGCTCGAAAGTACAATTTTTTTTAAATTTCTGAAAGGATTTTGAACTATAGCGGCCATTTAGAAGTTTTTTTTTTTTTAATTTAGAGATTTCAAAAAAAATTACCTTGTTTACATGAGAAAAACTTTTTTGATATTCAAAATAAAACCATACGATATCTAGTGTAATTGTTTGCGTCTTCGGAACGCATCGATCTACCTATTGCTGAAACTTTCACGACCGAGCAGTGCCGATTTATGAAGTTTAAAAAAAAATGGTTTATTCTGTTTATATGAGAAAAACTTTTTTGATATTCAAAATACAATAATACTGTATCAAATGTATTTGTTTGCGTCTTCGAGACGCATTAATGGACCTATTGTTGAACCCTTTATGACCCACCAGTAGCGATTAACGAAGTTTCAAAAAAATTTCTATATTATGTTTATATGAGAAAAACTATGTCTCATATTAGGAATACTACAGTCCTATATCTGACATGTTTGTTCGCGTATTTGAGATATGTCGAATGATCTATTGACGTACCTTCCATAATCACTTATGATCTAGTAGTGTCGATTTATCAATTTAAAAAATATATTGTTTATCTTGTTGATATGAAGAAATCTTTTTTAATATTGAGAACATAACAGTAACGTATGTGATATATTCGCTCGCGTCTTCAAGACGCATTGATTGCCTAATTGAAGAACATTTTACGACCTACCATAAGCTACCAATATCGGTTTTAAATTCTTGAACAAAATTATTCACCTTCTTTATAAGAGGATTTTTTTTTATATTGGGAATATAATACTACTGTCTTTAATGTAACTGTTCGAGTCTCCGAGACACGTGGATTGATCTATTGACGAACTTTCGATGACCATGCTTGATTAATCAATAGCGTCTTTGAAAGTTAAAAGAAGTTACATTTTTTCTACATAATTTTTTTTTTTTTAATTTGGAATATAACACTAGCGTAAGTTAAGAAGTTGTTCGTTGTAACAGAATACGTCAATTGACATTTTTATGGACCCTGATTTCCTAAAAATAAGATTTTCGATAATACAGAAACATAAGTTTGAAAAATATTGAAATAAATTTTTTTTTCTTTTGTCAAAGAAAAAAAATGTACAATGTTTCTGGCTACTATTTTTTATTCTTTTTTAATGAAATAATTAATAATTAACATGTTCCAATAATACGCTGAAACTTAGATTATTACAATTTTTTAAATCAAAATTACTCATAACATTATAGACATTCTATAGAAGAAAAGTTTGTTCCTATTTTTCGGCTGACATTTTTATTGCTTTCTTTTTTATATTCAATCCTTTTTATAGACTCAATATTGAAGTAACTTTGGTACTCGTAATCCCGTAATTTTTAACATTTAAAGCCTTTATTCCCATCATACTTTTTCATAATAAGAAAGAATTTTTATACCAAAATGTTGTTTCTTTCCTTTTTCAATTTTCATTTTTTTGCATATCACACAACTTTAAAGTCTTACGAAAGTAAAAAAAAATGTCATATTGAAAAATAGGGTTTCATTATCTTGTTAAAATATGTAAATTTAGAGGGTAAAACTATATTATTCGCGCTTGGATTTTTATTCGTTGCACTCGGAATGCTTGAATTCAACTTTAGCAAAAACATCTCTTTTAGATCCCAGCTTTTTATGCAACTTCATACTATGAATTTTCTACGTAATTGAGTACAGTTAAAGATTAAATTGCTCAAAGCTCTGTGGGCTTTGAGGTACACATTCTCATCATGACACACGCGCTGCGCGCTCGATTTTTGGCCAACCTTTTCAATCTCGATTTTTTAATTTTTTTAGTAATTATTGTAACTACACAATAACAATTAAGAGTTGCTGAAGCATTTTCCTAAAAAAAATATTACTATTTACGTGTCAGTCACTTGGTTTAATAGAAAAAATAATTTCTTTCTCTGAGAAAATGTTTACTTTTTTAATTTTTTTATAACATTTGTTGGAAAATAAGGAAAGCCAAACTTATGAAAAATAACTAACAACTCGTCTCGTATTTCAGGACAACGATACACTTCGTTATAAAAACAGTAATTTTATTGTTAATTTTAACTTCTTTCTCGAAGAATATTATTCTCATACAAATTTTCAGAATTTTCGGTTGATAACACATTTTTTCTACAGATGAGCACTGCGCAACCAAGTATTTCTATATTTAATTATGTTTTTTTTAAAGTTGTTCTCGGGTTAAAAAGAACCCGGTTTGCCATCGTGGCCACGGACTAAGTTAGATACTGATAAGATGAGGATGTAATTAGTTAATTGATTACGATGTTTGCGATAATTTGCGATGATGTTGTAGGTACAAAATTAGGAGCATGGTGTGGTTTTCAGTTCATCTTTTACCGCTGTTATGCTTACACAGTGACTGCGAGTGTTGGAGGTGACAACAGTCGCCTCTGGATGCTTTCTTAGAGCTACCATGTATCACTCTATGGGCTTTCAGTCGCTTGCTTCCTGATAGTCTAGGTAGTTTTTTACAATGCGACAGGTGTTTAAAAAAACCGCCTTCTAAGCTGCTGACAGTACGCTACTGACTCCTAAATGTTCAAGATGTTCAGTACATCTTCCGTGCACTTTGCCTGTAGCCGAAATCATAATAGGATGAATAGATGCATGTTTCACAATCCTCCATATGTCGATGATGTAGACTCTTCCACCTTTTTTTCTCGCATTACGATGTCCGGTCGATGGACTCGGATGTCATGATCCGTCTGGATCGTAACATCTCAATATAATGTGTAATCTTCGTTTTCTAAAACGGGCATTGGAATGCATCTATAGAAAGGCATCCATTCAGTTAAGAGTCCTAGGTTCAGGGCAAGTTGTTGATGTATAATGTCCGCCATATCATTATGTCTGTGCGTATATTCTCTTTGAGCCATTACGCGACAACCATCAATAATGTGCTGAATGGATTCGTTGGCATCTCCACATAATTGGCACCGGTTAACCACGTTTTGATGTAGCATGTGTTTGCGATAATTTCTGCTGCTGAAAACCCTGTCATTAATGCCAATAACGAATCGTTCCGTTTCTGGATACAGGACGCCCTTTCTCAGCAAAATATTGGATGCCTCACTATTCACTTAATGTTGACCTAACGTTTTTGGGTGCTCGCCGTGGATGACTTTATGTCTCCATTGTGTTTCTTATTCCTCTATAGTATCTGCCCTGATACTCAAGGCCTCCTCTGAGGACAAATTACAGGGCGTGTAGTCAAGATCAGCATTACAGATGATATTGTAAGGCGTCACATCTCGCTTGCTGTTAAAATAGTCTCGCAACTGTATAACTTGTGACTCACACAGTTTCCTGACATCTACAATGCCCCTACCACCTCTATGTCGTGGTAGAACTACCATTTCAATCGCCGAATTACTGTGGTGCATTCGGTGGTTCGTCATTTCTACGCGGATGATTCTGTTTAATCGTTCGAGATCGGTGTTTGACCATTTGATGGGCCCAAAGGTGTACGTGAGGACAGGGATGGCATAGGTGTTGATTGCCCTGATCTTGTTTGCCGAGTTCAGAGAACTCTTCAGAACCATTATGAGTCTTATAGTGAAGGCAGTCGTTAGGCTTTTCTTAACTAACGTATGCTGAATACCCTTAGATTCGAGAATACCCAAGTATTTATATGACTCCCCCTCAGCCATTGCCTCGATGTCATTCTCGAAATCGTTCTCTAGCTGTGCGGTCCCTAATTCTCCTCTGGGTAAATGCACTATTCTGCATTTACCAACCTGATCTTACATGGTGGATCTCGCTCCCTTCCTGGGGCAAAGACTGCATATGTAGGCCTAGACCTGCGGCCCAACGTTCTAATAGTTGCCACAGCTGCACACAGTATACAAGAGTTTGCACCTCTAACGCAGTTTGTGTTGCATTCAAATGCATAGGTAAAACCTAGCAGTTCAGGTGTTCTATTAGTGCACACAGATCATTTGTGATGTTCATCTTGGGCAGAGAATGCCTTTGAGTTGGTTCTACATGTCTGAACTCTAGTAAAGCATGACCAAAATTCCTTTGAAGGTGCTGTAGTTTTACTGGGATTTCACTGTTCAGATCATCGTTATTAATGTCCGGATGTGGTTCTAGTGGATCCGGTTCTTGATTTTCATTACCCTAGCACCTATGCCTTCAGCTTCAATCAGATCTTCGTTGTCCACATCTTCGAAGGGAAGTTCATCAATAGGAAGCTGCTGTTCCACTACCATTTCCATGGCATCTATTTCAACAGCCGAAAGCAATCTGTTTACAGAAATTGAGTGTTTTTGATCTGCTAGATTCTGCTCATTTATTCTTGTGGCTAGTTCTGGGAACTTAAATAAGAAGAGTCGATGATGTTCTCATCTTATACTTTGCCCACTTTTCTTGGCCAAAAAATGAAAGCGCATTACATCTCTGATCATATGGTATATCCATTTTAATCGCCTTCTTGGTTGTTGAACCTCTGCTCCTGGCTTTGGTTGTATTAGGCCACCTACCTCTGGATGATGTGGTGGTGCTGGATCATCAACAGGTTCAGATAGAACATCAATTGCCACTGCTAGTTAGTGAGACGCAGCTTCCTTTAACTGATGTTCATTGCCGTCGTTTTTCCACGTCAAATCAACCTGTTGTTCAATCTCCATTGCTCGATCTTCTAAGATGCGTAGATTAGTCCTGATGTCCTGTACCTTAGCGATAAGATCTCTTAGTGCGACTTTCTCTATTTGAGGATACTTTGCAGCAAATTTCGTTCTACAATTGTATCATTTTTCACGTACGGATTCAAACTTCGCACTTTCATAATAGAGACGCACCAATTCCTCCTTCATTGTGGTATCCAACTTGATGCTCTCCAACGGTATTTCTGTTGAGGTGGTTGGCTGCAAATAGCTAAAGCTAGCCAAAGCATCCTGAGCAGGCACAGTTGATGTTTCACTGCTTACCGAGTGTCGCAGATGTTCTTGCTGGCCAGCTGTTTGATTAGTGATATCTACCTGACCATCTTCATAATTTTCAAAAGACTCTCCACTAAAATGTATGGATTTTTGTGTTCCCCTTAGTCACTTTCCTCTTTAATCTCTGCCTGTCTGGCATGGGCAACCCTGTCAGTAGCAATGATACAGCCTGTAACATATACGTCATCCACTTCTGCTCCTTCTGTCCTAGAAGGTAAGCAAGAGCGGAAAATTTACGCGAGATAACATCGTGCAACACTCTTCCTTGGAGTCAGGTCTCTAGCCGCGGATGACCTTACGCGGCCGACGGTACAGTTGGAGATGAGGTTATTATTACACCATTAAGCCATTTCCCTTTCGGGGTAGGCGTGACTCACTGGGTGAGGAAAGGAGTAATGTGAGGAAGGAGGTTTTGATTTTTTCTTTTAGATTGATCTAGAATTCTGGTGTTATTTATTTGAATAACACATTCTTTCCGCAACACTGCTCGGACCCAGGTTGCTGGTCAATCTCTCTAGCGATCGCCCCAAGTGAAGAGCCTCACAAAGTCGTCATGTGAAGCTTCCCACTCGGGCCCATTAGTATCCGAGGTCTTTTTTTTCAGGCGTCATTCACTCTACTGACACTCTTTTCATAAACTATTTGTCGCCACACATTTCTGTCGTGGCATACTTCTCTAGCTTCCATCATGTCTATGCATTTTTTCATGCAAGCTCTCATGTTTCTATAGCTTTTTATGTCTCTTCGAATAAGGGTCTCATTCACACATTCTAACCATTCTTTCTGCGGTCTGCTCTGGGCACACTGCCATTCACTTTACCTTCATACACTCGTTTCGTCAGTCGTGCATCTTTCATTCTCTCAACATGCCCGAACCATCTTAACTGATTTCTTTTCTTTATGTCAAATAGTGTCTCTTCTGCGCCAAATTCTTTGAAGATTATTTTATTTCTCACTAGGTCCATCAGTATTTTCTTGCATATTGTGCGCCGAGATTTCATGCCAAGCGCGCTAATTTTACTCTTATCCTTTTCTGGACAGGTCCATGTCTCGCTAACGTATAACACAGTCAGTACAAATGTAGAATTATGTTTTGCCATTTTAGCTTAGTTTGATATATTTTTGCTTCTGATGATAGACCCTGATCTACCGATAACCTTCCAACCATCGTTTATACGCCTGTCTATTTATCCATCGAGCTCTTCGCTATTAGTAAATAGACTACCGAGATACACGTACTTATGCACTTGTTCTATCCTCTCTTCATCTAACGAAATTTTGCATATTGTTTTCTCATTCTTTCCTTCAAATACCATAATTTTTGTTTTATTTACGTTAATTTTAAGGTCCATGCTCTTAATGCTTGTATTCAATTTGTTCAGCATTCTTTGCAAGTATTTGATTGATTCTGCCACAACAATCTTATTATCAGCGAACGCTAACACACGTGCCCTTACTGTTTCGAGATCCACACCTTTTTCGTCGGTGGGGGCCATTCTTAGACACTTGTCCATGAATATAATAAATAGCCATGAGGACATAACGCATCCTTGTCTAACTCCTTGCATAATATCGAACCAGTCTATCAGTTTCCCATTAACCCTTACACTCGCTTCGTTACCTGCATGTTTTGTTTGTATTGCTTGTAGGAGTCAGCCATTGACTCCGTATTCTCTGAGGACTTCCCAAAGTTTACTTCTATTCACCTTGTTGAATGCTATTTCTAGGTCAACAAATGCACAGAAAACTTTCCTTCCTACTTTTAAACTTTTTTTTGTGATCTGTCTTAAGCTGAATATTTGATCCGTGCATGATCTTCCTGGCATAAATTCACTTTAGACTTCCCATATCTTTTCTTCTGTTATTTTCATTACCCTGCGAGTAAGTATTTTTGAGCATATTTTAATGACGATACCTAATACACTGATACCTCTGTAATTATTTCAATTGCTTTTATCTCCTTTTCTTTTGTATATTGGGACGATAATCGCCTTTTTCCAATCATCTGGAACCTGCCCCATATCGGTACATAAATTTATCAATTCGCACAACCTAAGAGGTATGTACTCGCCACCGTATTTAAGCATTTCAACGCTAATACTGTCTACACCAACAGCCTTACCGTTTTTCAAGTTCTTGATTATATCCTTAACCTCAGTGACACAGATTTTCTCAATTGAGTTTTCTAACGCATCATGATCTATATCGCAGTTCTGGTGCTCTATAGTTTCATCTCGTAATAATGATTTAAAAGAGTCTTTTAAAGCATCTATTATCCCTTCTGTATCATATAGCATTTCACCTTTGCTGTTTCTCATGCTAACGAACTCTGTATTTTTACTTTCCTTCATAGATTTATGTATCAGATTCTTACTTCTTTCAAAGTCGTTCTGAATTTTCTTCTCTTTTTCTGTTCTGATGTTATCTTTACTTTTCTTGACTAGTCGTTTAACTTTCCTCTTTTTGTCTCTGTAATCATTTCCAAGTCTATTTCTCTCTTCATCGTTAATGTTTGTGATGTTCAGTTTTCTTAGATACGCTTCTTTCTTTTCTTTCGGTCGCAGTTTTAGCAATGATATCTCGTAACATAGTCCATGCGCCCTCTATATCTTTATTGCTTTGAGGCGCCTCCCAAGTTGCCCTATCTATGCGTTCGTTTATCCTATTCTGAAAATTTATTCGCACTTCCGGTTTCTGTAAATTTTCAATCTTGATTCGCGTTTGTTTCAGTTTTTTGGTTCTCTTTCTTCTCCATCTCCGCCCTAAGTTCATTTTGGAGACTAGAAGGTAATGATCAGTTTGCATTCAGAACCCCTCATGAATCTTGTATCTTTCACTAGTTCTCTTAGTCTTTCATCCGCGATAACGAAGTCAATTATACTGTGGTTTTTTCCTGTACACCAGGTGTACATGTGGATAATTTTATGTCGAAACCAAGTATCTGTAATAAATAGGCTCTTTTCTAAGCATAAGCTAACTAATCTTTCCCACTTATAATTTTTCCTTGTATCACCAAAACTACTTGGAACCCTTTCTATATATGTATCCTGAGGTTGGACGCCGACCCATCCGTCCATATCTCCCAGCAGAATGATTCTTTCACCATGATCGCAAGTACTTATTGTATCTTCTAAAGTGTCCCAGAAGGCGTCTTTGACTTCTCTCAGGTCACTATCAACTGGGGCGTACCACGCTATGATAAATAACCCTCTGATTCCTACTTTCATCATAACACACAGCAATCTGGAAGATACATATCCTTGATGTTTGAGATGTTGTCTTGCTTTTTCATTCATAATCAAACCGACCTCTTGATTACCGTGTGATTTACTATCTACTCCTGACCATATTTCAAAAACGCCTTTTAATATCCCATTTTCTATGTTTCTACTTTCGCATCCCTTTTCTTTGTTTCAGGCACACATCAAATATTTAGCTTCCTTAGGTGCATAGTTTCTAGTAATTCTCTTATTTTCAGAGCATTCACCCTTCTGGCATTCCAAACACCCAGTCTCCATTCATCGCCTGAAACTTGACCTTCACATTTACCGAGTGTATGCATTTCGTCAATCAAAGTTTCAGCCCATATCGAGGCTATTTTATTGTTTGAATTATTCATTGTTTAAATTGTACACCCAACTGCCACCTTTATGCGAGAGATTTATTTAGCGAGTCGAAATCATGTCCAAGTTAAGTAGTGATTCGTCGTATGGTGGAGAGTCGAGTTATCTAAGTTATCATAGTTATCTATATTCTAAGTTATCTAGTTATCATAAGTAGTTTAATTTTAAGTGATATCATGAATTTTCACCAAAACAGTTTAAATTTTTGAATCTTCAACCAAAATGCACGAGTAAAATGTTTTTAAATTCTTAAAACTGATAAAAAATTTTTGAAAATTCCTTGAAATTTTTTCAATCTCCTGCAAGTGCCATGGAATCTTTTAAAATACCATAAATGCTTCCAATTCTTTAAAATCCCATTACATTACTGAAATCAATTACAAATTTCTTAGGATCCCTTAAAATTCCCAAAAATATTTGAAATCCTTCGGAATAGCTTAAAGCATTTTAAAGATCCTCAAATTTCCCTGGAATGTTTCAAAATAAAAAATATTAAAAATTTTTTGAAATCCCATTAAAATACTTAAATCAATTGAAAATGCCTTGGAATCTTATAGAATTCCCTAAAATATTAAAAATCTTTTAAAATACCTTGAAGCTCAATACTTTATTTATAATAGTAAGGTGTAATCTTAAACCAAATATTTGTATTTTGTTAGTGTAATTGCATTCATCATGATGCCCAACCATTTTTTCAAATCTTTGTTTAATAAAGCAATCAAAAAATAATATTGTTGAAAATTTATTATCAAATTCTTCTGAAGCGTATAACAGTGAATATTTCTAAAAAAACTGAAAACATTTATATTGAACTCTTCAACAATAGTTTCAAATATTTGACGGCACAAAAGCTTAACAAAAAAGAAATTAGTCAAATAATTATTTCGTGTTTAACAGGATTTTGGACCTAACAGTATTGAATAAGTGCTATTAATTTTTATCGCAGACATCCTTAAATACTCCGTTAGCTCAATGAGTTAGGAGTTAAGGCGTTAGGCGTTTTGTAAGTAAAATCGATGCGTGCGTGAGAACTCGGGTTCGATCTTTAGCACTTGCGGATTTTTCAATGTACTATGCGTTAGCGATATGAGTAAAATATTATGAACAATATATCTATTAAATACTTGCGAATATCTTTGATATTTATGTCACCAATATTATTATTTTATTTTTGTTGATAAATAACAAATGGTTATTTTTATTCTCCCACATTGGTGTGAGATTATAGAGAACCTGCTTTCATGCTACAAGTCCTAAATGCAGTACTTGCAGGCTCAATAGAGGGTCTAATGTGCTTTAAATATGGACCCTACTTTGACGCTAAACGTGAAAAAACTACCGATTTCGGACATTTTTAGCGTCAAAGTAGGGTCTGAATTGCATTGAAATCGCTGCTTATTTAGAACCTATTTTACTGCTCCCAGCTCCTATTAAGGTAGGAGTTACAGGTTCAAAGTGAGGCCTAAATTTCTACTCTATGACATATTTGCAATTCATAAACTTCGAATTTTTAATAATGAAATTAAATCTAAATATGTAATTTTAAAAACTTTTCAATCTGAAAAATTTACTATTGGAATGTTATTCAAATGAATCGATCATTTCTACAGTGTCTCTAATATCCTATCTCAATAAAGTTGTGTGACAGAAATAAAAATTCACAAATAATCCCTTTTAATTAGAAAAATTATAGAAAACCATATGCGAATTGAGAAAAATATATGCTTTTTAATTTAAAATTTAAATTAAATTAAAGTTAAATTAAAACTTTCAAATTATCTGATAAATTATTTAAATTATTATACATGTTTTATGTTAGTTAATATTTCTAAAAATTGTAGGTCGTGTTCATTTTTTCACCGGAAATCAGCATTTTTAAATAAGAATTATCAAAATTTCCAATTTAAAAAAATTTTAGGTTATATTAGAGTTTTACATCGGAATGGGTATTTTTAATAAAAAATTATTCGATCTCAATGGTTAAACATTTTTCAACAGTTCACGTCTTTCGGTTTTGTTATGGTGTTTTACCGGAAATTAAACATTGTTAAACCAAAATCATGAGATTTTATACAGCGTAGGGAGGGGCAGCGCCGACCAGTTAACAGTCAATGATTTTTTTATAGTTAATAAGATGTAGAATTGATCCATTTTTTTCTTTTCGAGTCCTACATTATTTTATGTACTAGAAAAATTACATTTCAACATATCCAGCAAGAAGAATAAGTTATTTTTAATAAAAATAGTGATAGCTGTGATATAACCTCTTATTCGTTAGGTGCAAACTCTTGTGTATTCTTCATCTGTAGCAGCCGTTAGAACGTTTGGCCACAGAACTAGGCCTACAAATACAGTCTTTGCTTTAGGAAGGGAACGAGTTGCACCGTGAAAAATCAGGCTGGAACGAATGTCAACAATGTAAGAACAAAAAGCTGATACACAATGTTACTAAAATAATCCAACCTTGGTACATCGAGACATTGGCACTAGTAATAATGAATCAGGTTAAAAACTCTCAACAACCGAGGATCGATGTTTGTACTTCTAGACTGCGTCGGTAGTGCAAGAAGGCAGCAAAATCAAAACTTTCAGGCAGATAAAAGAAGGTCCTACCGTGAACTGAGTGTAAAGCGGTCAAAATCGCGTTCACAAATCCTTGTTCGTTAAATCGTCTGGATCGATCTCTGCATTTTATCATACAGACCGACGCGAGCGCGATAGGAGTGAGAGCCGTTTTAATACAGAAGAAACCTGACGAAACGCGCAGCAACAACAACCTTATTATATTTCATAAGCAAGTGCAAAATTTAACCTGCAGAGACCAAATTCCATTGCAACGAGCAAGAATGTTTGGCCGTTGTCCGCGCGGTTCCACATTACCGACCTTATGTGGAAGCTCGACCACTTACCGTCCGTATGGACAGTAAAGCCCTAACCTGGCTGGAAGATCAAAAATACACGCGCGCGAAATTGAATCGATGGTATCCATTGTTGAAGCGACAATTTAACTTCAAAGTCGAACACATTTCAGGCAAATAAAATAAATTACTTGATGCTCTTTCGCGATTTCCAAATCCTGCTGTTTTATTTCTGGTTGAACCGGATCTAGAAAAAAAGGTACCGCCCACTCATCCAGCGATTGCGACGAACCTTGATAATTCAGTTCCAGCTTTAGTCCTCTACATACTTCCTCCGTTATCGACGAAATTAATGAGGCTTAACAATTGGATCCTGTGAAAACCCGTGACGCGATTAGATGGCGAGAAATCAGCATTGAAGGTCCAGCTAATCGTGAAGAAGAAAATTTTATATTTTCCAACAAGCTCGACAAAAACGGTTTTTGGCGTCACGACGTTTCAAGCGGTGAGTGCCGAATCCGGGTACCATTGACTCTTCGCGAACGCGTTATGCACAATTACCAGAACACACCACTTTCAGGAGACCCTAGTGCCAACGAGACCATCCGTTCAGTACGCGAATTTTTCTTCTGGACGGGCATAAATCGGGAAATTCCTCGGTACGTCGCGGCATGTCATCTGTGTATCTGCTGCAAACCAGTACACAGACAACGACCAGCTGTTCAACGATAAGGACCAACCAGGACTGCGTGGAAATTCGTCGTAGTCGACTTCATGAGACCGTATCCCAGAACGAGCCTGGGCATTCCACAACAAATTTGTGGCGACACCTTAGTACCTGTACTGCCACGCGCTATTCCAGCAATTGTTGCTGTTCACTAATAATCAAGCGACAGCGAGCAGTCGCACTCCTCTTTGCATTCACAGCCGAGTGGTGACGAACAGCTGCACTCATTTTTGAACGCTGCTTTACAGGGGCTCCCACGCACGAGCATTAGGGATGGTCAACAACACGTCGCAATCAACTACACACTCCACGTGTGGGAATGAGTCGAACGACGACGATCCGTCACGCTCAGCTGTAGCCGCCGCTGTACTTCCGACGATCCAGAGCAGCGGTGAATTACCGAGGTCTTCGCACGTATGCACCTAGGAAAAGGCGCACTTAAATTTAAAGACAGTTTTTCTAAAAATAAGTAAATTAAGGACCATTTTCATTTTACATTATCATTTCATCATTTCTAATCTACTTATTTAGGAATACCGGTATCTTATCGCGATAACATAAACATTTTTGTATTTATTTTTCAATTTCTTAACGAGTAAACCGATGGTCTATCCGGGAAGAGGTGGATTTGATATATTTCACATTTTCAACGACCATCGTGTTTCATCCTTAAGCGTGGCTTGGGATTCAAGATTTCCGTTTTTCGGAAATAAGTCGGGCAACTTATCCTCGGAAATTGGAGAGTTGAAATCTCAAGCCCACGTTTGCAGCGAATTTACTTAAAGTTGTTTTTTAAATAATAGTTCATTTTGACTTTTCGGTTGCTGGTCAGAAACAACAGTAAAGTAGGGCCTCCTTTAAACTTTTGGGGAATTAGAATTCTACAATAAGTTTTTGAGAAATAGGATTCCAACGGTTGAGACGATTGGTCGACCAATGACTCGATCCGTCCTCCCCATCGCTCAAATGCACGAGAAGTCGCTCGGCGGTTGCAAATTGCAAACAATCGTCAAGTGCTTACCTAGTAGATTTTCAAACGAGGAGCGCATCGTACCATAGAGGACAATTCACGCCGGCTTATAATTCGGTATGAGTTGTACACCCGAATTTTATAATTAAATTCATTCTTCTGTTCTTACATTGCGGCTCGTTTTATTCCCACTAGTTTCTTTTTCTCTTCCTCCTTCTGAATCATCAAATTTCCAGTTCGAGTTTTAGTTTCCAGCCAAATTCTTCAGGATTCATCTGGATGCCGGATCTTCCAGCTTCGATGGTATCGGAGGTGTTCCATCAGCGATTGAATGTTCGTGATGGAGTGTTCGCCGAATTTTCATCATTACTTCGGCATTGTCAGAAAATCTCGCGGACGAGTCGCATCTCGTTCCTCGGTAGTGCGTGGCGCGATCGCGATTTCTTCCTCGTTAGTTCGCTTGGGATCGGCGGTTGCCAGTCGCCGAACTGTCGATCAAACGACCTAAGAAAGGCTCGATTCAGGAGTTATCACCCCAAGGTTGTGACTTTCGAAGGAGTCTCTCGCGTTTTTGTTTCGTTCGGGTACGGGTCGCGATTTTTTTGTTTTTCTCCTCTTTGCGCGGACCACTTTTATTTTTGAATTTTTTCTCTATCACAATGTTTGATTTATTTTAGCCTTACATGTATGCGTTTATCTAATCGATGCCCTCCGGTAATCGGAATCCCGCGTGGTAGTTGCAGTGTTTTTGGCCCGGTTTATCCATGACTTTTGCCCCTTATTTCCCTCAGGAAGGTCCATCCTTCAGCACGTCTTTTGCACCTTCCGAAGTCGTCTGCCAGAAGCCCTGCAAGCGTCCCAGAAAACACAGGAATCGTCTAAATCGCAGGAGGAAAAGTAAGAATATCCTTTGGTTACTCAATACAGGTAAGAAATCATTTGAACCTTCCAGCTGTGCTAAAATTATTTTTATTATCATGAATTCCTATCTTTTAAGGAAACATTTCAAACAGGAAAATAAGTATTTTGTTATTTCCTTTAAAGGATTCAAAGTCATTACACATAGTAATATACTTAATATTGTAAGGAGTTATACAAGCGTTATAAACTAATTCACTTTAATGCACCTTACTGATTTTTTATTCCCCCGAAAGAAAGAATAATGATTCTACACCCCAGCGGCTGCGCCCGTCTTTCAAAATGTCAGTACTAGTATTCACCTACAATTTTTTTGTTATCAACTTGATTTTTTAAACTTGAATTTTTCTGTAGTACACAAGGAAAATCGCAGTAAAACCCGTGTATAGTACTTCTTAATATTAGTTCTCGCAAAGTTAGTCTCCGGATCCACCGAGACTCAAACTCGCGTCCTGTCAGCGCTGAAGTTTAGGGGTATGTGTGCTAACCACTAAACCGCAGATGCCGGTGAAAGGATTACTTGTAACTGTTAGCGTCCTCCTGATGGTCCTCCTGCATGACGTTCGTATTCTTCATTGTATGTCTGAAGGTAGTGTTCCTTGACTGACCTAGCGCCTTCTTCATGGCCGAATAAAGGTATTCTTAAAGGTTCTTCGTGCCACCTTGTAGCAAGGTATGCAGCTTCGCTTGCTGCATAGTGTGCTTGTGGGTTTGCCCCATGGTGACGGTTGTGTGTAACAGCAGCAACCTCATCATGCACGCGAACTAGTCTCAAACTACGGTTCACACCCAACTTCTCTAATTCAGGAAAGGACAGAGTATACCACCGTCGATTCTCGGTGTTAAATACAGCAAACAGAGATGGTTCCCCAAATAAAGGACCTAGTAGTTTAATATCATCTGCCACCTCATGTCCAAAGATTACATTACCCCTTTTCAAATAAGTTGCAACTGGTTCAACCATTTGGTGACCATTGAGTATTTGGAATTCCGGAAAGGATTGAGCGCTTGCATGTTGTAATACCTCAATAGGAGGAAAATGGACACCGTTGGATTGAGGAAATAACACTTGTAAAGTAGTCGGTTCTGCAAGCTCAGGTTGTGGTTGTGAACATATTAGTTCTGTAAAAAGAAATAAAAATTGGTTAATTTAAATATTTATAATGGATATTAAATGAATTATAGCATATTCCACTGTTTGCAAGTTCCTTACACTTAGTGCGGCTTGTGAGCCAGATTTTTGAAGGACCAATAACCATTCCATTTTTTGGTAAAGCGCAGGGGCAACAATAGCAATGATTTATTTCGTTTGAAAAATTTGTGCTTAAAACTTCATTTTGTTAACAAATAGTGTCAAAATATGATGGTATTTTGTAGGCCGTCTCCAGTCGATCCGAAAAATTGAGGGTGTTGGAAAAGGGGAAGGACTACTCATCCTGAATTTCGGGACCACGAGAATCGCTGCATAAGGGTAAGTGGTGGGAGAGCGCGCGCACGCCGGCAAGCCTTGTGGCGAAGAAGCCAGAGAGATGTGGTTTGGACCGAAAACATGGGAGATTTGACTTTATTGGTATAATTTTTGTCAGGATTACTTGATTATTCTAATGTTCATTGTAATAATCGTCAATAAGTAAATTTATCATTCAACATATTCTTAATTAAACAAGTTAAATAAAGGTTAAACAAAAAAGTGGTAAAATAAAAATTTTACAGTAGCTAAAAGTCGATAACATAAAAGTAATTCAATTTTAGAATAATTAAATAGTAATATTTTCGCATTTCACTAGGGAGTGTCCTTGAAATCCTTCAAGATCTCATTAAATTTTGTTTAATCTTTTATAATCATCTAGAATCCGTGAATATAGTTTGAAGCTTTGGAAATCTAATAAAATTCTTTAAAATCACGTGAAAAACAGTGAAACCGCTTTAAATCTCTTGAAATCCGTTAACATTCCTTCGAATCCTTTGAAATTATGTGAAATACCGTTAATTTTTATGATATTCCTTCAAATAATCAAATCCTTAAAAATATTTGAAAGCCAATTAAAATGCCTTAAAACCTTTAAAATCCTGGAAATATCTTAAAATCGGTAAAAATCTTTCGAATTCCGCGAAGTATTCATAAATGTTGGGAGATCCTTTGAAGTCTTTAAAAAACCTTTAATATTCAATGAAATCTTTTAAATTTTTGGAAATCTTTCCGTATCCCTTGAATGCGTTTAAAATCGTTTAAAATCTTCTGAAATCTTATGAAATCCATTAAAATCTTCGAAATCCAGTTAAAATCTCCTAATATCCGTGAAAATTTCTGAAAATGTTTACTAATTCTTTAGTGATTTTAGTGACTAATCAATTAGTGAACTTCTGTTGACGTTTTTTTTCAACATCTAATGGTGTAAGGTGAAATGAATTATATGTGCACATAATTCGTGTTTCTCCATTTTAAAGCAGTAACTTGTGTTGGTGGTCAAGGTCGTGGCCAGGAAAAAAATTCGTGGTGGTGGAGGCGATGAATGGAGGTCGGTTTGATTATGAATGAAAGAGCGAGGCAGTATCTCAGAGATCAAGGATCTGAGTCTCCCAGATTGTTGTGAGTTAGAATGAAAGTGGGAATCATAAGATTATTTATCCTAGCGTGCTACGTTCTAGTTGATGATGAAAGGAGTAAATCACAAGACACTTTCTGGGATACTTTAAATGATACTATAGGTTCTTACGAATATGGAGAAAGAATCATGCTACTAGGAGGTATGAATGGATGAATTGGAGTCCAACGAGAGGGGACAAATAGGGAGCTACTTTAGTAGAGCGAGATACGCCTGAAACAGAAGACAGTGATGCGGAACGAGCATTTTATTTAAATAAGCAATACAGAAATTCGAGATTGATCTAAAAATGTATATTCTGCCCCTATACCTCCTCCTACGCTTCCCTCCCTCACTTTTATCATATGAAATATGGTAGGATAATAACAATAATAATATATTTACCAATGGAATGAAGAAAAACAGATAAGCCGAAGAATAGAGTTCCAGCGGCGATCTTCATTTTCTATTGTAGTATATTCTACAGTAGATGATACTGATTTTCAACGAAATACGTTAACTGCCTAACTAATGAATTTTCTACCCGATATTTTCATTTATATACTAGGAAGCTGTCCAATATACCACGTATCCAATTTTTATCTTTCACAGTTTAAACAAAGATTCAAGCAAAACAGATTTTTATTGGTCAAACGTTATCCCTGCCAAAGTTTCGATCACCCATGTTGGGGGAGGTGACGTAGTATTAATTTCGCCTTCTTACTATTTCAATAAAGCTAAGCTGTATATAGTATATAGTGGACAAAACACTGATATTTTTCATTTGTTCTATACAGAAAAATTTGTAAAAGAAAAAAACCTTCAAACAAATTCAAAGTTTTTCATTCCATTTTAAACACAAGTCGTAATTTCAATAAAATACATTTTTACAATAATAAACTTATTTTTTGAGATGAAAATCTTTTTCCCACTTTCACCTTTCCTGCAATTTATAACTCTACTCTCCCATAATTCTCTCATAATAATAAGTAAGGTATTTGGTTATCATTGCAACTCGTTGGAATTCTATCTCAAAATATTCCAAGTTTTCAAGTGTGATATCAGCACCTTCAGGTTTTTTTTCAAGTCAGTAATCTGGTAAATGAATGGTCACAGTAAGAAAGTCAAAATTTAGAGAGTCAGCACGTTCTTCTAGATGGTCGAAAGGGCCTTCCATATTTTTTTCGACATAGAGTCAAATTTGATGCTTTCAAGGGATTAAGGACAAAGGCGTCACTCGACGCTCAGCTATCAATTTGTTGTCACCGTGTCCTTTCTAACTGGAAGCGTGCTAAAAAGTTTAGATGGCGTTGGATCTGCTAATGCTGAAGTTATTTAATTGAATGATTAAAAAAATATGTGGCTTCCAAGTCCAAGGATTTTTCACTAAAATCATCTTTTCTATATCTTGCGTTGAACTAATCGCCGTATCTAGTAAATTGTTCCTAAAAAGTTTTTAAGTTTATAAAATCAAGAATAAATCATACTCTTTGAATCTGAAACGAGGACACTAAGAAATATTACGCGCTGAGTAATCATAAAAATGTATACACGTGTAATGGAAATTTCGGCGAAGATAAAGATACGATATTCGTCGCATGCGCTAATTTCTTATCATATAATCAGTTTATGAATAAATAAATGTTTTACCGAAGCTAAAAATAAATTTTATTTCTCTCGAGTTTCGACCTGTAGAAAGCAACGTTCTTTTTAATTGATATTAAAAGAGTTCAAAATTTCTAAAGTTATTGATACCCGAAAAATATTCGAAAATTGCACCCCCTTCCCTCTGAAAATATTTGTCCTAATGTTTGAAAAATTGTTCCATAAATTACCATCCACTAGGACTACACTTTCCCGAAATTTAAGTCCGATCGGAGAAATACAGAAATAATGCCCCATATATATGCTTATTTTGAAATTTTGAAAGTGTAACTATTATCTTGCAATTGTGATAATATTATTAAGAGTTATTCTGTTTTTATTAATAACTAGGAAAGCATTTGTCTGAATTATCAAATTTTATCTCAGCAATCACACAATATGTATTCATGTTCTTGATCCAGATTTAAAGAGTACGATTTGTGCTTAATTTTATGAATTTGACAAATTTTTAGGAATAACTTTCAGAGATTTTGCGAAGAGTTGAACGCGCAAGATTTCACAAATTATGAATATGTCGCGAAATTGTCTAAACTTTCAAACGGTCGTTCTTTAAAAGTAACGAAAGCAGTATAACTAATGCATTAAAAATCCGAAAGTGCAGAAGATGGGACGGTTTTTTCATCAAGAAATGTGAAGAAATCGAGCTTTTTTTAAAACCAAGCCACTACGAATTTTTGAAGTTCACCGCATAGGGTTAAAATTCTTCAGTATAGCTTAATTTTTACGACTTATTTTAACCATTCACTTGCACTAAAATAATTTTCTAAAAATCTTGGTAACACGAAATTACTATTCAACTGAAAAGCCAGAATATGTTTCCCAAAATCCTACTGACCTATTTTTTTTTTGTCATTAGGATTTGTATTTTTTAGCTTACGTAGACGGTGTAGCAGAATACAGTAAAATCGACGTTTTTAACAAATCCGGTGCAGAAATATGATTTCTGGTAGATTAGATTGCCAACAAGGAGACTCGAGATTGCTATAAAAGCTACACTAAGAGTAGGAACATTCTAACCAATAGAGAATGCCATTAGAAGGATTAAATAGAATAATACATGTAAAATATTTAGCTAAAATAAAGTATATCTGTCTCTGTTGCTGACAATTAGAAAGAGAAACTCTCCTATTTATTTGTAAAGCGCTAGTTGTAAACATATTTTTAAAGTTTTGAATGTATGTGGCAGAAAATAAATGACAATAGCAACCATTTGTTTCATTTAGAAACTTTGTGTTCAACACTTCATTTTGTTATAAAATACTGTCAAAACATATTAATCAATACAATAGCTGTAAAAATTTTCGCTTTTTTAAAAAGAAAAATTAGTAGTGGTGCACCCAGAAAGTTTCTTCATAACAAAAAGATCTTTGAATTTAAAAAATTGTGTTAACTGAAAGAAAAGTTTATTTTATTTAAACAAATTCCTTCCCACGCGCAAAAATTCTACGGAAAGTGTTCTACGGAAATTCCATCTGGAAATTCCACATGTGAATTACATGCGGAAATTCTACAAACATTTCTACAAACTAATTTTGGGCAAAGTCCGAACACCACCATTGTACAAGGTATGCGAGCAACATCTTCTTCGAGAAAATAATACTACCTACGCCAAAACCCTGCACCGACTGTGGGCTCCTCGAGTACACGAGATTGATCCAATGCCCCAGGTGTAAAACACACATCTCCGGGAAAGTCTGGTTTTTACAGTACTTTAGTGTTTCTGGCGTGAGTTCCTCGAGGACAAGAGATTGAACCAATGCCCCAGGTGGAAAAAAAACACATCTTCTCCAGGGAAGTCTGGGTTTTCCAGTAGTTTAGGATTTCTGGACCGAGTTTCCCGAGGACACGAGATTGAACCAATGCCCCAGGTGTAACAAACAAATCTTCTCCAGGGAAGTCTAGGTTTTCCAGTAGTTTAGGGATTCTGGACCGAGTTCCTCGAGGACACGAGATTGAAGCAATGACCCAGGTGTAAAAAACACATCTTCTCCAGGAAAGTGTGGGTTTTCCAGTAGTTTAGGGTTTCTGGAGTGAGTTCCCCGAGGACACGAGATTGAACCAATGCCCCAGGTGTAACAAACAGATCTTCTCCAGGGAAGTCTAGGTTTTCCAGTAGTCTGGGTTTCTGGACCGAGTTCCTCGAGGACACGAGATTGAAGCAATGACCCAGGTGTAAAAAACACATCTTCTCCAGGAAAGT